>LR812541.1:46424909-46727256 GCA_903798195.1 Danio kyathit | reverse complement strand
GAAAGAAAGAAAGAAAGAAAGAAAGAAAGAAAGAAAGAAAGAAGAAAGAAAGAAAGAAAGAAAGAAAGAAAGAACAGGGTTAGGGATGGATGGTTGGATGGACAGACAGATGAGCAAATAAACAAACAGAAAGAAGGAAAGAAAGAAAGTTTTCTACAACTATAGGGTAAATTCTACAATACACCACAGTTTACTGTATAAACAACATGCTGCTACTATGTTCAGACACTCCACTGACATACATCAGCATGCTGTTAACATGTTTTGATACACGGCTAACATGTTTTACCACACTGCTATTACTAGAATACAGTACATGTATTTCCTAAATCACACCAATTAATCTGTTTTCACCGTCGCTAAAGAGAGCGACACGGTGGCTCTGTGGTTAGCACTGTCGCCTCACAGCAAGAAGGTCGCTGGTTCGAGCTCCGGCTGGGTCAGTTGGCATTTCTGTGTGGAGTTTGCATGTTCTCCCCGTGTTGGTGTGGGTTTCGTCTGGGTGCTCCGGTTTTCCCCACAATACATGCGCTATAGGGGAATTAAATAAACTTAACTGGCCGTAGTGTATGAGTGTGTGAGAGTGTATGGGTGTTTCCCAGTACTGGATTGCAGCTAGAAAGGCATCTGCTGTGTAAAAGATATGCTGGACAAGTTGGCGGTTCATTCTGCTGTTAAAAATGAATGAACGAACGTCTGCTAAAGGTGCATTTTTGTCAACAGTTAAGAGCAGCGACACAAGCCTAGCATCTAACAAACACACAGCTAATGCCACAAAAACTCCAATTTTGATTTCACGGGTCCCTGAGAGGAGAAAGAGTCGTCTTTGTGTCTTTGTTGTTGTAAACAGTGCAGCGTGTTTCCTTGTTTCAGACTAACGAGGTGGAAAACGAGCAGGAAAGCGACGCTCCGGAACCAAACCCGGCAATTCAGGCAAACATGAGCAGTCTAATCTTTCCTGTAAACTTCAGTCGCTTTAGACAAACCCGGCTTTCAAGAGCTCGCACAATCACTCACAAACAACAAGAGAGGGAAATCTGTTTGTTAGCATCTCTGGCTTTTTGTCTGGAAAGCATTGCATAGGTGTGTTTTTCAGCTGATTTTTTTCACCCTCTATGTTTCAGGCGAGGCCTGTTGTTATTATTATTATATTTCTATGTGTGTCTTTTTTGTAATAGATGGTATACATTAAGATGGAAAATCTATGATAAAACAATACATTTAAAAGCAATAAAATAAAACTGCATTTGATTATCACTTAGAGAACAGCAGCTACGCTAATTATTCTCTTTATTCTCTATTTCCACCTGAGGATACACATCACGAGGCACCCAGAGATTATGCAGCACCACTGATGCGATCCAAGACCTGTGAAGAGCTGATCCCAAGGTTTCCATAATCCCGGACCAGGCCGTATTCTGAGCAGCTGCTGTGGTGGTCATGGAAGAGTGGAGAGCATGAGACTGATTCCTGTGAGACTCCAGAGACAGACGAGTCTTCGCTGACGTCCAGCGTTCTCCAGCCTCCGGCGCCTAGACTGCAGTTCTGCACAAGACGTTTGGCCATAGGAGAAATGGTCGTGCTCAACTGAGCCTGGTTTCTCTTGAGGTTTTTTATCCTTCACTTTCGCCAATTGGTGAAGGTTTTTCCTCGCCGCTGTCGCCACTGGCTTGCATGGTTCGGGATCTGTAGAGCTGCGCATTGATGGAATTGCTCTTTAGTGTTGGACTCTCAGCAGTGAATATTAAACCACACTGAACTAAACAGAACTTCAACTTGAACTGACACTGATCCAATTTACTATAATCTTCTATGTGAAGCTGCTTTGACACAATCTACATTGTAAAAGCGCTATACAAATAAAGATGAATTTAATTGAATTAGAAACTATTTTAGTTAGAATAAGAAATGTTAATGTTTTTATTTTTATATTTTGTATTTATTTCAATTTTGCTAAAAGTGTTTACCAAAAAAAAAAAAAAGAAAAAAATTCAGATTAATTAAATCAGATTAATCCTCAGTCTTAGAAGTATTGTAACATTTAAAACAAATATTTATTGCTGGTGTTTTATACATTTTATTATTAATTACGTCTTACATGCGATTTAAGAAAACAAAAATTATTGACGTTTATTTTGAGTAACAAACATGGTCCTACTTTTATGATTTTAGTTTAATTTACAATTAAAAATCAAATCATTCAAAACATACAGTTTAATAAAATAAAATCAAAACAGGTTTTTTACTGATTTTGGTTTGTTTTACAAATAAAAATAAATCATTCTTAACATACAATTAAATTAAATTTAAAAAATAAAACAGACACAATTCTCTTTTTATGATTCTAGTTTTACAATCAAATATAAAATTATTCCAAACCAACAATTAAAATACATAAAGCATAAAAATAATTAAAAGCCAACAAGTAAAAAAACAGATAATTACTTGAGTAACAAACATGATTCTACTTTTACGATTTGAATATATTTGACAAATTTAAAAAAAAAATTCTAAACAATTAAATTAAATAAAACAAATAAAGTTATTTTATGATTCTAGTTTATTTTACAATTAAAAGCAAATAAATTCTAGGCATACAATTAAATTAAATAAAAAATAAATAAAAAACATGGTGCTTATTTTATGATTTTAAGAATAAAAGTAGAATCATTCTAAATGTACAGTTAAATTAAATTAAATTAAATTAAGTAAATAATAAAATCAACGCTTGCATTAACAAAGAAAAACTAAATTCTTGACACTCATCCAAGTAAAAAAAATATCTTGTTATACGTTTAGGATTTAGTATATTTTACAATTACAAACAAAATCATTCTAAACATAAAAGTAAAATAAAAAAAAAACAAATATAATATAAAACAAACATAAAATAAAATAATGTAAAATAAAAAAAAATGTAAAAATAATAAAAACATTACTTGGAACAAAAAATTTCGTTTTTTTTTTTATTTTGCAACCCAGACACATTATTGATTTGCACCCAATATACATTTATGGAGAGCGTGAAATACCTCCCAGGAGGTACTTTTTTGCAGTTTTTGTTTTCGCAAATCCACCAGAGGCCGCTGTGTACGCTTTTTGAAATCTCAAATTTCTCTCGTACATGCTATTCGCACCTGCTCTTCTCGTTTAAATCCACCAGAGGCCGCTGTCAACTAACTGACTGACTGACTGACTGATTGACTGACTGACTGACTGACGGACTAACCGACCCCCCAACCGATAGTGTTTTCAAAGGCATTGATTAACCTGCCCACCGCCTTGGCTAAACCCAACCGACAGTGTTTTCAAAAGCAATCCAGAATAAGAAAAGCCCTCGTGGCAGCTTGATTTTCACCACGTTTTCAGATTTTACCACATTTTCACCCTGTTATTTACTTCTTTGTTTTATTTTTTGCCTGTTGTTTTTGTTTTACCTGCTTTCTAGACTCGTTCTTCGCTGGACTTGAACCCAGTTGTTGCAGTCAACTCCTCTCTGCATCTCAAGTCTACCGATGTACATGGCGAGCTAATGGGCAAGCTGGCAACAGCGGAAAAGCCGTCCATACGGAGGTAAGCGGTCAGCTGGTAGCGCGGAAAGAAACAGAAGCCATCATGGCATCATACCACCCCATAGCATCCATTTTAAAGACAAAATGCAGCCATACGTAGCTCTGCATACATAATTCGCGCTCTCCAGAAATGTATACGGGGGTACATTTATACAATGAGCCTATATTGTTTATGTACATAACTAACATAGTTGTACTTTTAGGATTCTGGTTTATTTTACAGTTAAAAACAAAAACTTAAGCTTGCAGTTTTCTGAAAACACAGATCCATTTTCATGCAAGGCAACATTGTATGCTGCAGATTTTGTTAGCACATTTTTGAAAAAAAATCACGCTTCTCCTTCTCGAATCCAAGAGCATCAATATCCGCTTATGCTGGTGTTGTAGAAAAACCCTGAGCAGTTCTCTACTGTCATTTATATCACCTTAACAAGCTGAATTGTGAACTCGATGGCCACATTGACTTCCGAGTCCCAGTCTGCCTTACTCAGAGGCGACTCCGGCTTCAGGCTCTGTTTACTCACACATACACACACACACCAGCATTTATTAAAGTCGACGGATATGGACTGACAGAAACCCATAAGCCTTATCAAATCCACCGTCACTCACACTCACCTCTCCAACTTTGATACCTCGCGCGCACACACACAAGCAGCGCAATCCTCTTATCTTCATGGACATCATCAAATATTTCATACACACGTACACACACCGGCCCGAGACACCAAACCGCACTTTCATATCTCTCCTTCAAAGAGGTTTTTAGCACTTGGCGAGCGAATGAAAGCGGTCACGGATCACGGGTCGCTGGACACAAGGCTTGTTTTGAGGGATTCACCGCACTTTTCACAACCGAGAGTCCAGACTCAAATCCACACCAGCACAACAGCATTCACAGCACAAGCACAGCGGATGAGAGAAAAGCTCGATGGGAGGTGAAGATGGTCACTGGGAGTATCGCAAAATCTCCGAGGAGGATCAACATGCACAAACCGATATCCCTCTGTCAACCTGTTTTATGTGCTTTTTCAAATACACTTCTAAAAACAGCGCTCCCACTATAAACCAGATATGAGCAATTCCAGCGTTTGAAGTAAAATCTCAAATCATAAATTCATATAGAAAGTACACTCACCTGCCACTTTATTAGGTACACCTGTCCAACTGCTCGTTAACGAAAATTTCTAATCAGCCAATCACATGGCAGCAACTCAACGCATTTAGGCATGTAGACATGGTCAAGATGATCTGCTGCAGTTCAAATCATGCATCGGAATGGGGAAGAAAGGTGATTTAAGTGACTTTAAATGTGGCATGGTTGTTGGTGCCAGACGGGCTGCTCTGAGTATTTCAGAAACTGAGTATTTTCATGCACAACCGAAAAAGAGAAAATATCCAGTGAGCGGCAGTTCTGTGGGCACAAATGCCTTGTTGATGCCAGAGGTCAGAGGAGAATGGCCAGACTTGTTCCAGCTGATAGAAAGGCAACAGTAACTCAAATAGCCACTTGTTACAACCGAGGTCTGCAGAAGAGCATCTCTGAACGCACAACACGTCCAACCTTGAGGCAGATGAGCTACAGCAGCAGAAGACCACACCAGGTGCCACTCCTGTCAGCTAAGAACAGGAAACTGAGGCTACAATTCACACAGGCTCACCAAAATTGGACAATAGAAGATTGGAAAAACGTTGCCTGGTCTGATGAGTCTCCATTTCTGCTGCAACATTCGGATGGTAGGGTCAGAATTTGGCGTCATCAACATGAAAGCATGGATCCATCCTGCCTTGTATCAACGGTTCAGGCTGGTGGTGGTGGTGTAATGGTGTGCGGGATATTTTCTTGGCACACTTCGGGCTCATTAGTACCAATTGAGCATCGTGTCAACGCCACAGCCTACCTGAGTATTGTTGCTGACCATGTCCATCCTTTCATGATCACAGTGTACTCATCTTCTGATAGCTACTTCCAGCACGATAACGCGCCATGTCAAAGCACAAATCATCTCAGACTGGTTTCTTGAACATGACAATGAGTTCACTGTACTCAAATGGCCTCCCCAGTCACCAGAGCTCAATCCATCCCTTTGGGATGTGGTGGAACGGGAGATTTGCATCATGGATGTGCAGCCGACAAATCTGCAGCAACTGTGTGATGCCATCATGTCAATATGGACCAAAATCTCTGAGGAATATTTCCAGTACCTTGTTGAATCTATGCCATGATGGATTAAGGCAGTTCTGAATGCAAAAGGGGTCCAACCCAGTACTAGTAAGGTGTACCTAATAAAGTGGCCGGTGAGTGTATATGTTAACACTATATTAAAACAATTGTTTTTATTTTCCAAAACAACTAACCACAGAGTTATGGGATCAGAAAAGTATCAATCAATTTACATGATCTAATGATATAATGAACAAAAAACACGAACCGTCCCTCCAGAATTTGTGCGATTCTACCATCATTGAATTGAATGTAAAGTCAAGCAAATGGTGCAAAAAAATGATAGGAGCTTGCCATTTTTTAAATTGCTGATTATATCCCACTGGTTTTTGGCCAGCCGGGGCACTATTCAAATTCCTTCCATGCCATCTGCATTGTTTTATATTAAATCTCTTTATACTTGCTTAAGATCTGGGCGGTTTAATAGAGGCGATTTTCATGCGCATTTTGTCAGTAGAGCTGGTTCAGTAACACTTTACATGAGGGGGTGTTTATAAGACTGTCATGAAACTCCTATAATCATGATCTGATACATCATGGATGCGAATGAGATTTTATGCATGCTCATGACAACTGTTATTAAGTGTCATTCGGTCAGTTATGCCATTTAAATGCAAGAAGCAAAATTATTGACTCACTGGATGGAAACTGGTCTATTAATTTCAGTTTTGCGCATAAGTTTAAATCACATCTTTGGATGGAAACGTAGCTATTGATTATTCCATGAAGAACTTTTAACATGTATGGAATATTTACATTACACAAAAGGTTTTCTGTAGTGGTCAAATAACCTTTAGGCCAGTGTTTCCCTAAAAACCCATGGGTTTTGACGCAAAAGTGGGTCGCAGAAGGCTACAATTTTTATTTTGAAAGATTCAACTTATAGTAACTGTTTGTCAGGATCACCAGCAATCTAGCCTGTGCAGATCGCTGGAGAACTACACATATGCCACTGATAATAACTACAAATCTCATTATGCACTGCACACACACCAGTTCCAGTTCTCTCCCTGATTGCACTCACACTCACACACACACACGCACACGCACACGCACACGCACACACACACACACACACACACACACACACACACACACTGCTGAGTCTTGATTTTGTACACTATGAAGCGTTTTCCTTGCTTTGACTTTCCGTGCCGTTCCTTGTCCTGACCCTCGCTTTGTTTAATGGTTCTTGTAAGCCGCCTGGACCGATCTCTTTGCCAGTGTACCGACTAGGCATGGGCCAGTATAATATTCTGACGGTATGATAACCTTGGATAAAAATACCATGGTTTCACGGTATCACAATTACTGCTCTAAGATAAGTTCTTATTAAATGTCTGGTTAAAAACAAAAAAAATTTTCCCCTTTGAACACAATATATTTTATTTTGAAAAACATTTAAAATATTTTGGAAGAGTAAACATGTCAGGCTAAATGAATTATTGACTTCTGCTGTCTTCGTTTGTTTCAAAAACAGATTTTATTTTTTACAATTTAAAACGGCATCTTTGGAGATCTTCTCTGCTGGAGATACTGTTGCCCTAAAAAACGTAAATAAAAAAATATAAACACATACCTTAGGAACGGTATTGCAAAACATTTTGATGGTTTTAAAACTTTTAAGACTTTTCCAAACTGCGGTATACTTTGAAAACGATTATCGTCCCATGCCTAGTACCGACTACTCTTTTGAATTGCGCTTTATGTACCCGTTTGTTCCTGTTATTTACCATTGCCTGCCTGACTACTCTTGTCAATAAATACACTGCATTTGGATCCTCAATTCAGTTGTCAGAACTGCTTTGAAACACTGTTAGAACTTTATAAATAGGTTGAAAATATGATTTAATTGAAAACATTTCCATTTTGGACTCCCAAAAACTAAAATTAGTTCAATAATTAAAAAAAAAAAAAATACATACATAAATAAATGAATAAATAAATATATAAATATATATATATATATATATATATATATATATATATATATATATATATATATATATATATATATATATATATATATATATATATATATACAGTATATGACAGAAACTTGGAGGGTCCAGTAATGCTTCAATTAATTAAAAAGGACGAAGACAAAGTGTAAAAATGCTCTGGCATGTTTCTTTTTTATCCCATTATCCAAATTTTAATTAGTCATTTACTGCTTCTATGCTGGATTATTTAAGCACGTCCAAGTGGGTCATGCACATATTTAAATTTTTAATGTTAGTGGAGCAGGACTGGGTGTTAATGAAGTTTTTATATTATGATTTTCACTTGACATGCAAAACTTTATAAACTTTGTAGACCAAAACAAAGTGAATTAAGCACAAAATGTAATTAAATGATTTTTAAAATTTGCAGGAATCAACAACTGGAACTAATCTTATAACCCAAGCTCAGTTTCTATCACCACATTAATAAAAACAGCCACCGGTGCTGATTAGTCTATAAAAAACACTTTTTAATGCCCACAAAATGAAGAATGAATTTGAAATCCTTTTGTAAACCTAATAAAAAAGATTTACCATTTCAATTCAAATGCAAATATACACTCACCAGCTTACTAGTACCGGGTTGGACCACCTTTTACCTTCAGAACTGCCTTAATCCTTCGATAGATTCAACAAGGTACTAGAAATATTCCTCAGAGATTTTGCTCCATATTGACATGATAGCATCACGCAGTTGCTGCAGGTTTGTCGGCTGCACATCCATGATGCGAATCTCCCGTTCCACCACATCCCAAAGGTGCTCTATTGGATTGAGTTCTCGTGACTGTGGAGGCCATTTGCGTACAGTGAACTCATTGTCATATTCAAGAAAACGGTCTGAGATGATTCGCATTTTATGACATGGCGCGTTGTCCTGCTGGAAGAAGCCATCAGAAGATGGGTACGCTGTGGTCATAAAGGGATTGAAATGGTCAGCAACAATAATCAGGTAGTCTGTGGCAATAACATGATGCTCAATTGGTACTAACGAGCCTGAAGTGTGCCAAGAAAATATCCCCCACACCATTACAACATCCAGCAGCCTGAACCATTGATACAAGGCAGGATGGATTCATGCTTTTATGTTGTTGATTGCAAATTCTGACCCGACCGTCTGAACATCGCAGCAGACATGGAGACTCATCAGACCAGGCAACGCTTTACCAATCCTGTATTGCCCAATTTTGGTGAGCATGTGCGAATTGTAGCCTCAGTTTCCTGTTCATAGCTGACAGGAGTGGCACCCGGTGGGGTCTTCTGCTGCTGTAGCCCATCCGCCTCAAGGTTGGACGTGTTGTGCGTTCAGAGATGCTCTTCTGCATACCTCGGTTGTAACAAGTGGCTATTTGAGTTACTGTTGCCTTACTATCAGCTGGAACAAGTCTGGCCATTCTCCTCTGACCTCTGGCATCAAAAAGGCATCTGCGCCCACAATACTGCCACTCACTGGATATTTTCTCCTTATCAGACCATTCTCTGTAAACCCTAGAGATGGTTGTGCGTGAAAATCCCAGTAGATCAGCAGTTTCTGTAATACTCAGACCAGCCCCTCTGGCACCAACAACCATGCCATGTTCAACTGTACCTAATAAAGTGGCCAGTGAGTGTAATTCATTATAAATCATCATCATAAAATCTAATCTGTTACTTTAATTGGATGCACTGATTTAGGATTATAAATAGGTTAGTTTCTGGTGTGAAAAGAAATCAGTTAGCTTTAATCACAAAGCTTTGGGGCTAATAAAAAGTCAGAATTGCAATAAAAAAAAGAAAGAAAATGATTTAATAAACCTAAAAATATTGTGTACATTAATCCAATTATTCCATCAGTTTATCATCCTGTTCAAAAACACACATTTAGTAAATCGCTTCCTGGAGCATCAGTGACTGTTTGAACATTTTGTGGTAGTTTTAAGAGTCTGATTTGTCATCCAGGTCATGTAAGTTCTTTCCCATCATGCACTGCACACTTCTGCTTCAGCCCACAGCATCTAGATGTGGGGATCCAAGCATTTCAAGAAGCTCAAAAAGGCTACAGCTATATATGTAAACTAGCATGCAGAATCAAGGCAATCAGTCTTGTGAAATATGTAAATATTAATTATGAAAGATAATTTCTTTTCAAATTCTAGAAGACAAATGAAAACAACAGATGGCTTGAGTGATTCTGATTAGAGATCAGTTCAAAAGCAAAACTGCAAACTGAAGCGCAACACATACAATGTAATATTTAATCAGCATTTTTTTTAAATCAGCAAAATTTTATTTATTACACTTTATTATTTCGAACAATTAGGCCTAATGCTTTATTTTTTGTTTCAGTTTTTGCCATTTAAGCAATTTGTTTAGCCAACTAAATGCAAAAAAATCTGCATTTTATTTATTTAAGGTGCAAATGTATTCATTTTTGGTCTTCTTAATCGTTTGTTGGTATTATTTTGTTTTAAATATACAGTTTATTGTAATTAAATAATATTATATTTGATAGCCGGCAGCTAGCTCTCTGCAGCTCTCACATGGTCACCCACTGAAGCTAAGCAGGGCTGCACCTGGTCAGTACCTGGATAAGAGACCACATGAGAAAGCTAGGTTGCTGCTGGAAGTGATGAGATGTTGAACCGAGGTTCCTGACTTTCTGTGGTCATTAAAAATGCGGTCTTGTGCAATATGGCTGCCGTCGCGTCATCCAGGTAGATGCTGTGCACGGGTAGTTGATGAGGAGATTCCTCCAAAAGAGTGTAAAGCACTTTGACTGACAAGAAAAGCGCTATATAAATGTACGGAATAATAATTATTATTATTATAACAATAAAGATAGTAATATTTACGTTAAATTATTAAATAATATTAAATTCTTTTAAAATTGTTTTTAAATTAACTATAACTGCACTATATGAACAAAAAAAACAAAAAAGACTAGTAGATTAGAGAAAGTAGTACCTGCTTAACAATGCAGTGCAGAATAAATTACAATAGACTAATAACAAGTATACTACAAAGTACTAAAATTGAAATAGTTTTGCATAGTAGAATACTAAAACATTTGTTACAGAAATTAATTTAGAAAACAAAATTGAATTACCCTATTTTTTTTTTTTTCCAATATTAAACATTAAATTATATGGGGAAATTATTCATTTTCTTTTTAATTGTTTTAGCTTTATTTGCAATTAATTTTCTTTTTTTTTTTTTATTATGATCACCAGCGGCCTAGCAACAATTTCAGAAAAACTATTTCTGAGCATTTGTGCAAGTCGGGATTCGAACTCAGGGCATTTGCAGCACACTTACTTTGTGCACACACACGTTCCACTAGGCTACATGAAATAGTATTTTCCCGACCCAGTCAATCAAACACAGATTCACCGGGTCTCGAAAGGTAAAGTCTAGATAGGATACAACTGCGGATCAGTGACGTGTGGTGAGGTTTGTGGCTGGTGAGGCACTGACTCTTTCAAAGTCAAAAGTCAGATTTACAAAAATATCCGCCCGATATATTTGCCAACTACCAACTGTGTTTCATATATCATATCAGCATTCTTTCTATACACATGGCGGGTACATATTGGGCCAAGGAAGAATGTAAAATGTATAGCGATTAAATATGCCTCCCAAAAAACACCCAGATGGATGCTACAGACAGCCTAGAACAAGCAATTTTGAGAAGTTTCCACAATTTCTTACAGACAGTCAGAGCAAAACATAAAACAACAGACTCTAAATAACGGGAGCTCACTCGTGCCCTCTTCAGTGTGGCAGAGCTACTGCCTGCCCCACCTCATGTCTTTTCAGTGCAGCTTTATGTCACATTCTAACACTAAAAAAGTGATAGATATTAGGGTTGGGCCGATAGACGAAGCCATCGTCCATCGCAGATGGCCGATGGACATCACAATGCTGAGCCGGCATCGTGATCCATCACCCCGCCTTCGTCGCAAACCCGCTCGTGAAAAATACGCACTCAGGCCCCGTTCACACTAATACAGCTTACTTTTAAAATGGCATTTTAGAACGAAAATGACCCACGTCCACACTGGTGTTTCATCTATCATTTCTGAACAGCCCTCGGTCCACTGAAAACGCACATCACGTGACCACACACACACAGCCACACACTGTCATGCGCTCCTCTGAGCTCCAGAGAACAGTGTACGTCGGACAGTTTATCAAGGATGATAGTGGATCGCGTCTCACTATAGTTGTTAAACATTATATTTAATTAATCTGGTCTCTATTCAGGGCTTAATTTGTGCCGGAACACGCCGGATCCGGCACCTCATTTTACCGATCTTCCTCCTCAAACGCCCTCCTCCCCGTCCGCTGTTCCGCTGTTCACTTTCTTCCGCGACTCCCCAACCCTCTTCACTTTCGTCCGCGACACCTCAGCGCCACTCACTTTTGTCCGCGAGCAACCCCCAGGCCGCTCACTTCATCCGCGACACCCCTCCGCCATCCACCGCACCAAACAAATGACTGACACGGATCAGTGATTGACAGGTGGTAATTTGTGTGTAACTTATCTTTATTTATTTATGATTTGGTTATGGGTAAAACAAAGACCAGGTACTTGAAACAGTAGGCTACAAATAATTAATTTATTATGAATTAATTAATTATTCATAAATAATTTATTCACCTCCGCCTATGAAGATGATTCCATCGTCCATCGCGATGTTTCACATTAGACATCGTACGATGCTAAATTGGTCAACATCGCCCAACCCTAATAGATATATGTAAAGTACATTACCTATTCTATGGAAAGTGAGGACATCATAAAAATGTCTAGAATGCATAAAGGATTTTAATAAAGCATTCAATTGGTAGCATACACTGAGTGAGCAAAAGGGGCGTGCTTAAGCCAGTTTGCAAGGGATAGCGCAATCTAACGTAAGGCACAGCTCGGTGCTGCCTCACCTCACTTCCTACGTTGTAATTGAACAGGAAATATGCAAAATACAGCGATTTTGATAATTAAAATGATTGAAAACATTTGAATCATACAGAAATTGCATTTATAACACAGATCAGTGGACAAATATTTATTTTATCATTAGTATTCATCTCATGATGGCAGGTGAGGATGATGACAGGTGAGGCACTGCCTCCCCTGCCTCTCCTGACCGCACGTCCCTGCTGCGGATATGCACATCAATTTAGCATCATTAGCGTAGGTGTTAATAAAATACAATTTATTGGGTAATTTAATCAATGACTAAATAATACTTGGTACAACTACTGTTTTTACATAACTGTGATGGTTGGGTTTAGGGTTGGAGTGGGGGTAGGCATTAATAAAATACAATAAATGGGAAATTTAATAAATAATATAAATAATTCTCAATAACTTCCAGCCGCAACCGTATCCGATCTAGCATCAACTGTCTTGAAACGCTTCTGAAATGTCTGATGCTTTGAATCGCTTTAGTCACTTGACCTGGATGCTTTGAATAATTTCAGTCACGCGACTAGGGGCCGCATGTATCAACGCTGCGTACGCACAAAAACTTTGCGTACGCCAGATTTCACGCTCACGTTTGGATTTACTAACGATGAAATTAATGTGAGAATGTGCGTTGGTCCGCGCCAACTTCATGTCTGGAGTACATGTATTTCTTGTGTGTGTTTGTTTTATTTTCTATTGGCGACTCGTAGAGGCAATTATGTTCAATTACACACTACAAAGTCTCCTAGCTGTATGGGACGGGATCAATGGACGAATTTGCATACATGAATCGGAAACATTTCCATTCAATAAATGTGCAAATAATATGTGATGCTCAAATGTTGTACAAATATTGTAGCAAGGTGGCCTTGGTCAACCCATGATTAATCATCTTTCTTCACAAACAGCATGGTTGGGATGAGGCTCCAAGGTGGCAGGCACTCGGTCAGTTGTAGAGTGGGCGATTGGGCAGCTGAAATCCCGGTGGCGCTGCCTTGATTAGAGCGGAGGGGTGCTGCTATGCCGCCCTAACAAAGTGTTCCTCTAATACATCTGTGTCTCCCACAGACACGGATACTACTCCAGACAGTAAAGTGTCACCATCTCTCTCCTCAAAGGGTGTTAGTTCAGCATCCCCTGTTCCCCCGCCTGTTCGGTCCACACTTTGACAGTGCGCCGCTGTTCTCCTCTTAACCTGCACCTTTACATCAGACCATTTCTTTTTTAATTCACTCACAGTGTGATGTTCAGACCCCACTGTGCTAACCGCGTCAGCTAAACTCTCCCACTCTATTTTTTTTCTTTTGTTATTAATTCCGGAGGACAAACTTGCAAATAACACAGTTTTTCTCTGGTCTACCTCCGATAGGAGCACCTCCAATTCACATTCTGTGAAGTTTCTCTTCCTGCTTACTTTCGCCATTGCTTTTTCATTTGGTTTTGCCAAAGTGGAGTCATAACCATATTTATACAGGGGAAGAGGCAGGGAGGGGTTTTGCACACGTACACTCAGTTTCACATTAATTCGCATGTACAAAGAGAATATGTATAGGATTCCGCGTACGCAGTGTTTCATACATCTGAATTTTTTACGGCGTACGCACATTTACAGCTTTGTCCCTGCATGCGCAATGTTTTAGTATGAATTCAACGCAAGTCTTTGTACATGAGGCCCCTGGTGTTTTGGATCATACTTCGGTGCAATGTTTCGAAACACTTGTGCTCCGGGATCTCGACATGATTCTGTCGAAACGCCAGTTTTGCATCAGCCATCTCTACTGTACCTGTATTGCCTGCCTGACAACTCTTAATTATTAAACTGCACGTGGATCCTCATCTTCGTTGTCCCGACCTGTATGTAACAATTTTAGCAAGTACACATCATTTAAATTAGGTGTCAAGTATTTTTTTATTTTTTACTTTTTAACTGTTTAGTTTTTATTTTGTTTTAAAATATACACTTTATTGTAATAATAAAAAAATAAATAGTAATAAATAATTTCAAAATTGAGCATTAATCAACTATAACTGCACTATGAACAAAAACAAAAATTTAAAAATAGAATACAATACAAAAAGTATACAAGAAATGACTAAAACTGATCAAATTATTTTGCATAGTAGATCACTAAAAGATTTGTCCAAAAAGTAATTCAGGAAAACAATTAAATTAACTTGTAAATGAAGTGTGATATTTACACAATGCTAAAGGGAAACACTTTATTTTAGCTTGTTGACTGGATTTTCTTTTAGCTTTATTTGCAGTTTAGATTTCAGAATTTTAGCAAATTATTTCAATTAGGTGTCAAATATATATATTTTTAACAATTTTTAATACATTGTAATTAGTCTTTTTAATATATTGTAATTTATTGTAATTTAAATTTTAATAATAAAAATGTATAAAAAATAAACTAAAATAGTAATAAATCGTTTAAAAAATGTAATTAACTATAACAGCACTATAAAAAAAACTAAAATAGAATAGATAAGAGTAGAATAGAATACAAAACAATACAATATAATACAGTACAATACAGAAAGTAAACTAGAAATGACTTAAACTTGAGAACTTAAGAATTTGTCCAAAAATTTAATTAAAAAAGCAATTCAATTAACTAAAAACTGTCACACAATTCAACATTTAAACAATTTAGCTTGACTGAATTTTCTTTTAGCTCTTTTTGCATTTTAGACTTCAGAATTTCAGCAACTTTAGCAAATTATTTCAATTAGATGTTAAATATTTTTACCTTTGAACTCTTTATTTTTTTTTAAATATACACTTTAGTGTATTTAAAATATTATATGTTATTAAAAATACCTAAACTAGTATTAAATTGTTTAAAAAAAGTTAATTAACTAACTATAATTGCACTATGAACAAAAACAAGAATAGAAAAGATTAGAATAAAATATAAAAAGTATCGCCAACCTGATTTCTAGAACATGTTCCTGGATTAACATCTATGTTGATCCTGGAACAACATTCCAATCAGCCAACCAGAATTAAGGGATTTGTTTACAGTTCATGTTAAGTTTAGGCTTACGGTTAGGTTTATGCACTTCTGCATGATTGTTTAAAAAACTATAATTTCCCTCAGATTCTGGGAATAATGGTTGGGTTTAGGGGTAGGGAATAGTTATGGATTACATTTTCGAACAAAAATGATGTTCCAGGATCAACATAGATGTTAATCCAGGATCGCATCGTACATGGCAAAATGATGACATGCAAAAAGCATACTAGAAATAACTAAAAGCTGAATACTAAAGGATTTGTCCATTAATTAATTTAGTAAATCAATTAATTAACAGAATATTTTTACACAATTCAAAAGTTTGAACAATTTAGCTTTTAGACTGAACCTTCTTTGAGCTTTACTTGCATTTCAGATTTCGTTGCGGAATACAAGTGAATATAACACGCCATAATATTCAACTAACATCAGTAAACAAGGGCAATACTCTATTGCAAACAATTCATAGCAGTGAGTAAATTTATGCGGATAAATAATTGCATACGTCACGACTGTCTAGTGTGCGACTGATAAAAGACACCATCCCAATCACACAGAATATAATACAGCAGACGCATCTGCCATCGCGCCTACAGTCTCCAAATCTGCCACTCACGTCTCTGAGCTGTCAATCAATTACCGCAATGAGACGGCAGCCGCTGCATGAATAGATGGCGTATAATAAGCTTGCTGCGGCTAACAAGTGGACAGAAGCGCAGTCAGGAAAAAAACAGGACGGAGATTTTTTGAAGCAGAAGAGAAATAAAGCATGAATTCGTTTCAAAAGGTTACATCATGTCACACACGCACAGACCTGAACGCCCACATCCCTGCTTTGCCTGCTGGTTAGTCTTGAAACAGCAGCACTTGTGATGTTGGCAAACAAGTGCACTGCGTGTCATTAGAGCGGCTAATGGACGGCATGCATGCTGACAGGGATATGAAGAGCCACACTAGCGCTCTTTGATCTTCACAACAAAACGGCTATTGAATCCAGTTTATACTCTCGGAAATAAAGGCCATGGGAAATAGAGGAGAGTTGACTGGAAGAGAACTGAGAACACTAGACAATAGGATACAACTAGAACACATGGCAGAGTACATTAGACGAGACTAGTGCTGGGATTCTTTTATGAACTATTAAATCATTTATTCAAGATTTATTAAGTTAAACATTTTATTTCAGAGGAAAGACACATTTTTTGTACTCTTATGACTTATTGTACATCTTATGTCACTTAAAACTGTTTTAGAATTCTGGAATAGAATAGAATAGAATAGAATAGAATAGAATAGAATAGAATAGAATAGAATAGAATAGAATAGAACAGAATATAATAGAATAGAATAGAATAGAATAGAATAGAATAGAATAGAATAGAATAGAACAGAATATAATAGAATAGAACAGTTAACTGGATCGGTCTGGAACAGACAGACTATATAATACCTAGTGTTGTCTGTTCTAGAGCAGATCTCTTGAATAGAATAAAATAAAATAAAATAAAATAAAATAAAATAAAATAGAATAGAATAGAATAGAATAGAATTGAATTGAATAGATCAGTAAGTGGATCAGTCTGGAAACGACAGACTGTTTAATACCTATTGTTGTCTGTGTTCTGGAGCAGATCTCTTGGATAGAATAGAATAGAATAGAATAGAATAGAATAGAATAGAATAGAATAGAATTGAATTGAATAGATCAGTAAAGTGGATCAGTCTGGAAACGACAGACTGTTTAATACCTATTGTTGTCTGTGTTCTGGAGCAGATCTCTTGGATAGAATAGAATAGAATAGAATAGAATAGAATAGAACAGAACAGTTAAGTGAATCAGTCTGGAGGGACAGCCTGTATAATACGCATTGTTGTCAGTATTCTAGAGCAGATCTCTTGAATAGAATAGAATAGAATAGAATAGAATAGAATAGAATAGAATAGAATAGAATAGAATAGAATAGCATATAATAAAGTAGAAAAGAATAGAATAGTTCAGTTGATCAGTCTGGAACAGAGAGACTGTATAATACCTATTGTTGTCAGTGTTCTAGAGAAGATATTTTGAATAGAATAGAATAGAATAAAATAGAATAGAATAGACCAGTAAAGTGAATCAGTCTGGAGGGACAGACTGTATAATACCTAATATTGTGAGTGTTCTAGAGCAGATCTCTTGAATAGAATAAAATAGCATATAATAAAGTAGAATAGAATAGAATAGAATAGAATAGAATAGAATATGACAGAACAGTCAAGTGAATCAGTCTGGAGGGACAGACTGTATAATACCCATTGTTGTCAGTGTTCTAGAGCAGATCTCTTGAATAGAATAGAATAGCATATAACAAAGTAGAAAAGAATAGAATAGAATAGCATATAATAAAGTAGAAAAGAATAGAATAGTTCAGTTGATCAGTCTGGAACAGAGAGACCGTATAATACCTATTGTTGTCAGTGTTCTAGAGAAGATATTTTGAATAGAATAGAATAGAATAGAATAGAATAGAATAGAATAGAATAGAATAGAACAGAACAGACCAGTCAAGTGAATCAGTCTGGAGGGACAGACTGTATGATACCTATTGTTGTGAGTGTTCTAGAGCAGATCTCTTGAATAGAATAGAATAGAATAGAATAGAATAGAATAGAATAGAATAGAATAGAATAGAATAGAATAGAATAGAATAGAATAGCATATAATAAAGTAGAAAAGAATAGAATAGTTAAGTGGATCAGTCTGGAACAGACAGACTGTATAATACCTAGTGTTGTCAGTGTTCTAGAGCAGATTACTTGAATAGAATAGAATAGAATAGAATAGAATAGAATAGAATAGAATAGAATAGAATAGAATAGAATAGAATAGCATATAATAAAATAGAATAGAATAGTTAAGTGGATCAGTCTGGAACTGACAGATTGTATAATACCTAGTGTTGTCAGTGTTCTAGAGCAGATCTCTTGAATAGAATAGAACAGCATATAATAAAGTAGAATAGAATAGAATAGAATAGAATAGAATAGAATAGAATAGAATAGAATAGAATAGAATAGAATAGAATAGTTAAGTGGATCAGTCTGGAACAGACAGACTGTATAATGCCTAGTGTTTTCTGTGTTCTAGAGCAGATCTCTTGAATAGAATAGAATAGAATAGAATAGAATAGGATAGAATAGAACAGAAGAGAAGAGAAGAGAAGAGAACAGAATAGAATAGAATAGAATAGAATAGAATAGAATAGAATAGAATAGAATAGAATAGAATAGTTAAGTGGATCAGTCTGGAACAGACAGATTGTATAATACCTAGTGTTGTCAGTGTTCTAGAGCAGATTGTCAAGGCTCGGACAGAACACAGAAGGGTGGCAGTTCAAACAAGAGATTTTATTCAGTATAATGATGAACAAAGTACTGAAGACCGGATGCTTGAGCTGGTTACGACAGATGAGGAACCGGATACCACAACGAGGTGACTGAGCAGTACAGGTAAGCAAAAGGTTAAATAATAAATAATAATACTGGACTAGACAAAATGTAGAAAGGAGAAGCAGCGTGTCTGCAAACTGAAAGAACACAATAATCTGGCAAAGTGTAACAAGACAGGGCAGGTATAAGTAGAGAGGTGAATTGAATCAAATAGAAACAAGTGAGTAATGCATGCACGCCAGCGCTAATTGTAAGAGGGAACAGCTGAAGTGAACAACAGAGAAGATTTGATCAAACCTGTCTCATGACACAGATCTCTTGAATAGAATAGAATAAAATAACATATAACAGAATCGAATAGGATAGGATAGGAAAGGATAGGATAGGATAGGATAGGATAAGATGGGATAGGATAGAAAAGAATAGAATAGAATAGTGGATCAGTCTGGAACATACAGACTGTATAATACCCTGTGTTGTCAGTGTTCTGGGGCAGATCTGTTGAATATAGGATAAAAAGAATATAATAGGATAAAATAGAATAAAAGTGGATTGGTTAGGTTTTTTTTGTGGCAGACAGACTATATAAGACCTGGATTTTGTCAATGTTCTGGAGTAGATATTTTGAGTAGAATAGAATAGAATAGAATAGAATAGAATAGAATAGAATAGAATAGAATAGAATAGAATACAATAGTGGGTCAGTCTAGAGCAGACCTGGTGTTTGTCAGTGTTCTGGAGCAGATATGGTTGTGTGACTCACTCTGGGTGAAGCGAGGTGGGTTGTCATTGACGTCACTGAGGTGCACAGTGATGGTGGTGGTCCCTGTCAGGCCCCCCTGATGGCCACCCATGTCTCTGGCCTGAAGCACCACCTGGTACTGAGCCTGAGCCTCTCTGTCCATGTCAGGCACGGCCGTGCGCACGATCCCTGCAGAGAGAGACAGACAGACACAGACGGATCATTCAGAGCAATTCTCGCTCTGCTCTGGCACTACTGAGCGACTTTCCTGCCAGTAAGGTAATTAGGTTAAACTGAAGTGAATTAAAAAGAATCACGCTGAACATCCCACACTGTCCTGCCCTGAGTTTCATCCTGATTACAGACCTGACGGGCTCCAGTGCACAGATTGCACAGTCACTCGTTCTTCATTCATTCATTCATTCATTCATTCATTCATTTTCCTTTGGCTTAGTTCCTTATTAATCAGTGGTCACCATAGCGGAATGAACCGCTAAACACTCCAGCATATGTTTTACGCAGTGGATGCAACATATACTCCAGCATGTTTTACGCAACCCAGTACTGGGAAACACCAATACACTCTCATATTCACACTCACACTACAGCCAATTTAGTTCACCTATAGCGAATATCTTTGGACTGTGGGGGACACCGGAGCGCCCGGAGGAAAACCACACCAACACTGGGAGAGCATGCAAACTCCACACAGAAATGCCAACTGACTTAACCGGGACTCAAACCAGTGACCTTCTTGCTGTGAGGCGACAGTGCTAACCACTGAGCCTTATGAAATATAATAAAATCCAACAAAATGCTGAATCTGTTACATAGTCAACAGTTGACTGCTAAAGCAGTTTCAATTTACAAGAACTTCATCTATGTTAAGCTGCTTTGACACAATTGTAAACGTACAATCTACACTGTAAAAGTGCTATAGAAATAAAGACAAAATGAATTGAATCAAATAGAACAGAATATAGTCCTCAGGAGTATATACTGCAAACAATAATAAAGAATACAAAAGAAAGTGTCAGCTTTGTTAGTAATTAGTAAACAGAACAGAACACAGTCAATAATATCCAACAGTGTCTACTCATTAAAAAACAACAGAATGTAGTCAGCAGAAGGGATTAGAAACTCTTGAATGAACAAAAAAATGAATTAAATCGTATTAAAACCAAATCCCTTTCAACTGTTCGAGAGCTACTGAGTTACTTTCAAATCATGTTTGTTAATTTCCTAATCATTTTCAGCGATTAAAAACAATGATGTTGTTTCAGAAGAGAATTCATTTATACTCCATGCCAGATTTTGTAGGAAACTGACAGAAGATGTGTTTTCACATGTATGAAATGTGTCAGGATATGAGTGCCTCCGTTAAATTATGATTTTGGGGCTTCAGCCAATCATACTGGGCATCACGGTGGCACAGTGGGTAGCACAATCGCCTCACAGCAAGAAGGTCGCTGGTTCGAGCCTCGCCTGGGTCAGTTGGCATTTCTGTGTGGAGTTTGCATGTTCTCCCCGTGTTGGCGTGGGTTTCCTCCGGTGCTCCGGTTTCCCCCACAGTCCAAAGACATGTGGTATAGGTAAATTGGGTAAGCTAAATTGTGTGTGTGTGTGTGTGTGTGTGTGTGTGTGTGTGTGTGTGTGTGTGTGTGTGTGTGTGTGTGTGTCTGTGCATTGATGTTTCCCAGTGATGGGTTGCAGCTGGAAGGGCATTCGCTGCGGAAAACATATGCATATAAATTGGCGGTTCATTCCACTGTGGCAACCCCAGATTAATAAAGGGACTAAGCTAAAATGAAAATGAATGACTTTGTAAGGATATTTATTGACTATATAAGGAAATTATGTTGTAAAGACAATTATATTGTAAGTACATTGTGTGTAATTGTTAAAATGAGAGTAAAATCCTTTAATAAAATGTGAATATTGTTCTCTGTTCTATTTCTAATTGAGAAAATCTAATAGATTAAAGCTGCTGTATGTAAGTTTTTGACTCTTTTAAAGCACACAAATAGCATAATATGTTTGTAGATATTTAAGAAACATGGCAAGTGAGCATTCTTGTTTACCTGAAAAACAATGCTGAAGTCAGATATTCTGCTTTGAAAATGTGAGTTAAGTGCCGGAACGCTGTCTTTGTTTTGGTTACTTTACCCGCCCACTTCCACTTTAGCCAATTATATTTCAGCACCCCGGGTTGCCTTGTTGCAAAACAGCGTATTTGATTCATTCAGTCAGGAAGGCTCTCAAAGCATGCGTCCGTGACCGAAATGCGACCTCCTGTGGACAGTAGCAGACTCCGAAATGAGATGCAGATTCAGAGTTCCACATGAGGTTATTAATTAGCAAATAATATAAATATTACGAATGTAAGCATTAGGTGAGCAGGTTACATTGCAACACTGTGTCCTAACAACACACTATGTGAGGAGATTTGCAGTGATGAGCAATTTGGCTGTTTGCAGCAGATGAAACATGACAGAAATTTTAATACAGCCATTCAGAAGCACAGAATAGTGCACTCACTGCACTCCAACAAAATGGTAAGGTTTATAATCTAATTAATACATATTAAACCTCTTTAACATTGTTAAATCACAGTTCTAAAGTTTCGTTTCAAACGGTTTATTTTATTTTCAAGATCTGAGGTGAACTATCTGCTGCTGCTTTCAGTAGTATGGTGATAAATGTAACGTAAAATAGCATTCAAACTCACATCATTAGCATTTAACACTGAATAAAACACATGAGGTGTACCTGAGGTGAACATTGTCAGTTTATCCTGTTGTTCAGCTGCAAGAAACAGAAGCTGTTTCTAAAATATACATTTTGAGGAGTTGGTTAGGACAAGAACTATATGGAAAATATTCATTCTATCGCGTGCCGTTGCTTTTATTTAGAACACGACTTAAATCAGCCTTTAGGCTCGACAGTCAGGCACACTTCTGTTTATGTCGTCAATCTGGCAACCTGCGCTTGCGTGCGTTTTGAACCAGGTGTGCAATACCTAGTTCAACCACTGCGTGTCAAACTTACAAACTGCACCTTTAAGTGTGGTGAACTTGTAAACTTTAAAAAAAAATAATGTATTTCAAGTAAACTTTGCAAGTTCTGCTTGAAAATGTAAGACAACCCATTAAGCTAAACCTTGCAAGTCCAGATTATTTATTCATTCATTTTCCTTTAGATTAGTCCCTTATTTAGTAGGGGTCACCACAGTGGAATAAACCACCAACTATTCCAGTATATGTTTTACACAGAGGATGCCCTTCAAGCCACAACCCATCACTGGGAAACACCCATACACTCTCACATTCATACACACTCATACACTATGGCCAATTTAGTTACCCAATTCACCTAAAGTGCATGTGTTTGGACTGTGGGTGAAACCGGAGCACCCGGAGGAAACCCACGTGAACACGGGGAGAACATGCAAACCACACACAGAAATGACAACTAACCCAGCCAGGGCTTGAACCAGCAATCTTCTTGCTGTGAGGGCACAGTGCTAACCACTGAGCCACCACTAAATTAAGTTGAGTCAACAAATCATTTTTTACAGTATATTAAATAAATAATCATTTACTTAAAAATGTTAAATATGCATTGTTTTCATAAAAATGCTACAAGAACACACACCTGACTGTGGGTCCACAGTGAAGAACTGCTGGCCTTGAATCACTGAATACACCAGTTTGGCGCTGCTCCCATAGGTTGGGTCATCAGCATCTGTGGCTGTCACTTGAATAACCGATGTGCCTTGGGAAACACAGACAGGCCAAATGAGAGATACTTTTTGACATATTCATGGTTCAGTGAGCATATGACCCTCCGTCTTTTCTTCCAGACACAGTAACCATGTTTCAATCCACCTATTATTATGCCCATTTTGGAGTGTCGCATCAAAGAACGTTGAATGGAAATGCAGAGATAAATTCCTAAAATCTGCAATTAAATATGTCGGTCATTCCTGCTATTAACACTGTAAAAAATGCTTTTCTTACTTAATTCAAAGCAAAAAGAAGATTATTTAGCTTACCCGGTCACTGTTTTTTCTTCATTTAATCATAAAAAGTCTTGATATAGCCAATATATTGTCCTAGTTACACATGAAGTGATGATTTTTATTCTCTGTTTTATGCAATATTTAAATTCTACATGTAAAATAGACTTGCAGTACCAATGTTGGCCATCTCGGGTACGGTGGCGCTATAGGGGCCGCTCTGGAAGAGCGGTGGATTATCGTTGATGTCCTGCACGCGGATGATGAACTGGGACGAGGGCTCCAGGGCTCGACCCGTTTGCCGGTCTGTTGCTGTGGCGATAAGGCGGTATTGGTCCTTCTCCTCTCGGTCCAGGGGTTTGGTGACGTGGATGTTCCCTGTCCGGCTGTCAATGACGAACACAGATCCAGCCCCTTCGCCCTTTAATATATATTTGGTTCGGCCGTCGCCCTTGTCCACACTGGAATGAAGCTAGAGGATTGGAAAAAAAGGAAGACACCAAATATGTTAAAGCCATCATTTATTTCTGTAAAACCCTATAGAGAGAAAAATATATGATGTAGAAACAATTTTCACTTATTTTCTGCTGGAGCTGAACAGAACAGAACAGAATGAAACATATTACAATATTATTGAATAGAATCTAGCAAAAATTGAATTAAAAATACTGTAGAATATAGTGAATATTCATAATTTAAGTATGGTGACACGTTCTTGTAGAATTTAGTGAACACTTTATTAATATAGTGTACAACCAAGCACATGTGGTAAGAATACAAACGAGTCACAGGCAATGAAGTATTAAACGTTCTCCCAAAGTAATAAGTCTGTTTTAATCCAGGTCCAAGCAAAATGCTGAGAATTCAGCATGCGTCTGTAGCTTCGCTCACTCTCCGCCTCTTTGCCCTTATTTGGTATGCCGCGTTTGGTGCGATGACGCGCTAACAAAATGGCGACGGTTGGCCGCGCCTACTTGTGGCTTCTTTTGCAGTGTTCAGAAACCTATGGGTGACGTCACGGACACTACGTCCATATCTTTTACAGTCTATGATGAAAATACTATGCACTCATTTTCTGATCTTAAAGACAAATTTATGTTGTCATCAAACGATTTCTTTCGATACTTACAATTAAGAAGCTATATTACAAATCATAAAGAAAAGGAAATATTCAAAAAAGCAGTGGTGTAAAGTACTTGAGTAATTGGACTTCGTTATTTTACTTAAGTATTTTTTTGGCTACTTTGTACTTGTACTGAGTATCAAAAATATTAGCAACTTTTACTCTCTACTTGACTACATTTTGATTGAATATTTGTACTTTTTACTCCACTACATTTGAACGGATGCTTACCGTTACTCATTACATTGTGATTGTGCACGACAAGTCGGCATCTTTATCCACCACGGCTAATTTGTTGGGCGAACGAGGCGATATCGCCATCTGCAGGGTGCTGAAGGTACTGTATGCTATTTATAAGCTAAATCATGTGAACATCGCGCACGTAAGTGGGGAGCGGGGGGTGGGAGGTGTTGGTGCAGTGGATGGCGGAGGGGTATTGCGGAAAAAAGTGAAAGTAAACCGCGGACGGGGGAGAAGGGCGGTTGAGGAGGGGGATCGGTAAAATGAGGTGCCGTATCCGGATCCGGCGTGTTCCGGCACAAATTAAACCCTGGGTAAGAGTCTATTTAATGTTAATTTAATGTGAATTTAGTAAAATTATGTCTGACTTTACAATAGTATTGTAAGCATAATGTTACCAAAAGTTAATACAGTTACTGATATGGCAAAAACCACTGCGACATGACTTGACTATATATTAGCTTAATTTTTTTTTTTTGTGCAACATGAATAAATGTCTCACTGAATCTATACATTTTGCATCAGGTGCATTTAGCTGTGAGTTTGTGATGTATTTTTCATTGAATTTATATGTAGTTTACTAAGTTGAAAAATTACACTGCTCCTCTTTGTTTAATTTTAATACAGAGAAAACAGCCTAATCAATTGAAAAGCTACTCAAAATAAAAAAAATTGACCCCCTCTGAGACTGAGAGGTGAATCTGAATTTTTTTTTTACAACATTTTATTACTTTTTTTTTTTTTTGAAAATTGTTTGTGCCTTTTTTGAACATTTGAGTTTGACTGAGACTTTTTGTTTTATTTTTTATTTATCTATTTTGTTCTGCCATTTTGAAACATTGAGGTGTTAAATTTAATTTGTATATTAGGAAAATAAAACCTTTTTTTGGTGTTCTTTGAGCCTACATTCAGTATGAGTAAAATACTCAAGTTCTTTTAAAATCGGATACTTTAATACTTTTACTCAAGTCTTATTGGAATTAGTGACTTGTAACTTGTAATGGAGTAATTTTTACAGTAAGGTATCTGTACTTTTACTCAAGTATGGTTTTCAGGTACTTTTTACACCTCTGCAAAAAAGTCCCAAGTAATGTGAAACAGTATTTTATTGATATATAAAAAAAAAAAAAAAAAAGGACTACATAAAAGACGTGTTACACATATATAATAGACTAATTCTGGATTCAACAGATAATAACAATATTAATATTAAGGCGAAATGGGAATCCGATCTTAATGAAAAAATTGAGGATGAGATTCGGGAAAACACATGTTCAGAATCTCATAAGGGGATCAATAGCCATAACTGGAAAACAAAAATTAGCTTATTTTTAAAACACCATTGATGGTGTCAAAATATGCTAACAGTCCACATCAGAGGAATGCTGGAGGAGTTGCAGAAATGGAGGTAATCACACGCACATATATTTTGGGAATGTCTAAAGTTACTGGCATTTTGGCAGGGGTAATGATTGAGATAATAGAAATTATGCAGTTACAGTAGATCTACCTTTTACTCCCCTGTTTTTCTTGCTTGAAGGGTTACCCCAGGATGTATAAAAGACCAGAGCTATACAGTATACTACATATACTTTTACTAAGTGCAAGAAAGACTATAACAATAAATTGGATGAGGCCACACCCTGCAACAATAGCACAGTGGATAGAAAAAATTGAATCAATGTATAGAATGGAATATATGACTGCTCAACTTCAATTGAAATCGGATATTTTTAGACAAAGATGGCCACCTGTTACTATGTATCTGAAAAGGACATAGTATTTCCAGCTCCTTTGAAATTGGAAATAATGTTTTTTTTTTGTAATTTGTTTTTATTTACGTCAAGTGTTACTTTTTTTTCTGTCGTTTTTTTCATAATTGCTGCTGTCACTGAATGTTTTGTTCTGTAAAATGGTTCAATGTACAAAAATAAAGTAAAAAAAAAAACATTACTGAAATTGTTATATTATAAATATCATTCTTCATATAATCTAACGAATAAAATCTAGCAAATACTGTGGAATCTAGTGAATATTCAATCATTCATTCATTTTTCTTCAGCTTAGTCTCTGATTTAACAGAGATTTAGAAGTTGCCACAGCAGAATGAACCGCCAACTATTCCAGCATATGTTTTACGCAGTGGATGCCCTTCCAGCCGCAACCCAGTACTAGGAAACACCCATACACACTCACATTCACACACACACTCATACATTACAGTCAATTTAGTCAATTCACTTATAGCGCATGTGTAGGCCCCCACGTAATCTGTGCGCACAGAAATCCGCAGATTTCCGCAGATTTTTAACCCATCATTGAGTCAGTAAATTTATATTTAGTCAGTTTTTAAATTCATTTCACTAATATTATTTGTGATAAAATAATAGTAATATTAAAATGTTCATATGATTTATTCACAATACAGTTTGTAAAGTAATATGTCCTGTCTTTTAGTAGAAATATTATATGGGAGACTTGCTTTGTTTACCAAATAAATAAATGTTTTGTGGATCTAATTGGATTTGCATTGCAAACACTGAATTAATGTTAAAAATGTATTCCTTCATATTTCATATATTAAGTTTTAGTAATAATATTCCTAAAATCCTTCCACATAAATCCGCAAATTTTTTAAAAAAATTCTCAGCAGAAATAGCAAAAAATGTCCGCAGATTCCAGCAGGAAACCCACGCCAACATGGGGAGAACATGCAAACTCCACACAGAAATGCCAACTGACCCAGCGTCTGTGACAAGTAATTCTAATCTAACGAAGCACCTCACGTCATCACATGCAGACACAAAATTAATGGCTACGCAGGTGATAATGTGAGCTCTACCAAAGGAGGAGACGAAGCCATGACGTCAAAGGAAATAAAACTGATTTTTATCCACCGCAAACACTTATTACTCAGACAGAATTAAACAAGATAATATCTAGATATATAGTTGAGGACATGCTGCCGTTGTCTCACATTGACCCACAACAACATTAAAATAGTGTAGATTAGTGTACAATGTTTTATATTTATTTTATAGTCATTTGACAAATTAGATTTTCTTAACGTAGACCAATAGTCACTTTCCATGGTAATTAGTTACTTTATAATTATGTAACTCAGTTACTAACTCAGTTACTATTTGTGAGAAGTAACTAGTAAGTATAACTAATTACTCTTTTAAAGGAACGTGCCCAATGATGTAAGTATTTCACATTTGTACTATATTTATGATCAAATGATTTTTCCCCAATAAACATAAATCTTTGTGTATTTGTTTCACGCAGCATTTATGTATTTTTATCCATAAATATTTGTTGCATACAAGACACACAGCAGACAGACCTAATGTAGACTCTGATATGCAAAACAATATTGCTTTTCAAACACAGGCACTGCAGAAAAAGTATTACAACAACCTAATGTTATTTTCTCACTTAGATAACACCCTTTTCTAAAAACATCCCATGCACATAATGACTTAAGAGACCGTCTTGTTTCGTGTGAATAAATAACTCCACAAAGCAAATGAGATGTGTGTTTTTTTCTTCAGTAACAGATCCTCAAAGGCCTAACCAGAGTATAAAAAAAATGATATGAGCAAAAATAATAACAATAATAAAATAAAAATAAATAAATAAAAGCAGTCATTATTCATAAAAGCATTTTCCTTTTAATAATTTCTGACAAAGTCATAATTGGTGTGGTTGTATTTATATTTATTTGTAAAGAATCTTACAAAATACAGAAGATCCCAATGAATATTCATAATTTAGAAAAAAGCCTGTATAATTTAGTGGATACTCATAATCTAGAATAGAAATAAATAAAAATATCTGAAGAACAAAATCTGAAAACATGGTAAAATCTAGTGACTATTCATAATCTAGATAATAAATTGCTGCAGTGTTTATAAATAGATAGATAGATAGATAGATAGATAGATAGATAGATAGATAGATAGATAGATAGATAGATAGATAGATAGATAGATAGATAGATAGATAGATAGATAGATAGATAGATAGATAGATAGATAGATAGATAGATAGATAGATAAATAAATTAGATGTCTGTAGCTTCCTCACTACAGCCATTATTTATAAAAATGCAGTTCCCTTTCAATACATTCCGACAAAGTCACAATTGGTGTGCTTTTATTAACCCTCAGGGGTCTGAGGTGATTTTGGGGCCCCTAAAATGTTTTGACAAGCTCTGACATTTGTGCTTATTTCAGCTACTTATTACATGGTATTGGCCAACATGAATTTTATTGCATTCAGCACAAAATAATATGTGAGAAAAATTAATGTACATGATTGCATTTTTTATAAAAAAAATATTATGCATGGTTAGTAGGTTTTGGAGAAAAAAATGTAGCTGAAATAAGGTATAAAAAATAAAAAAACACACACTAAATGTGCCTGAACAAGACTTTTGAGTAACCAGTCTTGTAGGCTAGAATATTTACTTCACAGTTATGTGAAAATTATTCTGTTCTTTCATTCAAAAAAACATTACAATGATTTACATTTTGTAAAGTCAGTGTCTGGGTCAGCATACTCTATGCATGGAAGTGACAATGGTTATGAATAATTCACACCTGGAGGGACAAAAGACACTCCCCCACTGGCTAATGTTCACCCATCAAGGTCATTGTAAAGCAATGTCCAGCTGCAAAAGCTAGCCGAAACTAGATGCTTGTTGTATTACTTGCTGTATTATGACCATGTACACTATAACACTATACGTAAACAATGTATGTGCACTTTTACAGCATGCGCAAAAATATATATTTGAAATGGTATAAAATGTGTTTGCAAAACTGTTGTAATAAAAATGTTCTTGTGCATTAATCCAGCATTTCATAATAATTTCTGAATGACTCTAAGACACTGAAGTAGCGTAATAACAAAAGCTTTAAACACAAGAATAACAATTTTAAACATGAAAAACAATTACTTTAAGTCAAAATAATATTTCAACTTATATATATATATATATATATATATATATATATATATATATATATATATATATATATATATATATATATATATATATATATATATATATATATATATATATATATATAGCCAAAATAATTGCAGCCTTAGTTAACTTAAACTTTGACTGGTTCAGCTACGATCAAATAAATAAAATAAAATAAAATAAATAACACGTATAACATGTGTCACGTTCTGAATAAAGCAGCATCAGATCACGGTAGTCCCGTGAGGTTAAATGGGTCATAATTACCAGAATGAAAATGAAACTACCTTCTAGCCAGCACGCTGTGTTTGTTAGTGGGCGTGCACGAGATCAGGCAGCTGTTGTCATTATTTGTGTTAATGGCAGACACAAGAAGAGCCGGTGTGATGCACGCTCTGCCGGGACAATTCTATGGATGACTGAGCGAGATAACATTTGTTTTCAAAATGAGTTGGAAAGTGCACCTTCCAAGCTTTATGCAGGTATGGCTCTCATGTATATGTCATGTATTCGTGGAGATTCCACTGCTTCTTCTGATCACAGTTTACATCGAGCGCGTGTCTCACGTGGACGATTGTTATAACAAAGCCTCGTGGGCGTGGTCGCATTAAAAAAATGAGTTCAGACTGAGAAACTAGACATAGTGTTGGTTTCATACTGATTACTGATTATGATGGTTGGGTTGGCTACTAAACTGACAAAAAATAAAAAAAGTTAAGTTTCCTCGAGAGATCAGGCTGGATATGCCGATTGCATCAGAGAAATACTGGGAAATCTCTGTAGACTGATGGCATTTCATGCCGTTCAGCCTTAAATATCGGCTCTGGTGGGGCACTAAAGGCACTCGGCCTGCGGCCTCGAGTCAACGCACGCCTCCCACCAGTGCCGACATACAGCCATATCACACTGCTACTCGTGTGATATTGCTCATATATAGAACCCAGTGAATAATCATAATCTAGAAAATAAATTACTGTTTAGTGGATAAATAAATAAAAATTAAATAAAAAAATACAACATAAATAAATAAATAAATAAAGCATCCGTAGCTTCCTCACTTCTACAGTCATTATTCATAAATGGAATTTCCCTTTTAATACTTTCCAACAAAGTGATAGTTGATGTGCTTGTATTCATAATCTAAAGAATAGAATCTAACAAAACATAGTGAAAGTACTGTATAATTTAGTGGATACTCATAATCTAGGATAGAATTGAAAAAAAAATCTGAAGAAAAAGTATCTAAAAATGCAGTAGAATCTAGTGAATATTCATAATATAGAAAATAAATTACTGTTTAGTGGATAATTTAAGTAATAAATTAATTAATTAACATTGAAATTAAATAAAGAGTCTGTAGCTCTTCCTTTACTCACTACAGTAAATCATTCCTCATAAAAAGGCATTTCCCTTTTAATACTTTCCAGCAAAGTCATAATTATATATTCAAAATCTAGAAGAAAAATTGCTGTTTAGTGGATAAATAAAATAAAATAATAAATTAAATAAAATTAATTAATTAATTACATAAAATAAAAATTAATAAATTTTTTTTTGAATTACATAAAAAATAAAATTAAATAATTAAATAAAAATAAATTTATGAATCAATTACATGAAATAAAAATAAATAAATTCACTTAAAATAAATTAATAAATACATAAAATAAAATAAAATGAAATAAAAAATGAAATAAAAATACATTATTAAATAAATTACATAAATTATATGATTTAATAAATTAATTACATAAAATACTCCACATGGCTTCCTAACTTAACTCACTCCAGCCCGCTATTATTCATAAAAAGGCATTTCTCTATTAATACTTTCCAACAAAGTCATAATTAGTGTGTTTTTACTAATAATCTAAAGAATAAAATCTAACAAAATACAGTAGAACCTAATGAATTAATTCATAATCTAGAGAAAAAAATGCTGTATAACTTGGTGGATACTTATAATCAAAAAAAAAAAAAAAATGAAAATACAGTAAAATCTAGTGAATATTCATAATCTAGAAAATAATGTACTGTTTAGTGGATGAATTAAAATAAAATAAAAATAAACTTCCGTAGCTTCCTCACTTTACTCACTTCAGCCAGCCATTATTCATAAAAAAGCATTTCCCTTTTAATACTTCCCGACAAAGTCATAATTGGTGTGCTTGAGCTCTGGGCAGGCAGACTAATCCAGGATCACTGTGAAAGGGCACCTTTCACCGGGGGCTAAAACAGACCTCGCCATCCAGATATCCGGAGCGCCTGATATGAGGAGCGCCAGGTGTTTTCAGACTGATACGGGCATGATGATTGGCCGGGCAGAAAATTCATTAGCTTAGTTGACCAATAAGGTCACAGGGGAAATGTGAGGAACATGCGACACAAGTGTGCCAAATAAACCTGTAAAAACAACATGCTGTGGCTGCAGTGAGGAACATTTGATATGATACTGCTTACTACATATTAATAAATCTATAAATGAATAAACAAACCAAATAAACTAAATAAATACAAAAATGAATGAATAAATACATACAAAATGTATTAATTAAAAAACAAATAAATAAACAAACAAATAAATAAATGAATGAATAAATAAATAAACAAATAAATAAAATATTCAAAATAAACAAATGTATAAATAAATAAAAAATTAATAAACAAATAAATAAATAAATAAATAAAAGAATTAATGAATAAACAATAATTAATAAACAAATAAATAAACACATAAATAAAAAAACAAACAAACAAATAATTAAACAAACAAACAAATTAATGAATAAATAAAATATACAAAATAAACAGATAAACAAATGAATAAATAGCTGATTACATCAATCAATAAATAAATAAATAATAAAGAAATAAAGAAATAAATGAATAAATAAAATAAATAAAATAAATAAAATAAATAAAATAAATAAATAAACTGAACTAATAAATGAATGAATGAATAAAAAAATCAATAAATAAATAAATAAATAAAACAAATAAATAAATGAATGAATGAATAAATACATACAAAATGTATTAATTAGTAAACAAATAAACAAACAAACAAACAAATAAATAAACGAATGAATAAATAAACAAATAAATAAAATATTCCAAATAAGCAAATGAATAAATAAATAAATAATAAACAAATAAATAAATACTGAAATAAATAAACAAATAAATAAATAAATGAAAGAATGAATGAATTAATTAATAAACAATAATTAATAAACAAATAAATCAATAAACACATAAATAAAATATAAACAAACAACTAAATAAACAAACAAATTTATGAATAGATAAACTCATGAATAAATAAACTAATGAATAAATAAAATATACAAAATAAACAGATAAATAAATTAATACATCAATCAATAAATAAACAAATAATAAACAAATAAATAAATAAATGGATAAATAAAATAAAATAAATACATGGATAAATAAATTAATTAATTAATTAAATAAATGAATAAAAAATCAATTAATAAAAAAAATCAATAAATAAACAAACAAATTACTAAAAAAAATATATATATATAAACAAACAAACAAATAAATAAACAAGACAAACAAAAAAAATTCATGAATAAAGGAATAAATAAAAAAAATAAACAAAATAAGCAAATAAACAAATGAATAAATGAATAATTACATAAATAAATGAATAAATGAATAAATAAATAATGAATAAATAATAAAAGAATAAATGAATTAAAAAATGAATAAATACATAAATGAATAAATACATCAATGAATGAATAAATAAATAAATAAATAAATGAATAAATAAAAAAGTAATAATAAACAAATAAATAAATAAACTAAATAAAAAAATGAATGAATGAATAAAAAATTTATGAATTAATAAACAAATAAATAAATAAACACATAAATAAATTAATAAATAAACATATACACAAACAAACAAATAAATTAATGAATAAATAAACGAAAGAATAAATAAATAAAATATACAAAATAAACAACTGAATACATGAATGCATACATAATCAAAAAAACAAAAAAAAATAAACAAACAAATAAATAAATAAATAAAAAAATTAATTAATACATAAATAATAATATAATTAATTAAAAAGTCGTTTTCTTATTCCCCAACACTGCCGACTACTAATGAAAAGAAAAGTAGTGAAGTATTAGACACAACAGCTACTAATGTGGGCAAGGTCTTTTTATCCACACACAGCAGATGTAGTTTGAGCAGTGACATAACCATTCTCTGGATTTCCCTGCTCACCTAAACACACACACGCATGCACACAGAGTTGACAGTTGAAGAAAAAAATATTAGCCTTCTATAAAATTTGTATTCTTTTTCAAATATTTTCCAAGTGATTTTTAGCAGAGCAGGGATATTTTTCACAATATTTCTTATTGTATTTTTCTTTTCTAGAGAAAGTTTTATTCTTTTAGTTTGGCTGTAATAAAAAAAAAGCTGTATTTCAATATTTATAGTTTAAAAAAAAGGTCAATATTATTAGCTCCCCTTAAAAATATATACATGTTTGATTGGCTGCAGAACAAACAATTGTTGTCCAATGGCTTCCCTAATTACCCTAACATGCCTAGTTAGCCTAATTAATATAGTTAAGCCTTTGAGTTCCACTTTAATCTTAATACTAGTATCTTGCAAAATAACTAAAATATTATAGTCATCATGACAAAAACAAAAGAAATTAGTTATTAAACTATAATTATAAATAAAATGTTGAGAAATCTTCCCTCCGTTTAACAGCACTATTTGAAAAAATAATTAATATCACAGTTGTGATAATATTTAGGATTTTACAACATTTATGCTCACTTTAGATGTGTTTATATTATCACCCATAAAGAAACACTTCTAGCTTGACAAAATAACATGCAAACCTAAATAAATAAGTAAAAAAATAAATAAACAAACAAAATAAATAAATAAACAAATAAAATAAATAAAAAATATGTAAATAAATAAAATAAACAAAATAAACAAATGAATGAATGAATGAACAAATAAATGAATAAATAAATAAACAAATGAATAAATAAATCCATTAAATAAAAAATAAACAAATAAATAAACAAATGAATAAATGAATAAATAAATAAACAATTAAATGGATAAATAAATAAAATAAATGAATATATAAACAAAAAAATAAATAAACGAATGAATAAATAAAATAATGAATAAATAAACTAATGAATAAATAAATAAATGAAATAAAAAACAAAAAATAAATGAATGAATAAATAAATAAACCAATTAAATGAATAAATAAATACTTAAAGAAACAAAAAAGAAACAAACAAATAAACAAATGAATGAAAAATAAATAAACAAATGAATGAATAAATAAATAAAATTAAATATTAAATGAATAAATAAATGAATGAATAAATAAAATAAATGTATACATAAACAAACAAAAAATAAATAAACAAACAAAAAATGAATGAATGAATAAATAAACTAACGAATACATAAATTATTAAATTAAAAAACTAATTAATGATATAATGAATAAATAAATAAAACAATTAAATGAATAAATAAATAAATTTATAATGACATAAACAAATAAAAAATAAAAAAAACAAAATAAATATCTAAAGAAATGAATAAATAAATAAATAAATAAACAGGCAAATGAATGAATGAATAAATAAATGAATAAATAAACAATTAAATTAATAATAAAATAAATGAATACATAAACAAAAAATAAACCAAAAACAAAAAATTAAATAATTAAATAAATGAATAAATAAATAAATAAAAAACTGATAAATGAATGAATTAATGATCAAACAAACAAATAAATTAATCAAATCAATCAACAAAAAATATATAATTAAATAAAAAGTAGTTTTCTTATTCCCCAACACTTCCACTCCAAAAGAAAAGTAGTGAAGTATTAGACAAGTAGTCTATCCACACACAGCAGATGTAATTTGAGCAGTGACATAACCATTCTCTGGATTTCCCTGCTCACCTAAAAACACCCCCTACCACACACACACACACAATGTCCATCTGTGTTTTCCTCGTCTTCTCCTCTCAGCTGTTTGCCTCTCACCCTCTCCATCCATCTGCTTCACACTCTCCCTCGCTCCGCCTTTCTGTTTGTCCATCTGTTTATCCCACGTCTAACACCTCGCCGTCATGTTTATCCATCCGTCATTACAGATCATTTTCCAGGACATTTCAGATATCATTACAGAGAGAAAAGACGAGGATCACAGATTTTAAATCTTAAAGGGCCATTCCTTCATTCATTTTCCTTCGCCTTATTAATCAGGGGTTGACAAATGAACCGCCAACTATTCCAGCATATGTTTTATGTAGCAGATGCCCTTCCAGCCGCAACCCAGTACTGGGAAACACCCATGCACACTCATTCACACACACACACACACACACACACACACACACACACACACACACACACACACACACACACACACACACACACACACACACACACACACACACACACACACACACACACACACACAGTACAGCCAATTTAGTTAATCAAATTCACCTATAGCGACCTGAGTTAGATTCCCAGCTCGAGGTCCTTCCCCTATCTCTGCTCACCAAGCCCTACACTTACACCACCAGTTAGAATCTGCATAAAATCATTACATTATAACACCCATTGACGACTTGTGTGTTCATCATAAGAAAGAATCTCAAGTGAAGGATGAGTAAATGCTGGCAGACTTTTCATTTTCTGGGTAAACTAGCCCTTTCAGGTGGGGCACGGTGGATCAGTGGTTAACAGTCTTGTTGAAAGGGTCCATTGTGGTCACACTTGATTTTAAGGTACAATTCCTGCTATTTAAAAATAACTTTCTATGATTTGCTGCTTATTAAAAGTTATTAACAGAGTTCAACGCTAAGGATTTTTTCTAGTGGCCCAATCAAGGCCACTAGAATTTTTACTTGCCCTGCCAAAATATTTACTGGCCCCACCAAAAAAAGAAGTTAATAGCTATTTCTTAGCCACATATTTTAAATAATGTGTCAAAAGTATAATTGTATACATACACTTTTTTCTCGCGTATGTATGTATATATATGAAATGTGCATATATTAACCATAGACGGTAAAAGATATGGATGTACAATGTTTCCTCTAGGATTTTTTCCAGCTGTGGCGGCAGGCCTTTTGATCTACCAACTACCTTTGGCGTTATTTCAATGACAAATGTGACGCAGTATACAAGTCGAGATCGGATTTGTGTAATACGAGCATGCAGATCTTTTTGTTTGCGCTAGGATTTCCTCTGTTCGTGCACAAAACTTCTTGCAAGCCCTCAAATATACGCTGCTCAAGTGCAATTTAGCTCGTTTACATAGTGAAGTTGTCTCCAACCTTTATTAGATTTGCTAGGAATATTTATGAATGTCTCCAATAGACCTACAGAGCGGCATTAAGGCGTCCTGAGGTTAAGTGAAACGGCTATAAACTCCAGCAAGATAAAGTCTTTGTTTGTTGTATGCAGCCATAGACCCTATAAATAAAGTATAATTATGGAAACTGTGTTCATCCTAACTGAAAGCTATACGGCGTGTTTGCTGGCCTCATGCACCTGTCAGTCAGTCAGTCAGCATGTCACCTTAAAGGGTTAAACAAATAACGCACAGCACTACTAAGGTTACAGAAAAGTTTGCGCTGTTATAATTCACTTACCTTTAAATAAGTTTTGGTGCGATTATAACCCTCTATTTAAAAAAAACGACAACGTTTTGAATGAGAAGCTGTGGCGGGATGAATTTTGGCGTGGCGCCCCGCCATGGTAGAATGAATGTAGCGGAAACCTTGCATGTAGTATCCGTGACGTCACCCATAGCTTCTGCAAAAGAAGCTACAACTAGACGCGGCCAACCGTCGCCTTTTTGTTCGTGCCTCATCGCGCTGACCCAGGGATACCGAACAAGGGCAAAGAGGCGGAGCTACAGACGCAAACTGGTGTATATGCACCAAAGCCATCTTTTGTACCAGGCTGTAAACATGTTTTTATCAGCTGTAAAAATGACCAATTTACCATTACAGTCAGAAATCATCTGGATTTTCTAGAGCCAGCCCCCCAGGCGAGTCGATGAATTGCAGTTTTAGTTACTTCCGTATTGGCCTCCCAAGGGAGAGCGGGAGGTTGTCGCTTAATATTAACTTAATAGTTTTTTTTTTATTACTAATAGAGTTATGACAACTAATGACAGTGACTGAGGTGAATTCCATGAATAGAACCCTTACCTTCAGTAGATATATATTTAAATTAATAAATAAATTTAATTTAAATACAACACTGATTTATTAATTACAGTGAATTGTTTAATGTGTGGTTTAGTTGAAAACTACAACAACTTTATGTTTTTCGTTTGTTTAAAAGCCACCAAAATGCCTAATTTTATCATTACATCAGTCTAGACTACAGTCAATATTTTTCTTTTTCATTTATTTGTAAACCTAGTTTTAAAATGCATTTCACTTGTTCTTGCTTAATCCATCAAAATAATCATATTAGCCTACATTTTAATCAATTATGGCCTTTGACTTCTATTAAAATATAGACTAAGAATGTTAATGAAAGTCTAAGAAGGGTGTGTGTGTATTTTAGGGGTGCATTTCTCGTCACAACACCGGGACTGCAGTCAGATCATGAAGCAGATCAATGTTGATCTTTCTTTCGAGGTGACGGTGCAGAAATGAACAAAACAACAAGCCCAATACAAAATCTTATAAGATTAAAATCTGGAAAAATTGTCAGATGGTAACTTCGGTCAATGGATAAACAGCGCTCGGTAATATTTTAGCGCACTTTCACTTTCGTATTGCGCGATTGCAGGATTCACATATGCCAGACAAACCGCGCTTACTGGGCAAACGCGACAGGTTCCGAAACAAACGTCTGGGCGTGAAAGCACCCTGTATTTACACACAATTGACAAACAGTCACAGCCAAATGAAACTTTAGTGACAAGGCAGCACTGGCCCAATCAGGCCAGTAACCATTCTGTATACTGTCCCGAGCGTCTCGCACGCTGGCCCTGGGCCATAGGGCAGTCCTTATTGTTGAGCCCTGATTAAGGTTGTAGTCAGAAGTATTGGGTAGGATTAGAGATGCAGAATATGGTCATGCAGAATATGTGCTTTATAAGTACAAATAAACAGACAATATCTTAATAATATGCAGTGCCAGACAAAGTTTGTGGGCATTTCCCTGCAGCCCAAGACCGGTTGCTCACTGAAGCTAATCAGGGCTGAGCCTCGTCATCTGTATGGGAGACCACATGGGAAAACTAGGTTGCTGTTGGAAGTGGTGTTAGTGCGGCCAGCAGGGGGCACTCAACCTGTGGTCTGTGTGAGTCCTAATGCCCCAGTATAGTGAAGGGAACACTATACTGTCAGTAAGCATTGTCTTTCGGATGAGATGTTAAACCGAGGTCCCGGCTCTCTGTGGTCATTAAAAATCTCGTTGCACTTCTCGTAAAGAGTAGGGGTGTAACCCAGGTGTCCTGGCCAAATTCCCTCCATCAGCTCTTACTCATCAAGGCCTTCCAATCATTCCCATCCACCAAATTGGCTCTATCACAAGCTATGTTTCCATCCACCTATTTTTATGCGCATTTTGCATACGGTTGATGGAAACAACATGATGCGCATAAATGTTGAAAATGCGCATAAAAAACATATGCGCATAACTGAGTAGGATAAACTTTTTATTCGATAAGAAAAGATGCGCATAAACTATGATGGAAACACTTTTACCGCACAAATTCCAGTATGCGCATTAAAAAAAGATAATGTGATTTTGTTATAAGAGCTCATGTGAGGATAAAAATGTGTATAAATGGACAAACCAGCAGGCTGCACAATATAAACCATCTAAAAATTGTTGTTTTTGTCATTCTAAAATGCCTTACCGTTTCAGTATTAGTGTTATTATATCATTAATGACATCCAGAATCAAGAGCGTCTGTGCTCCGCATCTGACACCTTCAAATGCCACCGTGCCTTCACTGCATGTCAGGATTGACTTCTGAGGCGCAAGTCATATATTAGATGAAGAAAAGATTGACGCAGCTTCTCTTACTGCAGCAAATTTAGTTTTTACAGTTGACATTTGGCGGCAGTTAATCAGGAAGTGACGATTTTGTTCGATTTGACTCGTTGGATGGAAACGCAGCTTTATTCGCACGTCTTTTTTGCGATAATCCTGTTTTGCGCATAAAGTTCATTCGCATTTTTGGATGGAAACATAGCTACTGACTCTCCAATCTCCCTATAGCTGGTGTGTGGTGAGCGCACTGGCGCCGTTGTCCTGTGGCTGCAGTCGCATCACCCAAGTGGAGCTGCACACTGGTGGTGGTGTAGAGAGACTCCCACGCCTCATGGTTGTGAAGTGCTTTGGGTGTATGGCCATACACAATAAAATGCGCTATATAAACACACATTACATTACATGATTTTGAGAGTAGTAACTAAAAAATAATGACATGAAAACTAACCCTAGCCCTAACCTTAATTTGTATTTAAGGTTTACAATGCAAATCCAAACAGAACCACTTGTTTGGTAAACAAAGTAAGTCTCTCATAATAATACATCCACTAAGAAATGTTTACATTTTCTATTCATGCACTTAGCAGACGCTTTATAAACTGTATTGTACCATTAAAACGTTAGCATATTATTCAATAATATTACTGAGATAAGCATAAAAAATTGAATATTTACACCCATTTACAAAAGTAAATGAATGATTAAGAATGATATGATAGAATGAATGCTTAAAAATCTGTGGGCCTAAAACTAAGCCGCTAGCTAATAATGAGAACTGGTCCCTATAATTGGAGACATGATGGCTCAGTGGTTAGCACTGTAACCCAACAGCAAGAAGGTCGCTGGTTCGAGCCCCGAGTGTGTCAGTTGGCATTTCTGTGTGGAGTTTGCATGTTCTCCCCGTGTTGGTGTGGGTTTCCTCCGGGTGCTCCGGTTTCCCCCCCAATCCAAACACATGCGCTATAGGGGAATTGAATAAACTAAATTGGCTGTAGTGTTTGAGCAGGGATGGGCAAAAATACATTGAAATGTATTTTAAAATTAAATACAAAATACCTCAGTTTTACATGTATCAAAATAAACTACAAAATACAGCAGCCACAACAAGTATCAAAGTAAAATACTGTATTTTGAAAATACTACAAAATACTTTTACAAGGGAGCATGACATTTTTTTTTTCGCAAACCTTCTATCAATGGGCCTATTCGATCAGTCCCTTCACCATTAAACTGACTTAGTGAAGTAAACAATAACTGATAACAACAGCGTTTCTCTGAGCAAGTTTAAGACAGCTTCTCTGCACCTCATTTAATGTACTTATTTTTCAACATTTTTGCAATTGAACTCTTCAATACTGAATGTGAAATCACAATTTCTGATAACTACTAAAATCTCCAGTTTTAGTCATTCCCATAAATCATGTTTTTTCTTTTTGCAATTGTACTCTTCAATACACAATATAAAACACGAGATCTCAAACAATTTGGCAGTTTTTGACCAGTAGACTGGAATATTATTTAATATTTTTGTCTCATACTGATTAACTATGTCAAAGTCTGTAATTAACTATAAAGAGCACCTGCAGATCAGCTACTGTCATTTGAAACAGCCAGTTTACTTCTATAGGTATCGCTACTCTCACTTGCTCCTGAATTAACCTACCCCTGCTATTTGTCTGTTACTTTCTTTATATGTGATGCATAATTTCCATCCATACGCCAAGCATTGATCAACTTCTTCAATATAAATCAGTTTTCTGTTCTGATCTCAAGTTGAGGCAAATAATTGTATGATGTCAACATGTAGACTTACAAAGTATTTTACAGTACTTTCAAAATACAAAATACAAGACACTAAAGTATTTTGATTATAGGTGGGCATAGATTAATTTTTTTAATTTTTTAATTAATTTAATTAATCTAGATTAAAATGGCTTATTTGAATTCTGCCGAAGGCATTCAGAATATGTGTGCTACCCAAATAATAAGTCTTTGAGAACGGGTTTCTCAAGCCAGGTGACGCATTAGACCAGGGGCTCATCTCCTGTTTCCAAAATGCATCCCAAACTGCTTGAGAAACTGTTCTACTGTGATAATTGGTGATGAAAATAAATGATGTTCAATAAGATGTACTTGTGTTTCCTAACTGTTTATTCAGTTAAACATGAATGTTGACCTGTAGGCCTACATAAGCTCCAAACAGCGATTTCATACTTGCTTTTGATGTACGCACATACAGAAAATGCTGCTTCGCAAAGGCAAGTTCACAGAGCCCTGACGGTGTCAAACACTGAGTATGTTTATAGGGCAACAATACTTTAATACGAATTTAATATGATTAAATCAATACTCTGATTAAGAGTCACCATGTAAACAGCGATTTTTGATTACCTTAATGCGACTAAAGTCACAACTGAACTAAACAGAAAAGGAATTGAGACGTGGAGTATGCAGATATTAGTGGCATTACTGACAAACTATTCCCGTCATGTACGACTTTTCGCCATATTATCCGACAAGATCCACACAGGCGGCTGTCAGTAAAGGAACGCACAGACACACAGACGCACACACACACACACACACACACACACATTGCGAAATGCGGAAGTTTTTTTCTTCTCATTTGGCGTGCGTTATTAAATTCCATAACACTCTCACCTGTCCTTACTCATTTATTTGCATCTAATACCCCAGTTTGTCACGAAGGCATGAATTAAATGTTCGTTAGTTAAAGTGAAACTCCTCAACTGCAGTTAGAGTCAGGCGTCCTGCTGATTTGATTCAGAAGAGCACTTCTTTCCCAGACGGCTCACCGGTCAGGTACACATCCGCGCTAAACTATCAAGGTGAAAGTCATCATAGCTTGCGTAGAATAGACCCAGCTCCCACCCAACTTTGAGAATAGATTAACGGCGATATTTTTTTTATCGCGCGATAAGAGTCTCACGTTAACGCAGCACGTTAACGCCGATAACGGCCCACCACTAATTTTGATACAGAATATAAAGCCATTTTCATAAACCCTATGACACTATTTTGTATTTGAAATACATGCATCATGAATACTGCACATCCCTGTGTATGAGTGTGTGAGTGAATGTGAGAGTGTATGGGTGTTTCCCAGTACTGCAAGGGCATCCACTGCGTAAAATATATGCTGGAAAAGTTGGCAGTTCATTCCGCTGTGGCGACCCCTTATAAATAAGGGACTTAGCCGAAGGAAAATGAATGAAAGAATGAATGATTGGTCCCTACACTATACTAAAGTGTCACCATTATTTATGTTTTCTATCATTTCCCCTTTTCTTCCCAGGACTAGAAAACATGTCTGTAATTTTCCAGGTTTTCCAGGATGTTTCCAACAGCTCGTATTCTGCCTTTGTCTGTTCCCGCGAGCGTGTGTGTGTGTGTGAGGGAGGAGAGTTTAGCAGGAATTAAGTCATTATTTGTAAGCCGGGTCAGGGTGAGGAGAGAGCCGAGCTGACGGCCAGCGAGAGGAGCTGAAGGGATTATTCAGCCGTCACTCGGGTCTCTTTCTCCGTCTTATCTTTGTCTTGTTCTCCAGCTTTTTGGAGTAGTACTCCAGTGTGTGTGTGTGTGTGTGTGTGTGTTTGTGGTCAGAGTAAGTCTTTACAGTGGTTTTTCCTCATCCTGTGATCTCAGTGGAGCTCGGCATGCTGGGAAGCTGAAGTGGGTTGAGGGAGCTTGTGATTAAAGGAGCTCTTAGTTTCTCTCCTCCTGCGCCTAAAATCTCTTTCCCCTGCTTTCAGACTAAAAACACTGACAACTTTCCATCTTTTTTCATTTGTTTGACTCGCATCCAAGCCTTTTTTCATCTGTACTTTTTAGACTTTCAGAGTGATTTTTTAGATGTCCACCGTGTCCATTAGTACACAATCATTGTGGTGTGGTGCACAAATACTGATTTTGTAGAGGCTAGTTTTGTAAAATTTTGCCTGTTGTGATTAAAATGTGATCAATAGCAGAGCCTTTTGTTTATCAGTAGAAATATCTGAGACTTATTAAACGGCTGTCTTGAATACTCAATTCTGAATGGTCAGTCGCAACATTCGAAGGTATGTTATTCCCAGATAACAACCGCTGAATAATACTGGCTCATCCGGGAACTTCGAATCATCTCAGTCTATGCGCCATTTCGCCAGTTTAGTTTCTGTCAGCTTTGTGTTTTTGACTGTTTGGTGCCATCTTGTGTTTGAATAATGCACAGGTTAGTGTATACTCCATCAGCTGTTTCCGCTTCTGTCAGCTTTACGATTTTTGACAGTGTGGCGCCATCTTGTGTCTGAATAATGCGCAGGTTAGTGTATACACCATCAGCTGTTTTCGTTTTTGTCTGCTTTGCGTTTTTGACTGTTTGGCGCCATCTTGTGTCTGAATATTGCGCAGGTTAGTGTATACTCCATCAGCTGTTTTTGTTTCAGTCAGCTTTGTGTTTTGACTGTTTGGCTCCATCTTGTGGCTGAATAATGCACAGGTTAGTGTATACTCCATCAGCTGTTTTAGTTTCTGTCAGCTTTGTGTTTTTAACTGTTTGGTGCCATCTTGTGGCTGAATAATGCGCAGGTTAGTGTATACTCCATCAGCTGTTTTCATTTCTGTCAGCTTTGTGTTTTTGACAGTTTGGCTCCATCTTGTGCCTGAATAATGCGCAGGTTAGTGTATACTCAACCAACTTTTTTTTGTTTCTGTCAGCTTTGTGTTTTTGACTGTTTGGTTCCATCTTGTGGCTGAATAATGCACAGGTTAGTGTATACTCCATCAGCTGTTTTTATTTCTGTCAGCTTTGTGTTTTTGACAGTTTGGCTCCATCTTGTGTCTGAATAATGCGCAGGTTAGTGTATACTCCATCAGCTGTTTTAGTTTCTGTCAGCTTTGTGTTTTTAACTGTTTGGTGCCATCTTGTGGCTGAATAATGCGCAGGTTAGTGTATACTCCATCAGCTGTTTTCATTTCTGTCAGCTTTGTGTTTTTGACAGTTTGGCTCCATCTTGTGCCTGAATAATGCGCAGGTTAGTGTATACTCAACCAACTTTTTTTTGTTTCTGTCAGTTTTGTGTTTTTGACTGTTTGGTTCCATCTTGTGGCTGAATAATGCACAGGTTAGTGTATACTCCATCAGCTGTTTTTATTTCTGTCAGCTTTGTGTTTTTGACAGTTTGGCTCCATCTTGTGTCTGAATAATGTGCAGGTTAGTGTATACTCCATCAGCTGTTTTTATTTCTGTCAGCTTTGTGTTTTGACTGTTTGGCTCGACCTTGTGGCTAAATAACGCACAGTTTAGTGTATACTCCATCAGCTGTTTTTATTTCTGTCAGCGTTGTGTTTTTGACAGTTTGGCTCCATCTTGTGTCTGAATAATGTGCAGGTTAGTGTATACTTTATCAGCTGTTTTTATTTCTGTCAGCGTTGTGTTTTTGACAGTTTGGCTCCATCTTGTGTCTGAATAATGCGCAGGTTAGTGTATACTCCATCAACTGTTTTTGTTTCTGTCAGCTTTGTGTTTTGACTGTTTGGCTCCATCTTGTGTCTGAATAATCCGCAGGTAAGTGTATACACCATCAGATGTTTTTGTTTCTGTCAGCTTTGTGTTTTAACTGTTTGGCTCCATCTTGTGTCTGAATAATGCGCAGGTTAGTGTATACTCCACCAGCGGTTTTTCGTTTCTGTTAGATTTGCGTTTTTGACTGTTTGGCGCCATCTTGTGTCTGAATAATGTGCAGGTTAGTGTATACTCCATCAACTGTTTTTGTTTCTGTCAGCTTTGCGTTTTTGACTGTTTGGCGCCATCTTGTGTCTGAATAATGTGCAGGTTAGTGTATACTCCATCAGCTGTTTTCGTTTCTGTCAGCTTTGTGTTTTGACTGTTTGGCGCCATCTTGTGTCTGAATAATGTGCAGGTTAGTGTATACTCCATCAGCTGTTTTCATTTCTGTCAGCGTTGCATCTGATTAAATGATTAATAAACTAATATGATTCAGAACAATGTTTTGTGTCAAATTTTTCATGTTGTTTTGGCAAGTAGCAGTGTAATAAGCGGAATAAAGTATATCCAGGATAACAACCTCTTGGATGTACTTCATGCCTAACATATAAGATCTAAATCTTGATGATATCTTGATGATACTAAACTTGCAATTTTTGCAAATGTAGAGATAATTAAGTGCAACAAATTTGCTTGAATTACAGCAATAAGAAATTACGATTATATATGTATATATTATTAAGTTACATATGATTTTTATGAAAAAATAATACAATTAAATTAAAAAGGGGAATTTATGTAAGAGTAGTTGGTGGTTCATTCCACTGTGGTGACGCTTGATAAAGCAGTAAACAAGCCAAAGGAAAGTGAATGAGTGAGTAATTATTTTTGTTATATTTAGCTTTTTATTTCAACATTGGACATTAAAATTTAAACTGTAAAATAATTTTAAAAAAGTTATAAAATCGTCAAAATTGGATGACTGCTTTTAAATACTTTTTGAACTAATATTAAATAAATTTCATAAAAAGTAATGAAAATAAATTAGTAAAATTTCAATTGGATATATCATTGATATAAATTATAACATATCTTAATTTATTTTGTTTAATAAATAGATGGCTAAACCAAATTTCCACAGTATCAGTGTGTTTCCACATTAAAATATATAGCTCTCTTTTAAAATTTAGAATGGGAGGTAGAGAATACCCCTGGCAGAGAGAGACTTTTGCTTTCTGTCATTTTGGCTGAATCGTTCTATTCTATTCTATTCTATTCTATTCTATTCTATTCTATTCTATTCTACTTAACTATTTTATGATTTGTCAGTTTAGTTGGTAATTTGTACGAATTTGTTTGAGTTCAGTCATATAAAAATGTACGATTTTAAAAAGGAGGTGTGGCACCAAACCCCACCCAGAAACCCAACCATAATTGATAAATAAGAAAATTGTACTAAATTATACCAATAAGATCGTACAAATTTATACGTATTAGCCACTAAATCAAAAAGTTACGAATTGCTGTGAGATCATGCTGATTCTATTCTATTCTATTCTATTCTATTCTATTCTATTCTATTCTATTCTATTCTATTCTATTCTATTCAAGAGATCTGCTCTAGAACAGACAACACTATTATACACTCGATCTCACAAGGAAATGTAACTACTTTACATTTTTGTCAGTTTAGTGGCTAATTCGTACAAATTTGTACAAGTTCAGTCGTACGAAATTGTACAATTTTAAAAAGGAGGCGTGGCACCAAACCCCACCCCTATACCCAACAGTCATTGGGGAATATGAAAATTGTACTAAATTGTACGAATAAGATTGTAAAAATCCATACAAATTAGCCACTAAATCAAAAAGAAACAAATTGATGTGAGACCGTGTTGATTCTATTCTATCCTATTTTATTCTATTCAGCCTGAACTCACGAGGAAACATAACTATTTTACGTATTGTCAGTTTAGTGGTTAATTTGTATGAATTCATACGAGTTCAGTAGTACGAAAATGTACAATTTTAAAATGAGGCTTGGCACCCAACTCCACCCCTAAACCCAACCGTCATTGGGGATAAGAAAATCATACTAAATTGTATAAATGAGATCGTATAAATTCATACGAATTAGCCACTAAATCAAAAAATGATGAATTGCTGTGAGTTTGTGTTGGTTTTATTCTATTCTATTTTATTCTATCCAGCCTTATCTCATGAGGAAACGTAACTATTTTACATGTTGCAAGTTTAATGGCTAATTCGTACGAATTCATATAAGATCAGTCGTACGAAAATGTACAATTTTAAAAAGGAGGCGTGGCACCAAACCCCATCCCTAAACCCAACTGTCATTGGGAGATAAGAAAATCGTACTGAATTGTACAAATTCATTCGAATTTGCCACTATATCAAAAAGTTACGAATTGCCATGAGATCGTTTTGATTCTATTTTATTCTATTCTATTCTACAACTGAAATTATATGTTTTCCTATAGAAATGTGCAGATATAAATATATACAGAAGAACTATATTTACATACACGTGGCTGGACCTGAATTCTGTGTCTAACATCTCAGATCTTCTTCCATTATCATGAGCGTTTTCTATCTGTTCCTCCACCACAAAAATACCAATACTGAACAGCATGGTTATTTAAATCTACAAATTAGTGCTGAAAATACTTCAATACACACAGACACACACAAACACACACATACTGAGGGATGCATTTGCATACGTCAGAGCAGAGCTGTATGCTCAGAGACGGCAGCTCTCAGCCGGAGCAGAACAAGCTGTCAGACTGCTTTAAATAAGTGAGGTAAAAACACGGATTCATAATCTCACATTAACACTCGTCATTCTATAGAACATGCACTCGCTGGAGGAACATTAGCACTGACAGATGTGATGTCTGCAATTGAATAACTGCACTCATGTACAATTTTATCTAAAAAATATATATTAAAAAATTGGAAATATAGGACTTTGTTGCAAGTCAGTTTTTTTTCATTAAAACATCCCAAACCCACTAGAATGGTCTTATTTTGCTGACGCATGTACTTACATTACCCCAAATCTTTTAAAGAATATTTAAATCCAGACGAATAAGCAATTTTAACTAGTGTGCTGAATGTTTTTGCTAATGATGTAACATCTTGAATTTCCAACCAAAAGATGCTTTAATATGCTTAATATGTATTTTTTAGGCTCTAATATCTATTTAGTCTGATAAAACAGAGCTGTTTCTTCTCCATGTGATCACGAGCAGAAGAACCAGAGGCAGTGGACTGTGGCGTAATAAAATATTTGCTGTTCTCGTGCCGCGTCACGCTCATCTCTCATTAGAAATTGCTTCAGCGTTTCTCTTATTTCTCTTATACAGCTTTCAGCTTTACTCTGCATCATACTACCATGATAATAAGTGCTGGATACTTTAGCTCATCCATCAACATGATGAGTCCCATAGGATGTAATGAAGACTACAACGCCCATGATTCCAAACTCAGTTACGCAGTCATAAAAATACACCTTTGTTTGTTGGGAATACACGCCCTCTAGTGGCCCTTTTGCCATTTTTTTTATTGATCTGGTGCAATTTTAACAAGTACTTCGTAAATTTTCAAAACTCTTGATGACCTGTTGTGATTATAAGTACTAAATGTGTTATTTGCCCAAAAATTTCAGCATATTTTCAAGTGTGTAAGTACAATAAACATAATCACAAAATATGCCATCACAAAATTCTTTTTTGTTACACAAAAAAAGTGTTTACTCTACATAAATGTTTAATTCACAGCAACTGCCTTTCATGAAACTATTACTTATAGAGCAGAATTATTTTACAAATAAATCTAACGTTTTACAAACAAATGCAATCTGCTTTAAAAAGAATTACTCACCTCGCAAACAAACAGAAAGCACTTTGCAAAAACAAAAGTCAGCTTGAGCAAAAACTCTGCTGTGCTAAAAATATTGATTTTACAAATATAAATCATATTTCACATTTCAAACAAACAAATAAATATAGTCCACACTACAAACTGCATATAACCTTATAAGAAACAACAAATCTAGTGCATACAGCTGTCTGTTATGATTGAGACAATCGTTCTCTTCTGAGATTCTCTCCAGTTGATTTTCTCACAAATGCATTCAGGTGGATGTTCAAACGTGTATTCAGGTGGATTTTCAAACTTGCATTCATATGAATTTTCTAATTTTTAAATTTTCTCACGAATGGATTCAGGCTGATTTTCTCACAAATGCATTCAGGCGAATTTTCTCACAAATGCATTCAGGCAAATTTTCTCACAAATGCATTTAAGCTAATTTTCTCACAAATGCATTCAGGCAGATTTTCTCACAAATGCATTCAGGTGAATTTTCTCACAAATGCATTCAGGTGAATTTTCTCACAAATGCATTCAGGTGAATTTTCTCACAAATGCATTCAGGCGAATTTTCTCACAAATGCATTCAGGCGAATTTTCTCACAAATGCATCAACGCTAATTTTCTCACAAATGCATTCAGGTGAATTTTCTCACAAATGCATTCAGGTGAATTTTCTCACAAATGCATCAATGCTAATTTTCTCACAAATGCATTCAGGTGAATTTTCTCACAAATGCATTCAGGCGAATTTTCTCACAAATGCATTCAGGTGAATTTTCTCACAAATGCATCAACGCTAATTTTCTCACAAATGCATTCAGGCAGATTCTCATAAATGCATTCTGGCAGATTTTCTCACAAATGCATTCTGGCAGATTTTCTCACAAATGCATCAATGCCAATTTTCTCATAAATGCATTCAGGCGGATATTCAAACATGCATTGAGGGGAATTGTCTCACAAATGAATTAAGGTGGATTTTCTCAGAAATGCATTCAAGCTGATATTCTTACAAATGCATTCAGGTGGATTTTCAAACCTGCATTCATATGAATTTTCTAATTTCTAATTTTCTTACAAATGGATTTAGGCTGATTTTTTTTTCTCACAATTGCATTCAGGCAAATTCTCTTACAAATGCATTCGAGCTAATTTTCTCACAAATGCATTCAAGCTAATTTTCTCACAAATGCATTCAAGCTAATTTTCTCACAAATGCATCAACGCTAATTTTCTCCAAATGCATTAAGGCAAATTTTCTCACAAATGCATCCAGGCAGATATTCAAACATGCATTCAGGTGAATTGTCTCACAAATGCATTAAGGTGGATTTTCTCAGAAACGCATTCAAGCTGATATTCTCACAAATGAATTCAGGTGTTTTTTCTCACAAATGCATTCAGGCGAATTTTCTCAAATGCATTCAGGTGGATTTTCTCACAAATGCATTCAGGCAGATTTTCCTACAAATGCATTCAGGCAGATTTTCTCACAAATGTGCTTAGGCCATTTCCTCCTAAGACAGCAGATGGTGGTAACTACAATCCATAATGCAATTGTTAAATTCAAATAAATGTAAAACACATGAAACACAAACTATTAATCAACTGTTAAGGCAAACTCTAGAGAAATTGCAAACAATTGCAAAAAGCAATTGTAAACATTGGCACCAAACAAGTGGACCAAGACCACTGAAAGTTGACTGTCGGTTCACTTTAAGACAAACTCTCTGGTGCAGCTCGACTGAAAGATAAACACAACACAGACCAAAGACATCTAAACAAACCAAAACAGCACATGACACTGTAAAAAGACTCAAGGATACCTTTTTTTCTGTTTATAGTCACGATGTTGCCCGTTGCAGGTCAATAGAGTTGTGTTTATGTGCATGACGGTGAGATTGTTTGGTGCTGTTTTGACTCCTTTACACATTTATATTCTCTCTGAATGCATTCAGACCAGCGCAAAGCACTTTTTTGGATGTTCAGTCACAAAACATATAACAACAAAGCTTTGTTTTTGTATCATTTGGCTCAGACAAAAAAAAAAAAAACTCACTTAAATCTATTTTCTTAATAATTCCTGAATAATTACAACAGAAAAAACAAGTTTTGGTGCAATTTCTGAAAAAAAAAAAAAACTTAAATGAAGCATTTTCTATACAGGTAAACAATGTCTTGTTTTCAGAAAATGCACTTTATACAATGTATTTAGATTATTTGACTTACCACATTAACATAGATTATTTTGCTTTTTTAACCAAAAAATTATATATATATATATATATATATTTTTTTTTTTTTTTTTTTTTTTTTTTTTTTTTTTTTTTGCAGTACATTTTTTGAGAATTTGTGAGTATAAATGCCACTATAAGTGAACCAGGGAGAAAAAAAATATTATATATATACTGTATAGTTGAAGTCAGAATTATTAGCCCCCCTTTGAATTTTGTTTTCTTTTTTAAATATTTCCCAAATGATGTTTAACAGAGCAAGGAAATTTTCACAGTATGTCTGATAACATTTTTTATTCTGGAGAAAGTCTTATTTGTTTTATTTCGGCAAGAATAAAAGCAGTTTTTAATTTTTTATGAACCATTTTAAGGACAAAATTATTAGCCTCTTTAAACTAATATTTTTTTGATAGTCTACAGAACAAACCATCGTTATACAATAACTTGCCTAATTACCTTAACCTGCCTAGTTAACCTAATTAACCTAGTTAAGCCTTTAAATGTCATTTTAAGCTGTATAGAAGTGTCTCAAAAATATCTAGTCAAATATTATTTACTGTCATCATGGCAAAGATAAAATAAATCAGCTATTAGAAATGAGTTATTAAAACTATTATTATGTTTATAAATGTGTTGAAAAAATCTTCTCTCCGTTAAACAGAAATTGGGGGAAAAAATAAACAGGGGGCTAATAATTCTGTCTTCAACTGTATATATATATATATATATATATATATATATATATACAGTGTTTCCTCTAGGATTTTTTCCAGCAGTGGCGGCAGGACTTTTTTTACACAGATCTGCCAACTATTTCAAAGCCAAATATTACACGCAGTATAACAAGTCGAGATAGCATTCATGTAATACGAGCATGCGAATCTCTTTGCTTGCGCGCTGATTTCCTATGTTCGAGCACAGAACTTCTTGCACGCACTCAAATTTACACGTTCAAGTGCAGATCTTCTCGTGTGCTCTCCAGTAAGCGCTGCTGAAGCACGATTTAGTGTGTTTTTGTGCGTTTTCCGACATTAACGCGTCCTGAAGTAAAGTGAAACGGCATTAAACTCCAGCAAGATAAAGTCATTGTATGCAAAGCCATTGACCTTTATAAATAAAGTATACTTATGGAAACTGTGTTCATCTTAACTGAAAGCTACGCGGTGTTTGCTAGACTCACGCACCTGTCAGTCAGTCTGTCAGAGAGTCAGTCAGTCAGTCAGCATGTCACCTTGAACAAATAGCGCACAGCACTACGGTTACAGAAAAGTTTGCGCTGTTTACCTCTAATATGTTTTGGTGCGATTATAATCCTCTATAAAAAACACGACTAAATGTTTTAAATAAGAAGCTGTAATGTAGCCGTGGCGGGATGGATTTTGGCGTGGCGGCCAGCCACGAATGAAGCCGAAACCTTGTATATATATATATAGCTACATTCTCTATTTCAAAAGTTTAAAATATTTTATATTTATTCTTATTTTCTACAGCTATAGCTTCTATTTCTATATCTAAAATTCGTGTTTTTACTTCTTAATATACTCCATAATTTTTTAGGGTCATAGGTGGTTGTATAAGCATTTCATTGCATACTGTGTATGACTGTGTATGTGGCAAATACAATTCGATTTTGAAAATAATATATTTTGCTTGTTTACTTTAATATAATTAATTAAATAAATGATTTCAAAGACATGGCTAATAAAAATAGTGCTTTTATAGGGAAATATATCGTGTGAAATATTGTTATCGAAATACTCAACAACAATATTGCAAATTTTTTTAGTATCGTGCAACTGTAATACATATACAGTACTTTTAAAGCACCAAATTGCTGTTACGCTACAAAAAAAAAAATAGCTAATGCTTTATTTTTATTTCTTTTTTAGGGAAGAAATAACAATAATAATATAAACTAATTTTAAAAAATGCAATAACATCGAAACTTACATGAACAGTTGACTCGTCACATATGTCTTTACAAGTCACATTAACAAATTATCTGGGCTCGGAGGCATCTGGGATGAACCATCACACAGTGGAAACATGTACTGTGGTCAGTTGAATCAGTATTTAGGGTATTTTTGGGGGAGAAATGGATGCCGTGTGCTCCGAACCAAAGAAGAAAAGGATCAGACTGTTAACAGCAACACGTTCAAAAGCCAGGCTCTGCCATGGTATGGGGTTGTGTCAGTGCCCTCGGCAAAGGTAACTAGCACTTCTGTGATGGCACCATCAATGCTGAAAAATACATAGAGATTTTGGAGCACAATATGCTGCCTTCTTTTCCAGGGACACCCATGCATATTTAAACAAGACAGTGTAAAAAAAATTACATTCTGCACGCATTACAAAGCCTTGGCTGCAGAGGAAGAAGATACAAGTACTTGACTGGCCTGCCTGCAGTCCTGACCTGTCTCCAATAGAGAACGTGTGGCGCATTTTGAAGAGCAAACGAAGACCCAGTACTATTGCTTACCTTAAGACTTGTTTGCACAAAGAATGGAACAAAATTACACCTAAACACATCATCAGTTGGTGTCTTCAGTCCCTAAAAGTCCTTTAAATGTTGTGAAAATGAATGACAACATTACAAAGTAGGAAATGCTTTAATGTTCCAAATTTTTTGAAATGTGTTGCATGAACCAAAACCGTAATATGGGTTTCAAACAATAAAAATCACGAGGAACACATTAAATAATGTTTGTTGTATTGTCAAACAAGCGCTATTCAAATCATCTGGTGAAATTATATTTATATCCCTCTATATATTGCAGCAATATAAAAATTTTTCCAATATCATACAGTCCCATTACATACAATATCTAACCATTCCAATTTTGTAGGGGGTTCGAGTTGTAGCCACTTTCGAGTTACAGTTTTCTAGAACAAACGCAGTTAAGCATACAGTGCAGCTCAAACACAGCATGCTAGTGTTATATTCCAAGCACAGCCCCGAAAACTCCAAGCTTCCACTGGTTGGATCAAAATTTGAGAAGCATGAAGGCTTTTGATCATAATAAGAGCTCAGAGGTACGCCGAGTGCTTTTCTTTAGTGCACTCTGAAGCCATTTGTAGTTGGAGAGCGAGGGTGTGTGACAGCGAGAGGCAGAAGAGGAGTCGCTCTCCTCAAAGAAAGAAAGAGGGAATAACACAGAACAAAGCATCGGTGGAGATCTCAGAATCAGCCCTAATAGATATTAGCACCAGTCATGGCAGCAAGACCCCACAGATCTGAGAGACCAAGGCGTTTTATTCTGACATCAGAGACTTGATCAGCGGGTCTGCAATTACCCTGAGAGAGTTGGATGGTTTTCACCAGAGCTGCTGGAAGGAATATAGGTCTGTAAAAGCTGAAGGAAGCTGCTCTGTAGTACTTACAATCATCTCCATGACTGAGCAGGACCACACACAGACTCCGTTTTGAACACTGTTAGAATAATATACCAGCAATTTATGGTGCATTCTACTAGCAAAGTGCGTTATTTAAGCAGAAAAATAGACAATCAATTCTGAATAGCTTTGAAATTGAGGAGGATTGTGGGTTTTTAGGCTTTCAGAATTAGATGGATGGAAGAAATGACAACCAAATTGACAATTATATAGAGAGCTCAGCATTAATGAGTACTGTACATCCCTCACATATCTTTTTTTATTATATAATATTTTATATAGGATGTTCTACAAAGATAGATTTGTGCTTATACATTAGATTAGTCAAAGCTAAAACTGAGACTAATCAAACAAAAACCTTAAGATCATGGTCCAAAAATTAGATTACGCAAATTAATATATTGGGTAAACGTCAAATGAAAAATCAAGAGAAACTTGAATTTAGTAGATTTTTTTAGTAACTCATTTGAATTAAAATATATTATCTTTTTATTCCTAAAGATGTAAGGTGACCAAACTTTAATGGATATGGCGGTTTCATTAAACTGTTTTGCTTTAATGCACCAAAATATATTGTCTATATTCTACACAGCATAGAATGATAGATGCAATGGTTTGATGAATGGGGGAAGATGAATGGATGGATGGATGGATGACTGGATGACTGAATAGAATGGATGGGAGTATAGATGAATGAACATGATTGGATAGAATGGATGGACGGATGGATGGATGGATGGACGGATGGATGGACGGACGGATAGATGGACGGACGGACGGACGGATGGGAGTAGAGATGGATTGATGACTGGATAGAATGAATGGGAGTAGAGATGGCTGGTTAAATGATTGGATAAAATGAATGGGAGTAGAGATGGATGGATAGATGATTGGATAGAATCGATGGCAGTAGAGATGGAGGATGGATGATTAGATAGAATGGATGGGAGTAGAGAAGGATGGAAAGATGATTGGATAGAATGGATGGGAGTAGAGAAGGATGGAAAGATGATTGGATAGAATGGATGGGAGTAGAGATGGATGGATGGATGATTGGATGGGAGTAGAGATGGATGGATGGATGATTGGATGGAAGTAGAGATGGATGGATAGATGACTGGATAGGATGGATGGGATTACGGATGGATGGATGGATGGATGGATGGATGGATGGATGGATGGATGGATGGATGGGAGTAGAGATGGATTGATGACTGAATAGAATGAATGGAGTAGAGATGGCTGGTTAAATGATTGGATAAAATGAATGGGAGTAGAGATGGATGGATAGATGATTGGATAGAATGGATGGGAGTAGAGATGGATGGATGGATGGATGGATGATTGGATAGAATGGATGGAAGTAGAGATGGATGGATAGATGACTGGATGGGATTACGGATGGATGGATGGATGGATGGATGGATGGATGGATGTAATGAATAGGAGTAGAGATGGATGGATGGATGGATGAGAGTAGAGATGGATGGATAGATGGATGGATGACTGGATAGAATGGATGGGTGTGGAGATGGATGGATGACTGGATAGAATGGATGGAAGTAGAGATGGATGGGTGTGGAGATGGATGGATGGATGACTGGATAGAATGGATGGAAGTAGAGATGGATGGATGATGATATAATGGATGGATGTAGGGATGAATGGATGTATGGATAGATGATTGGATATGATGGATGGATGTAGGGATAGATGGATGATTGAATAGAATGGATGGGAGAAGAGATGAATGGATAATTGGATATTATGGATTGGTGTAGGCATGGGTGGATGACTGAATAGAATGAATGGTGTAAGGAAGGATGGATGGATGATTGGATATAATGGATGGGTGTAGAGATGGATGGATGATTGGTATAATGAATGGGTGTAGGGGTGGATGGAAGACTAGATATAATGAATGGCTAAATCATTGGATATAATGGATGGATGTAGGGATGGATGGACAATTAGATGTGATGGACGGATAGACAATTGGATAGAATGACTGGGTGTAGAGATGGATGGATGATTTCATTTTGATTTAATGGATGGGAGGGGTGGTAAGATAAATGGATATAAAGGATGGGTGTAGGGATGGATAAATGGATATAATGGATGGGTGTAGGGATGGAGGGATGATTGGATATAATGGATGGATGGATAGCTAATTGGATAGAATGAATGGGTGTATGGAGGGATGGATGATTGAATATAATAGATGGGTGTAGGGATAGATGGATGGATGGATATAATGGATGAGTGTAGGGATGGACGGATGGATGGATGGATGGCTGATTGGATAGAATGAATGGGCGTAGGGAGGAATGGATGATTGGATATAATAGATGGGTGTAGGAATGGATGAATGGATGATTTGATATATTAGATGGGTGTATAGATGAATGGATGTTTGGAAATAATGTATGGATATAAAGAGAGGAATGGATGATTGGATATAATGGATGGGTATAGATATGGATGAATGAGCAGATATAATGGATGGATAGGTGTAGAGATGGATGGCTGCATTGATATAATGATTGGATGGTTGGATGGAGGCATGGATGGACAAAACAATAAATGGATATGTATGCATGGATGTAATTATGGTTGGATGGATGAATAGAACAATGAATGAATAGATAAATGGAATGAGATAAAATTAGAAGGAATGATATACAGATATGTAAAACTCTTCAATTGATGAATGAATAGAATGACTGACTAAACAATGGATGGACAGAAGGAACAAAAGTACGAATTATACAACGAATGAGAGAAAATGTAATTATTACATACATGTTTGGATGAATAGATCTGATTATTTTTATTCTATTTGCAGGCAAAATATTGCCAAATATCACCCGTGTTTGTGCAGTACAGCTTCAATTTCACATCTCAATGTGTAATTCAGAATGTGTCCTGTCTGAACATATATCTCATACAGCTCAACATAAAACAGAGAATTGCTGTACAGCCTCCCTCGGATTTCACCCAAAATCTCACTAGGATTGCAGCACACAACCTGACAAGCAACAGCTGTAACAGACAGAAAACAATCACACACTGATCCAGGTCTCATATATTGGAGCTTCAGTAATGAATTCACAAAAGCATCTGATAACAGTCCCAAAGCTGACAAACTCACAAATGATTTCTGAAATTCAGGGAACTCAGGGAAGGATATGTGAATGGAAGAAAATATTGAATTTTACAATGAATGACAGATCAAATTATATAATCAATGATTCACTGGACTGACAGATGGATTGATGAAAGGATGAATGGATAAACTGTTGGATCAAAAGAATGAATTAAACAAAGAATGACAGATTGAAATATGTGACCCCTCTGTGAAAGCCCAGCTAAAGCCATTTTTTGTGATTTGCTTTTTTGGATATGAAATCATTCTGAAGAATATTCTGTGAAAATATAACCTTGATATCTTTAATATTGACTGAGTTAGGTGATCTCAAAGATTTGCTTCATTTCAGACTCTGAAAATCATCTCTTTGAAAAAATTTTATTTAAATGCTTTCATGACCTCTCAATTAGATTATTGTAATGCATTACTAGGCGGTTGCCCTCTTGGCCTAATTAACAAACTTCAGCTAGTTCAAAATGCAGCTGCTAGAGGGCTTTCTAGAACAAAGAAATATGATCATATTACTCCAGTTCTTTCATCATTGCATTGGCTCCCTATTAAATATTGTATAAATTTTAAAGGGCCACGAAACCCCCCTGTCTCAGCAGGGTGTTTTCACACCTCTAGTTTGGAAAAACTCAGGAAAGTGGGCGTGTCCAGCTCTGTTTAGGTGGGAGTGTCGGGGGAGGGAAAGAGGGAAGTATTTGCAAAAAGGGGAGTTTCCCTTTGGGCACGCGCTGATTTTCACAGAGGCGAAACAAACACAGAGACGCAGGGGAGAAAGACATTGACTGTGTTTACATGGACATCAGTAAACAAATTATTTGCCAAATTATTAATTTGACGACTTTAACTGCAGTTTGGCACTTTCACTTTTTAATCAGGAACATTTCCTTCATGTCCCCTGTGAAAAACGAGAGGAACTGCTGGAGAGTGGAGTTTTAATGGAATGTTTGATACCGCACGGCGAATGGGAGAAAAAAACCTCCGCATTTCTCAGTAACTTAGATGCACTCGGTAGGTGGCGTCAGAAAGCCGTGTGTGTATAGACTATCCTGTCACAAAATGCGGTGAAAATTCTACACGACGGTAATAGTTTGATTAATGTGTTTACATGTTTACATTCGGAGAGCAGCATTTACAGCGGATCTTTCAGTCTATAATATTGTACTATAATATTGCAGTGATATTAACATACTGTAAACTTAGTAACTAAATCATGTTGAATTTTGACTGAGGTATGTCTTTAAAAACTAAAAGAGCACTGCTGATGATACAAACTAAGTTTGCCATCTGAATGAACAAACAAAGAGCACTGCTCTCACACACACTTACCAAATCTGTAGAGACAGGACAATCAACACCATGTAGAATGAGTTTTAACCACAGCGGTTCAAACTGTAGTTCTGCTGAGCGACTAAAAAGTTATCAGTATTGATGGTAAAAAACAGTACATTTCTAGTTAAACCATTCTTCTGCAATCTCATACCAAAAACGGAAATAAGGGCAGTATTAAAAGCTTAAAATGTGGGAGAGTGTTGATATTATGTGATTGTATTGTATTGCAATATGGAGCAATTAAGTGTTGATGTTAAATCAAAAGTAATTCACAAATACTTGAAAATGACAATAATTCTTTATGGTTACAACTGAATAAGTTATAAAATAACTGCATAAAATGATAAAAAATGAAATGATAAAAACATATGATATAAATTGTACCCAGCTTAAATGTAAAATGTAATGTTACCAGAGAGAGACGAAGAGACGGGGAGGGAGAGAGAGAGTCAGAGAAGATAACCTCCAGAGAAGAAGAGGAGCAGAGCTCAGGAAAGCGCAGAGAAGAAAAAGAGGCAGAGCAAAGACTGAGACATACAAACTGACCAATCAACATGTGACCACATCGTAAAACCCCCAAAGTCCACACACCAGGCCTGAACTTATCAGTATCTGCCTTTGGAGTCAGTATGGACCTTCTTTGGTGAAAAAGACATGTTTTGCCATATAAACAAATGCATATGATCATTTAGACTCTTACAACCAACTGGAGCAGTGTCTTTTTTAAAAGGAGATGAGCAGCAAATCCGGATTTCATCATTTCCAGATGCGAAAAGCTCTCGGGTAAAAAATGTTACTTACAAACGCATTCTGTCGCGTGGACTGTAATCCACACGTGAGTCCAGCTGCGCTCTCATAGCGGGGAAATGAAAACAAAACCTTTGTTGCAGCACAATAATAAACACAACACTGACCCGTGTCTCCAAATTCTTGTTCTTTCACTTGTTTTGGCAACACAACGTGGCGTCTCTCTGCCGTCTGAACACTGTAACAAAAGTCTTCAAAGCTGTCATGCATATCAATGAAGTTGCACCGCATACACAATAGAGCGCGCTGATTGGTTTGAACCAAGTCTTTCTCATGAATTAGTGCTGCACACTCAGAGTCGTCACGATGCATTTGCAGGTACAGACATCCAGTTTACATGCTGGACTACACGCAAGTATCTAATCGCCGTGACGCAGCTTCAAAAATTTGTTTCAAACTGGAAAAACGAATTTGCTCAAAATAACGCAAAAACAACCTATTTTCACTTTTTAGTGCAATATATATATGTGTCCTAATAGTGTTTATAGCAGTGTGGGACACATGTATGACTGCCAACAGCTCAAAACATGTGTTTTGGTGTTTCGTTACCCTTTAAAATTTTATTGGCTACCCACAAAGCCCTGAACGGCTTAGGTCCTCAGTATTTGAGGGAGCTCCTGGTGTATTATAGCGCCCCTCACATCCACTATGCTCAATTAATTCTGGACAATTGATTATTTCCAGAATATCAAAATCAACTGTAGGCGCTAGATCTTTCTCATATCTGGTACCTACACTCTGGAATAGCCTTCCTAGCACAGTTCGGGAAGCAGTCAGTTTAAAATTACATTAAAGACACATCTCTTTGCATTAGCATACACATAAAACACAAATGCTTTTGAAATCCAAATCCTCCAAAGCAGGGGTGTCCAAACTTGGTCCTGGAGGGCCGGTGTCCTGCATAGTTTAGCTCCAACTTCATTCAACACACCTCCCTGGAAGTACCTAGAAAGAGCTTGATTAGCTGGTTCAGGTGCGATTAATTGGGGTTGGAACTAAAATATGCAGGACACCGGCCCTCCAGGACCGAGTTTGGACACCCCTGGTCCAAAGGATTGTTAGTCTGCATTATTTAGGGCAGTGGTTCTCAACTCCAGTCCTCGGGCCCCCCTGTCCTTAACATTTTGTATGTCTTTCTTAACACACCTGATTCAGATCATCAGCTCATTAACAGCGAGATCCATTAACTGATCCTTGTGTGTCAAATAAAAGAGACACAAAATGTGCAGGGCGGGGGGGCCCGAGGACTGCAGTTGAGAACCACTGATTTAGGGCAACCGGAGCCGGGAACATTTTCCAAAAGACATTATAATTTGAACGGCATCTGTGCTAATGAGTCTTTTTTTATTATTCCAGGGGTTTCCAAAATCCTGGACCAGGCCGTATCCTGAGCAGCTGCTGTGGTGGTCATGGAGGAGTGGAGAGCATGAGATTTCTGTAAGACCCCAGTGACAGGCGAGTCCTCTCATTGATCCTGAAGTGCCAGCCTGTACACCAGCTGGTGACCTCTCACATCTGCAGCTTCTCTACGATGGACGTTCACTGTTCTCCAGCCTCCGGCGTCTAGACTGCAGCTCTGCACAAGACGTTTGGTCATAGGAGAAATGGTCAACTGAGCCTGGTTTCTCTTGAGATTTTTTTTCCTTCACTTTCGTCAATTGGTGAAGTCTGTTCCTCGCCGCTGTCGCCACTGGCTTGCATGCTTTGGGACTTGTGGAGCTGTGCATCAATGGATTTGCCCTTCAGTGTTTGGACTTTCAGCAGTGAAAATTAAACCACATTGAACTGAACTTCAACTCTGAAAACTGAACTGACACAGATTCAATTCACTATAATCTTCTATGTGAAGCTGCTTCGGCACAATCTACATTGTAAAAGTGCTATAGAAATAAAGATGAATTAAAATAAAGTAGAGCTAATATTTAAAAACTGTAACACATCTGAAGCAAAATTATCTGGACTATGTGCCATAGACCAACTTATGCCCCATTCACACGGGGTTTCAGCGTCAATGCTTACTATTCACTTTGAATGGGTGATGTCAAGCGTTGCTGAATTGAATTGTGGGTTCATCTGCACTGCTTCAGCGGCGCTGCTCGCTACAGAAGTTGGGAATTTCTCAACTTTCCAATCGCCAATGAGAGCATCAGCCAATCGGACCGCTTTATGCAAATACTCCAGCTCAGACAGTTGCCGATTGCGGATTTCATTAGCTACGTTTCCATCCACCTATTTTTATGTGCATTTTGAAGATGCGCATAAAAACAGTTGATGGAAATGCCAAGATGTGCATAAGTTTTAAAATTGCGCTTAAAAACGTATGCACATAACAGAGTAGGATAAACTTTTTATTCAATGAGAAAAGATGCGCATAAACTACGATGAAAACACAAACAAATTCCAGTATGTGCATTAAAAAAGTCATGTGAACTTGTTATAAGAGATCCTATGATGGTAAAAATGTGTGTGAATGGACAAACCAGCAGGCTGAGCAAATTGTAAAACATCTGAAATGTTGTTTTGGTCATTCTAAAACGCCGTAATTATTTCAATATTAGTGTTATTATATTATTAATGACCTTCAGAATAGTCAAGAGTGTCTGTGCTCCGCGTCTGATGTCTTCAAATGCCACCACACGCTCACTGCGTGTCACAATGAGACGCAAGGCATTTATTAAATATAGAAAAAACTGATGCAGCTTCTCCTACCACAGCAAATTTAATTTTTACGTTTGATACTTGGTGCCAGTTAATCAGGAAGTTTCTCCATATGACTCATTGGATGGAAACGTTGCTTTATTCGTATATCTTTTATGTGGTAATCCTGTTTTGTGCATTAATTTAATTCGCATCTTTGGATGGAAACATAGCTATTGGCTGATGCAGCTATGACGATCACGTCAGCCCCAACTTCAGACACGCCCTCCGTCAAGCGTTGATGCTGAATCGGGCGTTAAAGCTGAGATTCACCAATTTTTTCAGAGTTTCATATGACACATTATTGAGACAATTCATACAGATTTGTAAAACTGGTCTAATTTTGATGATGGTTGAAAAAGCATAAAAACAATTAAGCTATTGATTGTGGAACAGCAAGAAGGTCGCTGGTTTAAGTCCTGGCTGGGTCAGTTGGCATTTCTGTGTGGAGTTTGCATGTTCTCCCCGTGTTGGCGTGGGTTTCCTCTGGCTGCTCCGGTTTCCCCCACAGTCCAAAGACATGCGGTAAAGGTGAATTGACGAAAACTAAATTGGTCATAGTGTATGCATGTGAATTTGAGAGTGTATAGTATGGGTGTTTCCCAGTGGGTTGCAGCTGGAAGGGAATCCGCTGTGTAGAACATATGCTGGAATAGTTGGCGGTTCGTTCCACTGTGTTGACCCCTGATAAATAAGAGACTAAGCTGAAGGAAAATGAATGAATGAATGTAATATTGATAACTTTGATCAATATTGTAATATTGATTTGTATAAAATATAAATATAAATATAAATAACTACAGTATTTTCATTTATTGTAATGTGTTCGCACTACATTGGCTGTTTACACAGTCGATTGCGGTAACTACATATTTAGCCCCACAAAAAAAGGATATGAGACAAACATTTCTTCAAATTAATCTCCAGCTTCATCCCAAATTGATTCTTTCTCATCATCCTGCTAACAATAATCCGCTATAGGATGTTATGTTATCATTTGGGGCGATTCCACCGAGATTTATATCACATTAGTTGTTAAACAATCCACTTTCTGTTCCTCGAGCTTCAACTGACAGCTGACCTCGGACGAAGAATTCATCAAAGAATAGCATCAGTATGCTCTCTAACTGAATTATTTTGTGGTGTATCAGCCATAAAATGACCTTAAGATAAGCGGGGGACCTTGACACATTTTGAGCTTTTTGAACAAAATCTAGTTATCTCTTTTCCTCTAAAACAGATTAGGCGACTTTTGCCGGGGGTTCACAGAGAGGGTCAAATATACAGGCGATGGAAGGATGGATAGATGGATGGACGGACGGACAGAAAAATGTCTACAATGAGTCACTAATTGCATGAATGGATGGATGGATGGACGAACAGACAGGTGGGAGGGATGGATGGAGGGTGGATAGATGGATGGAAAAGTATGAATTATACATTGAATAATAGCTACAATTACTCACTAATTGGATGGGTGGATGGATGGATGAGAGGGACGGACGGACGGACGGACGGACGGATGGATGGATGGATGGATGAAAGGGACAGACGGACGGACGGATGGACAGAAAAATATCTACAATGAGTCACTAATTAATACCTACAATGACTCACTGATTAAATGGATGGATGGATGGATGGATGGATGGATGGATGGATGGATGGATGGATGGATGGATGGATGGATGGATGGATGGATGGATGGATGGATGGATGGATGGATGGATGGATGGATGGATGGATGGATGGGTGGATGGATGGATGGATGGATGGATGGATGGATGGATGGATGGATGGAAGGATGGATGGATGAACAGACGGGTGGGAGGGATGGATGGATGGTGGATAGATGGATGGAAAAGTATGAATTATACATAGAATAATACCTACAATGACTCACTGATTGGATGGATGGATGGATGGACGGATGGATGGATGGATGGATGGATGGACGAACAGGCGGGTGGGAGGGATGGATGGATGGTGGATAGATGGATGGATGGATGGATGGATGGATGGATGGATGGATGGACGGCCGAACAGACAGAAAAATATCTACGATGAGTCACTAATTGCATGGATGGATGGATGGATGGATGAATGGATGAATGGACGAATAGACGGGTGGGAGGGATGGATGGATGGATGGATGGATGAGAGGGACATATGGTTGATGGATGGATGGATGGATGGACTGACGAACAGACAGAAAAATATCTACAATGAGTCACTAATTGCATGGATGGATGGATGGATGAATGGATGAATGGACGAATAGACGGGTGGGAGGGATGGATGGATGGTGGATAGATGGATGGAAAAGTATGAACTATACATTGAACAATACCTACAATGACTCACTGATTGAATGGATGGATTATTGGTGAATGGATGGATGGATGGATGGATGAGAGGGACGGATGGTTGATGGATGGATGGATGGATGGATGGATGGATGGACGGACAGACGGACCGACAGACAGAAAATATCTACAATGAGTCACTAATTGCATGGACGGATGGATGGATTGACAAACCGACGGGTGGGAGGGATGGATGGAGGATAGATTGATGGAAAAGTATGAATTATACATTGAATAATACCTACAATGACTCACTGAATGGAGGGATGGATGGATGGATGGATGGATGGATGGATGGATGGATGGATGGATGAATGAATGAATGGATGGATGGAAAAGTATGAATTATACAACAAAAATATCTAGAATGAGTCACTGATTGATTGGATGGATAGATGGATGGATGAACGGATGGTCAAATGGACGGGTGGGAGGGATAGATGGGTGGATGGAAGTATGAATTATACAATGAATAATATCTACAATGACTCACTGATTGGGTGGATGAATGGATGAACAAAATAATGATGGATGGACAGATGGATGGAACAAAAGAATTAAACAATGAACGACAGATTGAAAGATAAATTCATGGATGGATGGATGGAAATTATGAATTACACAATGAATAACATCTACGCTATCTCACTAGATGGATGGATAGGTAGATGAATGGATGGATGGACGATATCTACAATGACCCAACTGGATGGATGGATGGATGGATGGATGGATGGATGGATTGATAAACTGACAGACTGATAGATGGATGCATGAATGAATGGATAATATTTACAATGACAACTGGATGGATGTATGGATGGATTGACAGACGGATAGATGGATTGACAGACAGATAGATGGGTGGAAGGATGGATGGACAGACAGACAAATGGATGGATGGATGGATGGATGGATGAGGTCATAAAAAGGATGGATGGATGGATGAATGGATGAAACAAAGGAATGAATTTAACAATAAATGACAGATCAAAAGCTCTATACAAGGATTCACTAAATGAATGGAGACAATTATTTAGACAGTGAATGACAGATGGAACAATGATTCACTGGTTTGGCTTTTTACCCACTCTCTCATTGGGATTGCACCACACCACCTGACACGCAAACAGCCGCAATGGCCAGAAAACAATCATGACGTTTGGTTTCAGACTACTGGAGCTTCGTTAATAAATTCACAAACCCGACAAAAACTGACAAATGTCCTCAGAAATCCTGGGAATTCATCCTTGTGCTCCTAAGAGTGCAAAGACAAATTCGGCCGGCAGTGATGTGAAGTGGGGAAAGATTTACACTTCCTGCAGTCAGAGCGACTTCCTGTCCTAAGGGGGTCACAGTGGAGACGCTCGGCTGCTTTTTGGGAGGCAATAAAGCAAACAGGGCTGTGTGTCAGAGGAGGAAAAAGAGCAGAGCATCAAACAGCCGCTTTAGAGGAGCCTCTGTTCACTTCTCTCTACATGAGGCCTGAGGCTGAGCGTCTGCGTTCACGCGTCTCTGACTTCCAGAGCACAACACGAGCAACATGTCAAAGCACATTCACTATTACTCAAAACACTCACACTAAACACAGATGGACATGTGCGGAGGACAACAGGAAATCAGCATGCATTCTGGGTTTTTTTTTTTTTTTTTTTTTTGGTGATTGACATTTTGGATGCAAGAAACTGGAAGAATACTAAATTCTCTGTCTGATTACAAAGTATTGTTTCATTGTGTGATTTGCAGCTATAGCATTCTCGGATGAATTTGGAAAATTAAATGACTGTGTTTCAATGTTTTCAAACAGGTTATACTGTGTCAAATTCATGTAGTTGGTTGAATATTACACAACACATTTTTTATTGCAAATAAAGTAATAAAAGAAAACCATTTTCAGCGATAGATACATTTTTCGATTTAATTATGAGAATAAAAATGTATATGTATAATTATTTGAGAATTAAATATCCAGTCAGCGGCAGCTCTGAGGGCGCAAAGGCCTTGTTCATGCAAGAGGTCAGAGGAGAATGGCCAGACTTGTTTCAGCTGATAGAAAGGCAACAGTAACTTAAATAATCACTCGTTACAATCGAGATATGCAGAAGAGCATCTCTGAACGCACGACACGTCCAACCTTAAGGCGGATGGGCTACAGCAGCAGAAGACCACATCGGGTGCCACTCCTGTCAGCTAAGAACAGAAAACTGAGGCTACAATTCACACAGGCATAGCAAAAATGGACAATAGAAGATTGGAAAAACGTTGCCTGGTCTGATGAGTCTCAATTTCTGCTGCGGCATTCGGATGGTAGGGTCAGAATTTGGCGTCAACAACATGAAAGCATGGATCCATCCTGCCTTGTATCAACGGTTAAGGCTGGTTGTGGTGGTGTAATGGTGTGGGGGATATTTCCATGGAGCAAAAGGGGGTCCAACCCGGTACTAGTAAGGTGTACCTAATAAAGTGGCCGGTAAGTGTATATTCATAATTTTAAACTGAATAAATAATTTCACTGCATATTGTAACTGAAATATAATTTTTTTTTTTTAAATGTCCTATTCTCCTATATTATATTTGTTTAAAAATAAAATAAAAAGCAATACTCACTCCCCATTCCTTGACTTAATGGCTTATTTTCTAAAGAAATAATATAAATAAACTTATGAATAAGAATAAAATACACAAAAAAGTATTGCTGTCAATATAAGACACTCTTTAATTAAACGTACTTACACCTAATATTTATAATGATATAGTTATACAATAAGCAAATTAAAATGTGTATTATTAACCTCTAAACTGTCACCTTTTCAGTTAAGAAAATAATAAATATGCATATATGATATGATATAGGGCTGCAAGATTCTGGCTAAAATGAGAATCATGATTTTTTTTGTTGTTGCTTAAAATCAAGATCACGATTTTCTCATGATTCTGTAGATGTAAAATAAAGGTTAATATGAGTAGGCTATTTTTATTGTTATTTCTCAAACATATGGTAAAGCAACAATATTAGGCCTGTGTGTAGGTCTACTGTTGGTTAAAATGCTACATTTTGAATAGACTTTAAATGGTGGACTTTAGCAGACTATAAACATGTCCTGGTCGTTAATGCACAGTAAAGTGATGACATTAGAATACATCCATTCATATTTGTAAAGCTGAATTATTATGCTTTAGACATATGCTTGTCATTTGTTATGGACAACATTATTAGACCATTTATTTTCACTGATAAAATGAGACATTTGTCATTATCAGATTCCCTCTTGCATTATATATTCAACATTGTATAGGCTAGAGTAGTTATAAACATTCAACGGCTAGTGAAAATGGTGAGTGGCTAGTAACGGTGGAAAACTACTAGCCACAGTGGCTGGTGATCAAAAAAGTTAATGTCAAGCCCTGTATGTATGTAAATATATATATATATATTATATAATTTTATATAACTTTATATAATATATATATATATATATATATATATATATATATATATATATATATATATATATATATATATATATATATATATATATATATATATATATATATATATATTAGATTAGATTAGCTTAGATTCAACTTTATTGTCATTACACATGTACAAGTACAAGGAAACGAAATGCAATTTAGGTCTAACCAGGAGTGCAATAGCAGCAAGTGCAGGATACAGGTATAAGTTATAAAGTGCAGTTATAGAAAAACTATGGTGATATTTACAAATGGATGTACTATGAACATTATATACAGGTTGTGTTAGCTATGATCAGAGATTTACAATAGATGGATAGATGTACAGGTTGCTATTAATAATCAGAAGTGTGCAGATATATAAACATAATTACAAATGTATATGTACAGTGGGTGTGTACATAATTACAAATGTACATGGGTATGTACAGTTCAAATAAATGAATCAGTGCAATGAATATGTGCAATTTTTAAATGTGCAAATGTTAAATAGTGCAGTGATTATGAGGAGTCTGAGTTATGAGGATAGTGGGGGTGTATCAGGGGGGCAAAGAGTCAGTGGGGGGCAGAGTTCAAAAGGGAGACAGCTCATATGTATGTATGTATGTATGTATGTATGTATGTATGTATGTATGTATGTATGTATGTATGTATGTATGTATGTATGTATGTATGTATGTATGCATGTATGTATGCATGCATGTATGTATGCATGTATGTATGTATGTATGTATTTATTTATTTATTTATTTATTTATTTATTTATTTATTTTTAGCCAGATAATTATACATTTAAAACATAAATTTTTAGGGCCAGACTGAATCTGCAGACATTTTGGCCATTTCTGCGCAGAAACCTGCAGATTTATGCTAAATGATTTTGGGAGTTTCATAACTAAAAACTATATATCTGAAGTTAAAATAATACCATTTTAACTTTTATTTAATGTTTACATCGCAAATCCAATTAGAGCCACTTAACTGCTAAACAAAGCAAGTCTCTCGTATAACATATCTACTACAAGACAGACTATGTGTCACGGTTGTGATCCATCTGTTGTTCTTGCATGTGTGTGTGTGTGGGAAGTGGGTGTATTTGTTTGGGTTTTCACCGCGTGGTGTGCGTGTATGTGTGTGTTTACATTCTTCAGCTGGGTTGTCACGTGTCTTTACCACTCATACGTATCAGCTGTTTATCATTAAGCCACAGCTGCTGCGCGTTACCGCGCCTTTTAATGTTCAGTGTTTTGTATCTCGTATCATCGGTCCGTTGTTTGTTCACTTCTGTGTCTGCTCTCTGTTAGACTCTCTCGCTCAATTTGGTGGAAGCTCTCCGATATAACCTGCTTCATTTGGACCTTATGCTCGTCTCCATTTCTTTGATGTTGTTACTACTGCCTGCTCTGAAGACAACATCATCTGTGAGAGACTTCACCCCAAATCCGCTTCTCTAATGAACCCATGAGAGACTGCTATACGACGTTGGTTCACGGACGAACCTTTACCACTGTTGGCGTGTCGTATTCTGTTGTGGGCATCCTTCCCCTATTATATCTGGTGAGATCTATACCAGTTTTGACTCTTTTAATAAATCATCTTGTTTTTACTTGCATTTGGGTCTCGTGTGTATACCTTTGTGACACTATGACTATACTCTGTATATGACTATATTCTATATATGAATATGACTTTACAAACTGTATTGATGAATAAATCAAATGAACATTTTCATATTAGTCAATAATATTACTGAAATTAATAAAAAAACTGAATAAATATATATATACACACATTTACACAAGTAAACAAACAGACAGGATTATTGCGCACGCAAAAGAAATTCCATGTGGGCCCACTAATATGTAATAATTAAACATTGTGCAAAAAGGTTCTTTTTACTTAAAAAAAAAAAAAAGAAAACAAACAAACAAACAAACAATATAATACTACAAATATAAACATATTTAAACCCAATGCATAAAATGGCTTCTTTTTATTTTTCACACTACATAAACACACACATGTGCGCAGAACACACACTGTGCCGAGAGCATACGGCGCTGCACACAGAGAGAGTGTGTCGAATCTGACCACATGCTAAGAGGCCTTCAGCTCCGCTCACGGTCCAGTGACAGGCAGGTTTACTGCCTACAATTAAAACTAAAACCCTGAGCTTAACACACACACACACACACACACACACACACACAGCAAAAGAGCTGCCAAAAGCTTCCCAAAGTGCCAGCCCTGAGTAAACATGCAGAGATAAACCCACCGCTGCTAAATCTAGCTTTCTCTCCTCAATAATAACTGGTGCTAAACAGTGACAACCGGACGCCCATAAACCTGCCAGCTAACGGCAGGCTGACAGAACTCACACAGCCTCCTTCAGCTCCAATATTCACACTATAAACCTCAGATGAATTCAGAACTGTACATTTGCACTGCGACTGCATTAAAAAACACCAACTACATACAGTTGAAGCCAGAATTAGTAGCCATCCGGCATTATTAGCCCCCTGTATATTTCTTTTCCACAGTTTCAGTTTAACGGAAAGAAGATTTTTTTCAACACATTTCTAAACATATTAGTTTTAACTTGATGGTAAAGTGTGATGACAAACTTTATGGTGTAGTTTATTTAGTTTAAGTAGTTTATTTAGTTTGAAAAATTATCAATTTGGCTAAAAGAACATTTAAGATCCCTGCAGTCAACAATGTTATGACTTTAAAGACTGAATCAAGCCAGAAAAAAGCTTTAAAGTTGATCTCTGTGGTTGGTAATAGCATGATACTAGCATAAATTAGCATGATTGCAGCACGAGTTAGCATGATTCTAGCATAAGTTAGCATGATTTTAACAAATTAACATGTTAACATGAATCTAACATAAATTAGCATGTTTCTAGCATAAATTAGCATGTTTCTAACATTTTTCTAACATGAATTAGCATGTTGTTAGCATGGTTCTATAACAAATTAGTATGTAACTAGCCTGATTATAGCATGAATTAGCATGTTGTTAACATGATTCCAACATGAATTAGTATGTTGTTAACATATTTCTAGCATTAATTACTGTATTGCTAGCATGTTTCTAACATGAGTTAGCATGTAACTATCATAAATTAGCATGTTGTTAGCATGTTTCTAACAGGAATTAGCATGTTGTTAACATGTTTCTAGAATGAATTAGAATGTCGTTAGCATGTTTCTAACATGAATTGGCGTGTGGCTAGCATGTTTCTAACATGAATTAGGTTGTTGTTAGCATGATTCCAGAATAAATCAGCATGCTGTTAGCATAATTCTAGCATGAAATAGCATGTAGCTAGCATGACTCTACAATGAATTAACATGTAACTTGCATGATTCCATGATGAATTAGCATGTTGTTACCATGACTCCAACATAAATTAGCATATTTCTAGCATAAATTAAACTAGCATGTAACTAGCATATTTATAACATGAATTAGCATGTTGTTATCATGATTGTAGCATGAACATGAACATGTAACTAGCATGATTCTAGAATGAATTAGCATGTTGTTAGCATGTTCCTAAACTTATTAGCATGTTATTAGCATGATTCCAACATGAATTAGCATGCTGTGAATGATTCCAACATGAATTAGCATGTTGTTAGCATGATTCCAACATGAATTAGCATGTTGCTAGCATGTTTCTAACAATAATTAGCATGACAGTAGCATGATTCTAGCATGAATTATCATGCTGTTAGCATGTTTCTAACATGAATTAACGTTGTTACCATGTTTTAGAATGAATTATCATGTGGTTAGCATGATTCTAGCATGAATTACCATGTTGTTAGCATAATTCTAGCATGAATTAGCATGTAACTAGCATGATTACAGAATTAATTAACATGTTGTTACCATGTTTCTAGCATAAAATAGCATTTTAGCATGATTTTAGCATGGATTAACATGTAACTAGCATGATTCTAGCATAAATTAACATGTTTCTAACATGATTCTAGTATGAATCAGCACGTAACTAAGATGATTCTAGAATGAATTCATATGTTGTTAACATGTTTCTAGTAAGAATTACTACTCATTTGGAAAGAGTTTTGAACTCTTTGTTGAAGGTAATGAGTTAATTAAATACCTCATTACTTCAACCTAAATGGATTAAGTTCACAGTACTCCTATAGATTAGTTTTTTAACTCAAATGGTTAGTAGCAATCAGTTTCCTCAAACGGTTTGAGTTGCCTTAACTTATTGGGTTTTACAGTACTCAGTTGGTTTGAGTTCTCTTCATTTATTGGGCTCTACTGGGCTTCAATTGCTTCATTTACTCAAATGGATTAAGTTCACAGTAGGATTAGTTTTTGAACTTAAAAGGTTTGTTGCAAACAGTTTCCTCAAATGGTTTGAGTTACCTTACCTTTTTGGGTTTTAGATTGTATGCATATGATATTATATGATATATAGTTTGTCCAGTTCGATAAACAAATAAATAAATAAATAAATAAATAAAGAAAAAATAAATAAATAAACACACTGAAAAACATATGTCATGTGGGATGTAGGGCGTAAAGAATAGTAATTCAAATTCATTCATTCATTCATTTTCTTTTCGGCTTAGTCCCTTTAGTAATTCAAATAATTAGATATTAATATTATTTAGCAAGAATTAACATGTTGTTAACACGTTTCTAACGTTGATTAGCATGCTGTTAACATATTTCTAGCATGAATTACCATGTTGCTAGCATGTTACTAACATGAATTAACATGTTGTTAGCATGTTTCCAACATGAATTAACATGTTGTTAGCATGTTTCTAAAATGAATTAACATGTAACTAGCATGAATTAACATGTTAGTATGTTTCCAACTGAATAAACATGTAACTAGCATGAATTAGCAAGTCGTTACCATGTTTCTAACATGAATTGTCATGTGGCTAGCATGTTTCTAACATGAATTAGATTGTTGTTAGCATGTTTCTAGATTAAATTAGCATGTTGTTAGCATGATTCTAGAATAAATTACCATTTTGTTAGCATGATTCCAACATAAATTACATGTTTCTAGCATAGATTAGCACATTAACATGATTTTAGCATAATTTCCATGTAACTAGTGTATTTATAACATGAATTGGCATGTTGTTAGCATGTTTTTAGAATGCATTATCATGTTGTTAGCATGTTTTTAACATGAATTAACATGTTGTTAACATGTTCCTAGCATGAATTAACATGTTAACAAGTCTCTAGCATGAATTAGCTTGTTGTTAGCATGTTCCTAGCATGAATTAGCATGTTGTTAGCATGTTTTTAGAATGAATTATCATATTGTTAACATGTTTCTAACATGAATTAACCAGTTGTTAGTATGTTACTAGCATGAATTAACATGTTGTTAACACGTTCCTAGCATGAATTAACATGTTGTTAACACGTTTCTAGCATGGATTAACATGTTGTTAACATGTTCCTAGCATGAATTAACATGTTGTTAACACGTTTCTAGCATGAATTAGCATGTTGTTAACATGTTCCTAGCATGAATTAGCATGTTTTTAGAATGAATTATCATGTTGTTAACATGTTTCTAACATGACTTAACATGTTGTTAGTATGTTCCTAGAATGAATTAACATGTTGTTAACACGTTTCTAGCATGGATTAACATGTTGTTAACATGTTCCTAGCATGAATTAGCATGTTGTTAACATGTTTCTAGAATGAATTAGCATGTAACTAGCATTACTTAGCATGTTGTTAGCATGTTTTTAGAATTATCATGCTGTTAGCATGTTTTTAACATGAATTAACATGTTAACACGTTTCTAGCATGAATTAGCATGTTGTTAGCATGTTCCTAGCATGAATTAGCACATTGTTAACATGTTTCTAGCATGAATTAGCATGTTGTTAGCATGTTTTTAGAATGAATTATCATGTTGTTAACATGTTTCTTACATGAATTAACATGTTAACACGTTTCTAGCATGAATTAGCATGTTGTTAGCATGTTCCTAGCATGAATTAGCACATTGTTAACATGTTTCTAGCATGAATTAGCATGTTGTTAGCATGTTTTTAGAATGAATCATCATGTTGTTAACATGTTTCTAACATGAATTAACATGTTAACACGTTTCTAGCATGAATTAGCATGTTGTTAGCATGTTCCTAGCATAAATTAGCACATTGTTAACATGTTTCTACCATGAATTAGCATGTTGTTAGCATGTTTTTAGAATGAATTATCATGTTGTTAACATGTTTTTAACATGAATGAACATGTTAACACGTTTCTAGCATGAATTAGCATGTTGTTAGCATGTTCCTAGCATGAATTAGCACATTGTTAACATGTTTCTACCATGAATTAGCATGTTGTTAGCATGTTTTTAGAATGAATTATCATGTTGTTAACATGTTTTTAACATGAATGAACATGTTAACACGTTTCTAGCATGAATTAGCATGTTGTTAGCATGTTCCTAGCATGAATTAGCACATTGTTAACATGTTTCTAGCATGAATTAGCATGTTGTTAGCATGTTTTTAGAATGAATTATCATGTTGTTAACATGTTTCTAACATGAATTAACATGTTGTTAGTATGTGCCTAGCATGAATTAACATGTTGTTAACATGTTTCTAGCATGGATTAACATGTTATTAACATGTTCCTAGCATGAATTAGCATGTTGTTAACATTTTTCTAGCATGAATTAGCATGCAAGTAGCATGATTAGCATGTCACCATCATGATTTTAGCATGAATCAGCATGTTTCCAGCATGAATGAACATGTTGTTAGCACGAATTAGCGCAGGGGTGTCAAATTCAGTTCATCGAGGGCCGCAGCACTGCTTCAACATGCCTATCTGTAGGTATAAGACTTTCATCAGAAAAAAAAAATATTATAGGAAATACTGTGAAAAATTGTTTGCTCTATTAAACATAATTTGGGAAATATTTGAAAAAGAAATATAAATTCACAAGAGGGCGAATAAGTTTTACTTCAGCTGTATAACTCTAACGCTGCATTGCGCTCAGTAGGAGTTAGAGCTGCTATGATTACTCGTTAAAAGATTGCAATCTCGATGTCTAGCTCCCACACAATTACATTTCTAAATGACCATCATTTGCATACGTTTAATAAACCTTTATGATATCAGCACATTCAAAAGCGGAGTTTGATCCAGAGAGAGCAGTTGTCATGTATGATTATGAAACCTCTTCAGTCTTTTCAAACAGTATTATTATTTCTGTGGGATATAACTATATATAGCTGAGAAGTAAACACTGGTGTCTACATTGCGATAACAATCAGCTCTGGAAAGCAACACTGAAGTTAGCTCTGTTTTAATTGTCGGAGGATTTCATTTGCTTGTGGGTAAATGAGCAGGAATAATGGCAGTAAATGGCCAGTTGCTCTACAAATCAGTAGTGGTGGGAATTCAAAATACAATATTATGACAAGGCAGCACAGTGGCTCAGTGGTTAGCACTGTCGCCTCACAGCAAGGTCGCCGTTTCGAGTCCCAGCTGGGTCAGTTGGCATTTCTGTGTGAAGTTTGCATGTTGTCCCCATAATGGCGTGGGTTTCCTCCGGGTGCTCCAGTTTCCCCCACAAAGACATGCGCTGTAGGTGAACTGAATAAGCTATGAGTGAGTGTGTGTGTGTGTGTGTGTGTGTGTGTGTGTGTGTGTGTGTGTGTGTGTGTGTGTGTGTGTGTGTGTGTGTGTGTGTGTGTGTGTGTGTGTGTGTGTGTGTTTTCCAGTGCTGGATTATGGCTGGAAGGGCATCTGCTGTGTAAAACATATGCTGGAATAGTTGGTGGTTCATTCCACTGTGGCGACCCCTGATAAATAAGGGACTGAGCTGAATGAAAATGAATGAATGAATATTATTATCTCTCAATAAGTCATAACACTAGGCCTGTCACAATAATCGATATATGGACTTATCACACAACACATGAACATGTTCTCAGTCATTTTTGGTGATGCTATATATATATATAAACGATACAAAATATTTATAGTCAGTACAAACCTGTCATCTTTATTAATTTGTACATGCACTAGTGATGTTTGTCTGTAAACTAATAGCGTTCAGCTGCACGTCTAGCTCCGCCTTTTGGTACCCTTTTGTTGTGCTAGGTACCTTTTTGAAAGGGTACCCAAAAAGTGGTATGGTACAGTTCGCTTTTTGGTACCTTTTGACAGTGGAAAAGGCCATAAAAGCATACCAACCCGTACCACTCAGTGGGAACGGGCCATAACAGTAACTCTGGGGGCCTCAAAACACTGTGGGCCCTTAAAATTGTACTAACTTCACCCGTTCATTAGTGTTGTAGTGCATAAGTGTCTGCTTTTATATTCTGTAGTGGCTTGTTTTGCTTAGATTAATGTTGGGTGGTAGGGAAATTATACAGTGCATCTAGGAAGTATTCATAGCGCTTCACTTTTTCCACATTTCTTTTATGTTACAGCCTTATTCCAAAATGAATTAAATTCATTTATTTCCTCAGAATTCTACACACAATACCCCATAACGACAATGTGAAAAAAGAGTTTTTAAATTGTTGCAAATTTATTAAAAATAAAAAAGCTGAAAAATCACATGTACATCAGTATTCACAGCCTTTGCTGTGAAGCTCTAAATTGAGCTCAGCTACATTCTGTTTCCACTGATCATTCTAGAGATGTTTCAGCAGCTTAATTGGAGCTCACCTGTGCTAAATTCAGTTGATGACATGATTTGAAAAGGCATATGTCTATATAAGCCTTTAGCATATGTCTATATAAGGTCACAGGGTTGACAGTGCATGTCAAAGCACAAACCAAGCACAAAGACAAAGGAATTGTCTGTAGACCACTGAGACAGGATTGTCTTGAGGCACAAGGCTGGGGAAGGTTACAGAAACATTTCTGCTGCTCTGAAAGTTCCAATGAGCACAGTGGCCTCCATCATCCGTAAGCGGAAGATGTTTGGAACCACCAGGACTCTTCCTAGAGCTGGCCGGCCATCTAAGCTGAGTGATTGGGGGAGAAGGGCTTTAGTCAGGGAGGTGATTAATAACCCGATGGTCACTCTGTCTGAGCTCCAGCGTTCTTCTGTGGAGAGAGGAGAACCTTACAGAAGGACAACCATCTGTGCAGCAATCCACCAATCATGCCTGTATGGTAGAGTGGCCAGGTGGAAGACATTCCCTGCCTGGAATTTGCCAAAACTCATCTGAAGGACTCTCAGACCATAAGAAACTAAATTCTCTGGTCTGATGAGACTAAACTTGAACTCTTTGGAGTGAATGCCAGGCATTACGTTTATATGCTGTGAGGATGTTTTTCAGCAGCAGGAACAAATGCAGCAATGTATAGAGACATCCTGAATGAAAACCTGCTTCAGAGTGCTCTTGACCTCAGACTGGAGCGACGGTTCATCTTCCAGCAGGACAATGACCCAAAGCACACCGCCAAAATATCAATGGAGTGGCTTCACAACAACTCTGTAAATATCCTTGAGTAACCCAGCCAGAGACCAGACCTAAATCCTATTGAACATCTCTGGAGAGATCTGGAAATGGCTGTACACTATCGCTTCTCATTCAACCTGATAGAGCTTGAGAGGTACTGCAAAGAAGAAAAAGCAAAAATTCCCAAAGAGAGGTGTGCCAAGCTTGAGGCATTATATTCAAAAATAAGGAATGAACAGGAAAAAAAACAGGATGCACTGTATATGTTCGCTTCTGCTATACTTTGACTTTGCATTTCTATTTATACTTTAATTGCACCAGGGCTCATAAAATCTGGTAGCCCTAAGTCCCGGGGTTATTGTTTTTTCAGTTGGGCTACCAAAATCTATCTACACCTTGCTGGCGGGCTATCTCCCCTAATGCAATGTTTCCTAACCCTCTTCCTAAAGGCACACCAACAGTACATATTTCCAACTTCTTCCTAATCAAAGACACCTAAATCAACTCATCGGGACATAAGAGACTCCAAAACCTGAAGTTAGTGGGTCAGATAAGGGAGACATCCAAAATATGTATTGTTGGTATGCCTCTAGAACAGGCTTGGGAAACACTGCCCTAATAGTGTTGATGCATGTAAAAAAAACTATCAATAGTCTAACTATGGTCAGCTTGTGCAAATATTCTACTAGTTTCTAGTTAAATACACTGCGACTAGTCAAAATAACAAATGCAAAGACCTGCGCAAAAGCAGAATGCAAGACAAGACTAAGATGGTGGGAAGTGCGATCTAAAAGAAACTTCACAAGCTGCTGCCCACGTCTCTTCAACCCCTGTCTCATCCATGTTTTTCAGCTCTTCCACCATTCAGTGCAATTCAGTGCAAAAAACGATCATAAGCTCTTATTCTGTGTTGTTGGTTGACATGCTGTCAGCAGCCAAAGCGCTATGATTTTTCTGTGGGTACAAGGGTATTATTAGGCTCGACATGAAGCAGCCGCAACAGCAACTTGATGAAAGACACCAAAGTACACTTAGAAGAGAAATTTAATGGAATAAACAACTCGTCCAGCAAATAATACACTGCATCATACTAATCTTGGGTTCTTTTTATTTGTAATGTAACAATGCAACCTGTTGTAATAATAGAGAGTATGAAAAGATATGGGTTCATCATTTCAAAGCAGCTTCAAATGTGGCTAATAAAATCATATATATATATATATATATATATATATATATATATATACACACACACATATATATATACACACACACACACATATATACATACACACACACATATATACATATATATATATATACACACACACATATGCCTTGTTGATGCCAGAGGAGAATGGCCAGACTGGTTCCAGCTGATAGAAAGGCAACAGTATCTCAATGAACCACTCGTTACAACTGCGGTCTGCAGAAGAGCATCTCTGAACGCAGGATGCCCTTCTGGATTTTTCACTTACTTCGAAGACACTACTGACTACGTTTACATGGACATCTGTAATCTAGTTATCTGCCTTAATAGACAATAATATAATTAAGGTGTGGTGAAGTGCTTTTATGTAAGAGTTTTCTTTAATTTTGGATGACTTTAACGGCAGTTTCACTTTCACTCATGAACATTTCATTCATGCCCCCATGACAAACTGGGGTATTAGACGCAAATTTAATAACGCATGCCAAATGGAAAGAAAAAAACTTCCGCATTTCACAATGTGTGTGTGTGCGGTCCTTTACTGACAGCCACATGTGTGGATCTTGTCGGAAAATATGGCGAAAAGTCCTAAATGACGGTAATAGTTTGATTGTGGTGTTATATATGCAATAATGCCACTAATATCTGCATACTCCACATGTCTTAATTCCATTTTTGTTTAGTTCAGTTATGACTTTAGTTGGATTAAGGTAATCAAAAATCGCTGTTTGAAGCTTATGTAGGCCTACAGTTCAACATTCATGTTTAACTGAATAAACAGTTAGTAAACACAAGTACATCTTATTGAACATCATTTATTTTCATCACTAATTATCAGAGTAGAACAGTTTCTCACGCAGTTTGTGATGCATTTTGGATGCTGGAGATGAGCCCCTGGTCTAATGCGCCACCTAGCTTGAGAAACCCGTGCTCAAAGACTTACTTTTAGTCATTATTTAGGTAGCACACATATTCAGAATGCCTTCAGCACAATTCAATTAAGCCATTTTAATCTAGATTAATTCCAAGATTACAGTGAGAACACCCATACACTCTCATTCACACACATACACTATGGACAATTTTAGCTTACCCAATTCACCTATACCACATGTCTTTGGACTAGTGGGGAAAACCAGAGCACCCGGAGGAAACCCACACAACACGGGGAGAACATGCAAACTCCACACAGAAACGCCAACTGACCCAGCTAAGGTTCGAACCAGATACCTTCTTGCTGTGAGGCGACAGCACTACCTACTGCGCCACCACATCACCTATCTCTTAAACTTTCATTCATTTATTCATTTTCTTTTCGGCTTAGTCCCTTTATTAATCTGGAGTTGCCACAGCGGAATGAACCGCCAACTTATCCAGCCTGTTTTTACACAGCGGATGCCCTTCCAGCCGCAACTCATCTCTGGGAAACATCCACAGACACTCATTCACACACATATACTACGGACAATTTAGCCAACCCAATTCACCTGTACCGCATGTCTTTGGACTTGTGGGGGAAACCGGAGCACCCGGAGGAAACCCACGCGAACGCGGGGAGAACATGCAAACTTTACACAGAAATGCCAACTGACCCAGCCGAGGCTCAAACCAGCAACCTTCTTGCTGTGAGACGACAACACTACCTACTCTCTTAAACAATTAAACCAAAATAATTCAGCCTCTAACCTAACTCCTATCCTAACAAACCATATATCAACTAAAGATCATTTATTCACCCTGTATGAATCTGAACTTAAAAAAAGTACACTTATGACTGGTTTTGTGGTAAAAGGTCACATATATCCATTATACCATCAGCTAAACCAGGGGTTTTCAAACTTTTAGGACACACACACCCCCAAGTTTGTCCAATTTCAGAAATGGAATTAAGACGTGGAGTATGCAGATATTAGTGGCATTACTGAAGTAAACACCGCAATCAAACTATTACTTAGTGTCATGTAGGACTTTTCGCTGCATTCGACAAGATGCACACACAATGCTGTCAGTAAAGGACCGCACACACACACACACACAGAACACGTACAATGTTGCCAGATCGGGCGGTTTTGAATTTGCTTTTCGGGTTTTGGATAGCTTTTGGGATGGAATCAGTCAGCTACATCTGGCAACACTGACCACGAAATGCGGAAGTTTTTTTCTTTCTATTTGGCGTGCGCTATCAAATCCCATTAAAACATCTTCCACCAGTCCTTACTAAATATTCGCGTCTAATAACCCAGTTTGTCATGGGGGCATCGTTGAAATATTCATGATAAAAGTGCCGAACTGCAGTTAAAGTCGAAAAATTAAAGATGAAACACCCGAAATGACATGACTCTGCAGGAAACGTGGATAGCCTGGTGACGCAACATTCAAAAAGCACTTCACGTAACACCTTAATCATATTATTGTCTTATTCACATTAAGGCAAATAACTATTACTGATGTCCATGTAAAGGTAGTCTGTATGTCTTCATGTCGCCAAAGTAAGTGAAAGATCCAGAAGGGCATCCTGCTGATCTGATTCAGAAGGGCACTGTTTTGTCAGACGCTCACCGGTTTGACTTTCATTCACCGTTAAAAAGTACCCGCTCCATTTTATTTGCATATATTTTACTGGAACTCATAAACTCTACAGGTGCCTGATAGTTAGATGTGAAACTAACTTTAATCCGATTCACTCTAATAAACGCATAAAAATTGTCATCATAATTTACTCGCGTGCACGCCTCAAATTCTCGCGCCCCCCTTAATAGGTGTTGGCGCCCCCCCGGTGGGGCGCGCCCCACAGTTTGAAAACCCCTGAGCTAAACAACAGATTTAATGTTGGCCTAAAACGTTTGCACAGTACTGTATATATGCATTCACTCAATATGTATTGAATAACATGTTTTGAGGCACTTCGGAGGACCTTTAACAAGTTGTTGCTGCACAAACAATATAAATTAAGCTTTGTGTTATCCATCTTTAGTGCAGAACTGTTTATCACCACCATAGCAGAGTATATGATTAGAGACACCATCTTTAACCTCAGTCTGCATTTCCGCATCCCATTTTCTGTGTTTTTTTTCCACCTCCTCTCAAATCTGTTATATAAATCTCCTAATCATCCTCTCTCAGATTTGTGCTTTAATTGCTCGACTGCAGCGATCCGTTCGCTAAAACGTTTCACTGTGGGAATGAAATGAATCCAACGAGAAAAAATCAAAACAAATTTAAAGACAAAAAAAAAAAGATGGTAAAAAAAGACTGAAATTTGGGAAATGATCTCTGATGAGCCTCTCAGCAGGAGAAAGCAACCTCCCTATTTTTCCCATTCTTTCATCTGCTCGACTATACTGTACACTTTTCATATATTCATTCTTCTCATTTCTGATTCCTCCACGTCCACATTTGTTCTTTAAGGAACAACGCATCAAAGACATTGAAACAGTAAAATGTACACACTCAACTCTCTCAGTAATGAATGCTGACCTTGTGCTCCTTAAGAAAATAAAATACTGAATAGAGGCTTCTAATGTGTCTAATGTGTGGGGAATATTGTACCTTCTAAATGAGCCGAAATGGCCTCTTTGTGCTTGAAGAGCAAAGGCTGTGATTTGTATGAATCTCTTGAAGGTGAAGTGGGTCGTTTTCTGCACACTGGCTAGACATAAAACAGATTGTCTTGTCTCAAACTAGTGGATTGGTACTATTTCTTTTTCTCTTTTTTTTGACAGAAGTCTTTCAATCTAATATGGAAGCTTGTTCAGTCAATGACATTCTTTCTTAAAGTTTTTTCAAGAGTCAAACTTTAAAGAGATGCTAATGGTCTAATCCAGTTCAATGATTTATGCTAAGCTATGCTAAAAGTGCTCATAACAGACCTGAAGATCGGTTGAATAGACCCAAAAATGGTCAAACTCAAGTCTAGGGAAGATAAGACTTTTCCACAAAAAAAAAGTGGAGTGTTTAATATTTCAGTATTGACCTTATTCTTGAATGCGGAAGTGCGCTTGTTTTGGCGATTGTTTTAGAACTTCCGATTCAGTTGCCTATGGGAGAAATGACTAGGAATAATAAACGGCTGAAAACGGTCATATTACTCGCTCTACAAACAAGTGTTTGCATGATTATACAGACAAAATAGAATAATACAATAAGAAAACCTCAGTTTGCAACATCAAGCAGCAGAACGAGCTGTTTTTAACGTCTAAAAATGAATAGAAGTGAATGAGACCGGAAGTCTCGAGCCAAAATGATTCAAATGGCTGCGCCCGCTCGTACGCAGAGAATAAGGTCAATAGGGCTGGGCGATATTGCAAAAATCATTATCATGATTTCATGTTTCATATTATTCAGTATCGATAATTATTGAACATTTTTTAACAATCCATTCAGTAATATTAGGATTTTTTTATTTATTCATTCATTCATTTTCCTTCAGCTTAGTCTCTTTTAGACATGGGACGATAACTGTTTTCAAGGTATACCGCGGTTTGGAAAAGCCAAGGTTTTAAAACCGCCAAAATGTTCTGCTATACCGTTCCCAAGGTATGTGTAAGATTTAGTAATAATAAACGATATGCGATATAAACTATACAAAATTGGCCTACGATAGAGATTCTAATTCTATTGCACTATCGCGATAATGCATGTTTGATGACGCAATCTACCCGCGAAATTAAGAGCAACGAGCTGCAGCCGGCTGCAACGCATCATCTTGAATAAACAACAGTGCGACCATTTGGCTGCGGCCGATATATTATTGGGGCGGCCCGGTTCTGTGTTTGCGAGAAACTGAGAACACTCTGCCACAGACTCGCATGCTCTGCATGCAGACCCACAGAGACGCGCTGGATACAGAAGAGCGTGAAGACTAAATAGACTGATCCAGCTCATTATTTGGGGTGACAATACATTTTCCCCGGACATGTCCGAGAATCTGCTTTCGCTTTCGCTTTCGATATTAATTGTATTCATTTTTGCATTACTTTATAAGCAAACTTTGTCTGGTGCGTCTCAATCTCTGCAGCACCAACACTACATCAGACAGAGAGAGAGTGAGGGAGAGAGAGAGAAAGAGCAGATCAAGACACCAGTTTTAATTTCATTAGGTGAACAAAATGTTTAAAATCAAATGTGTTACCTTAGGCTGCAGGTTAGAAATATGTTTTTATTTAAAGTATCTGCAATACACAATTTTATTTGACTAATTTAATACTGGAAGTTTTATTCAGTACAGTGTAAGTTCCTTAACTAAAAAGACACCAGTTTTTTTTGTTCTGTGCAACTTGGCATTTAGGAACCAAAGACTTAAAAGAAAAGTCTTTCTTTCTAAAAGGCACTACATTTAGTTTATTTATCTGCAACATTGTGTTGTTTAATTACAGTTTTACTTTTGCACAATAAATGTTCTCAAAATGACATGCAACGTTTCTTTATTTCTTTAACAAAAAATAGCAGTTTGGCTTTCCTAAGGGTCTATGTAACCTGTTCTGAAATGGTTCTATTATAATTTAAATATCGCAATATATATCGTTATCGCAAGAGGCTGCAATGTATATCGCAATATGGATTTTAGGCCATATCGCCCATCCCTAGTAAGATTTTTTATTTACATTTTTTTTGTGTGTTTTTAAGGACAACAGTATCTCCAGTAGAAAAGATCTTTAAAGATTCTGTTTTAATTTGTACAGAAATCTGTGTTTTTAAAAAACAAATGAAGACAGCAGAGTGATTGATTCAATGATTTATTTGAATTACTTAGCCTGACATCCCAACAGGCGCACAACATCATAAGACGTTAATATTAGGTTAGATTTAGGTTGTGATGTCAGGTGACCAAAATTCAATGTCTAGCCAGCGTCTAAGGACAACGTTAATTTGACGTCCAATAACGAGGTCAATTGACGTTGATATTTGGTTGATTTTAGGCTGTGTTAGAAAGTGACCAAAATCCAACGTCGAGCCAACATCTTAAACCATCATCATATTGGCGTCAAATACTGATATTTATTTGTCAGGTATGGCAACCACTATCCAACGTTTTTTATACATAGATAGATGTATAAAATACATAGATGCCAAAGTAGTAACGTCCACACAATGTCAAGCTGTAACATCATTAGATGTTGATATTTGGTTGATTTTAGATTGGACGTTGGACTTTGACGTCAGCCTGACGTTGGGTTCTGATGTCAACTGGATTTTTAATTTCAAACAAAATGTAATGTCGACGTTGACAATGTTGCAATGTTGACATCCTGTGCCTGTTGGGATGTTCACTGTTTCAGAATATTTGAAATGTTTCTCAACATAAAATATATTATGTTCAAAGGGGAAAAAAGTTATTGTTTTTTACCCAGATATTAAAAAAAAAACATATTTTAAAGCAGCGATCACAATACCGTGAAACCGTGACATTTTTATCCAAGGTTATCATACCGTCAGAATCTTATACCGGCCCATGCCTAGTCCCTTTATTCATCAGGGGTCACCACAGCAGAATGAACCGCCAACTATTTCAGCATATTTTTTACGCAGCGGATGCCCTTCCTGCTGCAACCCATCACTGGGAAACATCCATACACACTCATTCACACACATACACTATGGACAACTTAGCTTACCCAATCCACCTATACCACATGTCTTTGGACTTGTGGGGGAAACCGGAGCACCCGGAGGAAACCCAAACGAACATGGGGAGAACATGCAAACTCCACACAGAAATGCCAATGACCCAGCCGAGGCTTGAACCAGAGACCTTCTTGCTGTGAGGCAATCGTGCTACCCACTGCACCACCGTGACACCAAGATTATTCCAATCAATCTAAATAACGATTTCATTCCAAATAGAGCTAATCAAGTCAGCCGAAATTGTATTCACATCGCAGAAAAAGAAAACATTGCAGTCAGATTTGTCCAATATCGTGCAGCCCTAAGTGTGAGTGCATTTCACACAGCGTACACTAGCCAAACCTTAAAGCTAACAGACACATATACTAAAAGCAACATACACTCGTCTGACATCCAACGCATCCAATATGTCACGTTAAACAACCCACAATTCAGTTGCTCTAGCTACAAATCCAATAGGAAAGTTGTTGCTAGCTCATGCATCAAAGTCAGTGCTCATGTTTGGCCTTGAGTTTGGCCTCGGTCAAGTTCAGCTTTGTCTCGGAGACAGTTTGCCCTCCACTCAGCCATAACTGATTCACTATGCAGTTCTCTGGATGGTACACAGGTAAACGGCACGTCGTGATGAACAGCAACAGTGACAACAGCATGTCCTGGCCCATCGGATAAACATTTACTCGGATACAGTGTCAGCGCAGTGACAGGCAGAGGAGCGGATGCAACATTTATGAGGTGCGCTCTCTGAATCTCGTGTTGGTTTAGCGCCAGACTCTTTAAAGGCTTGTGTTCTGTATAAGCAGCTGGCAGACTTACTCAGTGTGAATCGCAGTTAATGTGACCTATCCAGCGCAGCTCATTACCGCAGAGCGAACGCGAGCATCTGTGTTTTTTAAGCGCATGCCTGTGTCTGTGCATGTGTTACTAAATGTGACCACCGAGCATGTAATTGCAATTTTTTTTTTCCTTTCCTTCCTGGTGACATCTAATAATTACTGTCCAAATCCCATGTTTAATAAACTCGGAGGTAATGCAATAGCCTTGATTTATTCATAATAGAATCTTCCATGGCGATGAGAAAAGTGTGGGCATGCTGAAAATGTACTGAAACAAAAAAATTGGCTGGACCTAAAAGGGATACTTTTTTTTTTTTTTTAGCATTTACTCACATTCGAGATGTTTCAAATCTATATGCATAGCTTTTTTTAGTCACAAAAGAAAACATTTCCTTTGAAGGCACTGAGTGTTTGGACAATAAAGCATACTGTTTCATGATATTTTCTTTGGTGTTTTAGAGATAAAAGAAAGTCAAAGAGGCTCAAAACAACACGAGAACGCTCAAAGTGGTCATATTTTCAGTGAACTACAGTATAACATGAAAATGCTTGACGCATCAGTGCATGGTTTTAATTTTAATATTTATTAAAAGCTGCATTTGTATTTTTTTTTGTGTCATAAAGTCACATATCCCAGGATTCCCATGTACCTGAATTTGAGGGTGCTTTCACACTATCATTTTTGGCCTGCACCCAGGTTCATTTGATGTCAAGAGTATGTTCATACCTTCATTCATTTTCTTTGTGGCTTAGTCCCTTTATTAATCTGGGGTCGCCACAGCGGAATGAACCGCCAACTATTCCAGCACATTTTTTTACGCAGCAGATGCCCTTCCAGCTGCAACCCATTTCTGGGAAACATCCATACACACTCATACACTACGGACAATTTAGCCTACCCAATTCACCTGTACTGCATGTCTTTGGACTGTAGGGGAAACCGGAGCACCTGGAGGTAGGGCTGGGCGATATGGCAAAAAAAAAAAATCTCGATTTTTTCATAAAGTTTGACCGATTCACGATTTCGATTTTTAATTTATTTTTTTATTAATTTTTTTTTTTACTGTGTAACTACCTTACCAGCTTACCTTGTTCATTTAAATTTAAATAAATGCTGAAACTAGTTTTTTTCATGCTCACTTGTAAAAGAAAAGCAATAGTGTGACTAAACGCGGTTATGGCACTCTCTCATATAGGGATGCTAAACATAGCTACAATAGAAGTCACAGCAGGTCATATGTTGTGCAGCTTTGGGCAAATTTTATTTGGAGAGAAAATGACCAAAATGTAACTTGAAGATTAAAAAGGATTGGAGGGGAAATAAATATTCAAATCTCTGTACATAACAGAAAAATAAACAATGATAATGCAACAATAGTTTATCTGTATTAGTGGCAAGGCAGAAATATATATTTAGACAGGCCTTGTCAAAGTGAGCGGGCACTTTCACTAATAAAAAATATAGCACTTAAATTATTTCATAACAATCAATAAAATAACAGCGGTTTTATATAAAAAAAATGGTAATGATATAAAATATACTACATTTTGATGGTAAAATATAACCATTTAAACGATTTTGTATTTAAATATTAAATAACGAATGCATCAAGTTAAATATAAAAAAACGAATGAAACAACACAGCATATCAGGATATAAAGGACTATATTTAGCAAAATGCTGCTCTTTTATCTTTGTAATTTTATAGTTTTATTTTTGTTATTTTAATTATTTTTTGTCCTCATAAATAACTAACGAGCTATAGACAAATATCTGCTTGACGTTTTAGAAAATATTTGTGCGTAGCTACACCAGTATATATTAAAGATCACCGTGGAAAAAAAACCCCACAGAAACCAGTTACATATCTATATTTATTTAAATGTCTATCTTATATTTAACTGAATCGTATAATGGCCTATAGCTGAAATGTTGGAAATTGCTTTATTTTTATAAAACATTTGTCGATACGTATTGATATTTTTTGGAGTAAAAACTGCCGACATTTAAGAATCCATATTTATTTTATTCATTCATTCATTTGACTTGTTTATTGGTGCACATATGGGTTATGATTTAATTCATACAGTACCTTGACAGCTACTGTGCCACTCCGTAATTCAAGCAAAAGTCCAAATTAAAGAAAGATTTGACTTTCTGCGGTGACCGACATTTACAACACGCCGTAACCGTCCTTCAAGTGGTGCACGGGTCCCCGTCTCGCAGCTCGCGCGGGAGACACAGACGGCTGCGGGACGCGAACAACAGCACGACGCGCATGGAAACATTCACGAAGCTGGCTGGCTGACTGCGGGGCGCTTGTTGCTCTAGCGGGAAAATGTCCCGGTGTTCCCAAAGGCCGGTCCGCCCTGGCGCGCTTCCGCTACCAGCTGTGGCAGCACATCAACAGAGCCGCGACGTCAACACACAGAATCAGCACAATTCAGCACGGTTGTCTAACAGTTTAGAACGGTTTGGCACAATAGTGGAAAAGCGGCTTTAATATTTTTATTAAAAAACCGCGATTCCTCGATTTTGTAAAAAATAAAATCGTCTTAAAACGTAAATTCGAATTAATCGAAAAAATCGGAAAAACCGCCCAGCCCTACCTGGAGGTAAGGGTGTTTCGATTCGAAACCGATCGAAACTCATGCTCAATCTTGATTATCGAATCAAAAAATGGAATCGTCATTTATGCCACGCCCCCATGTCACGTCAGCATGGCTTCCCAAGCGAAAAAAAAAAACACGCTTGTTGAAGTGCTGCGAGTCAACCTAACAGCTACAACAAACAGCCAAAAGATAGCATTGCAACTGCAGACGCAGGAGACCCGCCGACAGAACTTGAACCCCCTCCTCTTTTACTGAAGTCGCTGGTGTGGAAGTATTTTGGATTTCCAGTAAGTTATGCTGACAACGTTCATGTTGTCAACAAAAAACATAGTTTGCAAGCTCTGCTATGTACGTATACCACATTATTTCACCAGCAGCATGACTAACATGGCAGGGCATCTCCGCAGGCACCACAAAAACATAGATTTATCTGTTAAACCGACAAGTGTAACACAAACTACTTCTCCGTCTTCATTTGGAATAAAACTTCCAAGTAACTCAACATGTGCAACATGGGGATTCCCTTCATTTCAATTACAGGTGTCATTGCCCCTCCTATGCAATTCTTAAAACAGTCAGTTCATGTAGCAGTGCGTGAATGTCAGACGCGCTCCATAGTGATAAATAGATGCTGTTTCCCAAACGGATTCTGTACACGTGATTCGAAGCAGAGCAAAAGTGGACACTCTGGGTTTTGGGTGCGTGAACAGACATAATAATAGTAATAATAATAATAATTATTATTATTATTATTAGAAGAAGAAGAAGAATATCTAAAGATTTCGATCTTGGTTGATTTTCTTTTAAACACAACCAATTTTGTCTTAAATGAGCATAACAGTTAGTAAAGCAATTGAATGCTTTCATTATAGATGTGTGCATTTTTAAAGTGACACCTCTGTTATTTTATGTAATCAAACGAAACATCATTATTACTCTGATATTTTACATTTTAATATTAAGTGTAAGTGCACTGTTAAAAGTGCAGTATGCAAGTTTGACACCAAGTGGTTGAACTAGGTATTGCACTCCTCAATCAAAACACATTTTCACTCGGCTTCTCCTATGATGTGTCCATGCAATTGCAGATTGCCAGATTGACGTGAATGTGCCTGACTATCGAGGCTAAAGGCTGATTTAAGACTAAAAGCAATGGCATGCGATAGAGGAAATATTTTCCATACTAAAAGAAGTTTACACCTGAAATTTATATTTTATAAATGGCTTCTATTTCTCACAGGTGAACAACGATCACCTCAGGTACACCTCATGTGCTTTATGCAGTGCTAAATACCAATAATGTGAGTTTGATTGCCATTTTACATGACATTTATCACCATAAATCAGCAGCAGCAGATAGTTCACCTCAGATCTTGAAAATAAAATAAACCGTTTGAAACTTCAGAACTGCAAGTGCAAGCCAACAAATATCAATAATTCAGCATGTACATATAATAATGTTAAAGAGGTTTAATATGTATTAATTTGATTATAAACCTTACCATTCCGCTGGAGTGCAGTAAGTGCACTATTCTGTGCTTCTGAATGGCTGTACTTGAATTTCTGTCCTGTTTCGTCTGGTACAAACAGCCAAATTGCTTATCACTGCAAATCTTGTCACTTAGCATGTTGTTAGGACACGGGGATACAATGTAACCTGCTCACTAAAGGTTTTCATTTGTAATATTTATATTATTTGCTAATTAATAACCACCTCAAGTGGAACTCTGAATCTGAATCTCATTTTGGAGTCTGCATTTTCAGTCACGCATGCATGCTTTGAGAGCCTTCCTGACTGGTGGGTTAAAAGAACCAAAACAAAGACAGCCGTTCCAGCACGTAACTGGCATTTTCAAAGCAGAATATCTGACTTCAGCAATGTTTTTCAGATAAACAAGAATGTTCAGGATGTTTCTTAAATATCCACAAACATATTATGGTATTATTATGCATTAGAAGAGTCAAAAACGTACATATACCACCTTTAAGTACAGTAAAGTTGCTTGATTTGAAATTAATGGTGCTTTAAAAAGTCCTTCAATCTGCTGTTCATGAAAGAGCGTTAAGTTTAATGAATTGTAAACACATCGTTTTATCAGATAAAACTAAATTAACTTAGCATGCAAGCATAAATGATCACCTTACCCGTCCAATTAGCACCGGTTCTGGTCCACTATATTCCTCAATCACAAAAAACTGGTTCCATATCCAGCTTCTTCGGCTACGGGATTGTGAGCGCATCTCATCCTGATTTGGTCCAGTAAGAGTCCTGTGGAAATCCCCACTGCTGTCTGCATCTTGGCTGCCCATCATTATAGTTTGCACTTGCTGTCCATTGTTATTTAACCCAGATGGAGGTTTCAGCGGGATCTCACTGGCATCTGATGGGCCATCCAGTGCTCTGGCAAGTGGTAGTCGTTTTTCACCATGGTTAGATTCAGTTTCGTCTACTGCAGGACTATATTGAGATATTTTGGAGTTGATTGGAGTGATTTCTGGGATATCTTTAGGTTTGAGATAATTAATTGTGATATGTGGAGTAGAATCTGTGTTCACACTTGGGTTAAACGATGAAACTGGAGTCACTTTGATTTCAACGGCAGTTTTTCCTGACACCATTTCCTGTACTACAGGAGTTAATTCAGATGGAACAAAATGATCTTGTGAAATTTTGGAGTTCAGACTAAGAGTTGATACTGCTGTCTTTGTGATTTCTGGCATATTTGTGGATTTGGGATATTGATTACTTATAAAATCTGAATTAGAATCTGTGTTCACACTTGTGTCAGACAATGAATCTGGAGTGGCTTCAATTTCAACTTGAGATTTTCCAGATATTCTAAATCCCTGTCTATGACATGGTACTGTTTTCTTTGGGATTTCTAAAATATTTTTGGATTTGGGATAATGATTACTTATAACATCTAAATTAAAATCTGTGTTCACAATTGTTTCAGACAATGAAACTGGAGTCACTCCAATTTCAACTTCAGAAATTCTAGACATTCTGAAGTCCTGGCTATTATGTGATACTGTTGTCTTTGTAATTTTTGGTAAATCTTTGGATTTGGGATTATAATTAGGAATAAAATATGTGGCAGAGTCTGTGTTCACACTTTCACCAGAAACTGGAGTCACTGTGATTTCAGCTCCACTTTTTGCAACTTCTTCACCCTGTGCATTTTTCAGTCCTGATACCATTTTATGTACTGATGGAGTTAATTTAGGGGCAACAAAATGATCTTGGGATATTTTAGATAGTTTGGAGTCCTGGCTATTGTATGCTACTGTTGTCTTGGTGATTTCTGGGATATCTTTGGATTTGGGATCATGATTACTTATAACATCTGGATTAGAATCTGTGTTCACACTTGTTTCAGATAATGAAACTGGAGTCACTCCAATTTCGACGTCAGATATTCTAGATATTCTGAAGTCCTGGCTATGATATGATACAGTTGTCTTTCTGATTTCTGGGATCATTTTGGATTCTGCGTTCACACTTGCGCCAGAAACAGGAGTCACTGTGATTTCAGCTCCACTTTTTGCAATTTCTTCAATCTGTGCATGACGCAATCCTGATACAGACTCCTTAGCTTCTTTGTTACTTTGTGAAATTCTCAAGTTATCCTTATTTTTCCATGCTAATCGCAAATGCGGTGTTCCTGCTGTGTTGGCAAATGTCATCTCGCTTTGTTCTAGACCTTCTTCCTGACTGTCTTTCCTTGCAGTTGGCAAACGCTCCTCGCTCTTCCATCTTCTCAAATGAGTACTACTTCCCCCAAGCTCAAAGCAGACGCACAGAAAGAGCAACGCTGCCCAGATAGGGCCACTCATTGTGCCTAGCGTCCTTATTAGTCACAATGTTTGCCACGAGGGGAAAAACAATAAGACCGACCTTCACTCACACTCTGTCTCTCTGTGTGGGCGACGACTCCATTCATCTCCTCTTTTTAATTCCTTGTTCTTCACAAAGCTCGGTGGTCATTTAGCATCTTATCTGCTTTTGTGGATTATAATTCTCTCTTTGCGTCCGGTTTAAACGCAGAAGGTGATTCCCATGGTTTGGGTTTGATCGGACAAACCTGTTCAAAGAGATAAAGGGATGAGAATCAGTGCTGATCGTGAGCAAGCATAATTGGGATTTACTGTTGGGATTACTGAAAAACTAGCACGGTTTTAATTAGGTAACAGTTTGGGTTCTGTGCAGAGAATCATGGGTACACGACTAGGCAGGGTTCATAAAACTTTCAATCACTTAAAATCTGGGACTGCTCCAAAGAAGCCTTTGCACAAGCTTGCCATAAATAAAGACCTGAGCCATTATGTTCCATTACTTCTCCAAAATGAGGATTTTGAAATATTTAGGAGCGTTCAAAATGATTCATGGTTTGTGTGTATGTTCCATGTACTTACTATATTAATAACAATAAATTACATACAACCTAACCCTTGTCCTAACTGTAGATATTTAATAAGTACAGTTGAAGTCAGAATTATTAGCCCCATGTATATGTTTTTTCCAATTTCTTTCTAACAGAAAGAAGATTTTTTTCAACTCATTTCTAAACATAATAGTTTTAATAACTCATTTTTAATAACTGATTTATTTTATATTTGCCATGATGACAGTACATAATATTTTACAATATATTTTTCAAGACACTAGTATTCAGCTTGGCATTCACAATATAAGTTTTAAATCATTCGGTATCAATAATTCTTGAATATTTGTCCATCCATTTAGAAATATTAGGATTTTTATTTAACCACTTTATTTTAATTAACCAACATTACTAAGGCAAATAGTTTTAAGAATCAAAAATAAATAAATAAAAATATCTTGTCTCTTATGCTTATTTTATTACAGGTGTTAAAGAGACTCTTAAACTTGATAAATAAAATGTTACAAAGTGTGTGCAATGGTAAAGCGTAAATACCGAACAATCAAAGCAAACTTTAAAGTCAAACTGAAAGTACATATGTAAGGTGTCAATAATAATGATACAGCAAACCTCAAAAAGGTGTACATGAAAAATGCGAGCACGTCATGTCCGTGCCGCTTGCGCACCATTTGTACCTTCATCAAAGGTACAAATCTGGTCCATGAAGGTACCACCACAGTGACAAGACACTTTGTACCTTAATAGTGTCAAATGTGTTCCTTCAAGAACTGGTTAAAGGCGTTTTTCTATATCCAAAATGCATCAATTTATTTTCAGTAAATATAAAACATCAAATACATTTTTAAACAATCTTTTTTGAAAACGTTTCTTGTATAAATGCACCTTTTCCCATATACAATAAAAAACACTTTAACATAAATGAAAAGATCTATTTTTGCTAAACATTTCACAACACTTTTCACAAAAATGTTACAGAAGTACATTCTCCCATGTACAATATAAAACATTTTTTTTCTCCAATTTTCACATAATACTTTTGTAATCAACTAAAAGTTCATTTAATTTACTTCATTTTAAAATAGAAAAAGAATTAGGAAAAAGTTTTGTAACGAGATTTGCCAGCTTACGTGCGTAGTGGAAAGCAAATGCCAAAAGGTGCAGATATCAATACTGTAAATGTATTTATCAGAAAAAGTTTATTAAAAATGTCTTTAATGTTTAGTTTACAATACCTATAGTTTAGTTTTACCAGTTGTTTTGTTTTTATAGAACTTAATAATTCAAGTTCATGAGTTTCTTTAAACATATGCTTTTAAATGATAATTCATGTTTTAATATGGAAATTATTCATAAAATCACTTTGCCTTTCCAGTCATATTTATTTTCATAGATATTGTTATAAAGGAGTTGTTCCTTTTTTATGAGAACAATTGTGTGCCTTCATTTCAATTGTACCATAAAAGGTACAGGACAGTATTATAAGAGGTCTTTTCTGTGCCATATAATGTACAACTTTTACAAAGATACAAAACTGTTCCTTAAGGAACAATATTTGTACCACTGTGTATTTTTTTTTCTGAGAGTGTCTCGAAACTTCATACCGACCTTTTTTTTTATCATTATTGACAATGGTGTATGATCAATAAATACTGATATCGTTTTTATTGCCCAACCCTACCTTAAAGTAACATTTATAGGTTTAACTAGGTTAATTAGGCAAGTTAGGGCTTGACATTAATGTTTTTTGATCACCAGCCACTGTGGCTAGTAGTTTTCCAACATTACTAGCCACTTGCCATTTTCACTAGCCACAATTTTGTTGCTGGGAAAATATATTTTATATGCATAAAATTTTACTTTGGTATGCTAAAATTACTTAATTTAGATTTTGTGTTATTTCCACATAACTCCTCATTCATTAATTCATTTTCATTTCGGCTTAGTCCCTTTATTAATCAGGGGTTGCCACAGTGGAATGACTCGCCGACTTATCCAGCATATGTTTTACGCAGTGGATGCCCTTCTAGCTGCAACACACTCATTCACACACATTCACTACGGACAATTTAGCTTACCCAATTCACCTATAGAGCATGTGTTTGGACTGTGCGAGAAACCGGAGCACCCTGAGGAAACTTAGGCGATCACAGGGAGAACATGCAAAATCCACACAGAAATGCCAACTGACTAAGCCGAGGCTCGAACCAGTGACCTTCTTGCTGTGAGGCGATCGTGCTACCCACTGCGCCATCGTGATGCCCTTGTATGCATGTATGAATGTATGACCTTGCTCAATGAGCATGAGCAAATAGGTTGTGGTTTCATAGTGTCGCATTGCAATCTGTTTTTATTATTTCGCATGACTTTTCAGGGCTCAAACACTAAGGATTTAGCAAGTTTTTCTCTACCACACACCAAAAATAAATAAAAAATAAATAAATAAATAACTGAGCAAAAAAAAAGCAGGTGAAACACCATGTGCGATAATGAAAGGATGGTCACATGAAAGATTAAAGCGAAAGCAAGCTGCTGCCTACAAAAATACCTTTAAAAAATATGGATCTCTTGAGAGCAGCAGGACTGTGGGTGCACGAGCGTCGCTTTTTGTCCAGTCTATTTAAAAGAGAACCGATCGCGCCAGTTACGTTTCCAGGCACAGAGGCTATGCGCAAGGAGTCGTTTTTTTTTTTTTTTTAAACGCTTATGCCCATCACATCAGCTGAATCAGCCTTGACACTGATATCCTCATCAGTGCATCAGTTTTGCCTGTGTTTCACGATGTGCATGATCATCCTCTCATTTGGTATTCCCCTGCTTTCTTTTGCTCACGTAAACACAGTTATTATTGTCATCTCTCACGCTGGGCCCTTATTGGGCAATCCTTATTGTTGAACTCTGCTTTTTAAGAAAACTACTATTTAAAAATGATCTTCAACCAGCCAAAGTGGTTAGTGGGAGTGACTGTCTAACTCACCACAGCTGAAATCTACCCACATTTGGCGGGTTGGCGAGTGTTATTGTCAATCCCTGGTAATTAGGTAAGTCATTGTGTAACGAGGGTTTGTTCTGTAGAATTTTTATTTTTTTAATTGCTTAAAGGGCTAATAATATTGACCTTAAAATGGTTTTAGAAGCATTAAAAATTGCTTTTATTCTAGCCAAAATAAAACAAATAAGACTTCTCCAGAAAAAAAAATATTATAGGAAATACTGTAAAAATGTCCTTGCTCTGTTAAACATCATTTGGGAAATATCTGAAAAAGAAAAAATAAATAATCAAAGGAGGGTTAACACTGCAAAAAAATGATTTTCTTACTTAGTTTTTTGTGTCTTGTTTCTAGTCCAAATATCTAAAAATTCTAAAAAATAATCTGTCAATAGGGTAAGCAAAATAATCTTACGTCAAAATGAAAAACAAGATTATTTTGCATACCACATTGGCAGATTATTTTGCTTGTTTTAAGGAAAACCTCACTTAATATTGGCATATCATTTCTGAAAACAAGACAATATGTTTTGTTTGCCTAGAAAATGCTTCATGATATAAGCGTTTTTAGATATTTGGACTAGAAAGAAGTCAAAAAATCTAAGTGAGAAAATGCATTTTTGCAGTAAATAATTTTGACATCAACTGTACATGCAGCTGATTCATACTTCTAAGACTTAAATGTATGCTGTAGAACACAAGCAGTGGTGGAAAGAGTATTGAAAAATCATACTTAAGTAAAAGTACCATTACTTGCCTAAAAATGTAGTGCAAGTAGAGTAACAGTATCTGTTGTAAATATTAATCAAAGTATGTAGACCTTTCAAAAGTAGACCTTTCAAAAGTACTCAAGAGTAGTGAGTATTACGCTGTAAAAAGCTGATGCATTTACATTGAATTTGTGGATGTGTGTAAACGTAATATTCTGTAGTGCATTTAGTTACTGCCCAGCAGGCACACAACATCATATGACGTTGATAATAGGTTAGATTTAGGTTGTAATGTCAGGTGACCTAAATTCAAGTAGCCAGCGTCTAAGCACAATGTTTTTTTGATGTCCAATAACGACATCCAATGACGTTGATATTTGGTTCATTTTTAGGTTGTGTTAGAAAGTGACCAAAATCCAATGTCGAGCCAACATCTTAAACAATGTCATATTGACGTCAAATACAGACATTTATTTGTCAGGTATGGCAACCACAATCCAACGTCTGATAGACGTCATAATGGTAACGTCCACACAACGTCAAGCTGTAACGTCATTAAACGTTGCTATTTGGTTGATTTTAGGTTGACCGTTGGACATTGACGTCGACCTGACTTGGGTTCTGATGTCAACCCATTTTTCATTTCCAAACAAAATGCAACGTCCCTACGACGTTGGGGTACAACGTCAATCTGACATCATGTTGATGTCTGTGTGTTTAAGGCCATTTTGGTCATCATACAGTAAACATCCATCATCTTCTCATCAGTGACATGCATTTAAGCAGTCTCTGGGTCAATGTGTGTAAAGATTTTAAACATCTTTTTTTGGACACTTTTTAATGCAAACAAACAGTTTGCTCCAATTATAAATCGCCTATGTCTTGAGTTCATTATGATGCGATTTATCTTCTATGTGCGATTTAATTGGACAGGAATCACAGGACTGATTTTTCTAATCCCCACAGACAAAAAAATAAAGTAGTGACTGCAGGTTGAAGGAAAGTAGTGGAGTAAAAGTACTGATACTGCACTAAAAATGTACTCAAGGAAAAGTAAAAGTTCACATATTTAAAACTACTTGGTAAAATACAATTTATGAGAAAAAAACTACTCAATTACAGTCATTTGAGTATTTGTAATTTATTACTTTACACCACTGGACACAAAAACACTGTAAAATAAAATACAACTTTTTTTTTGTGATATCCCGATACTCAATCAGGATATCCCTGATAATGTTAAAAAGAAAATGTGCAAAAGCAGGCAGCTTCCCTAGTCTAAACATGTTCAAAACAAATTACAATCATGCACCCTTTCCCCCAGCATCCTTTAACAGCTTCAGAAGCGGAAAAAAAAAACAATATTGCAAAATTCCTTAAACTGCTCTTGGCTATCTTGCAAACTTTACGCTCGTGAAATGTAATTACTGGCTTGCATTTTAGATGGCTAAGCACTCTGAAGCAGTCAATCACTTGGGTCTTGAAAACGTGTTGATTTGCGTGATTGAGCATTTTACAGGGCTGTTTCCAACTGTACAGATGAGGTTATTGCCGTCCATATTAACAGGCTACAGTTCAAGCATTTCAAATACTGCCATTAAACCATATCCTCATTCACTTTTAATGTGGCGCACTTTTAGAGGCACACAGCGGTTCTAAAGCGTGCTACCGCTCGACCATTTCAACAAGCAGTTCAGACTTTAAACGTGACTTTTTGTCAGCAACTGTCCTTTTAAAAGGGCAAAGAGTAAAACTGCTGAATTCTTTTATAATAACCCAGATGTCTTTTACAACAAATAGTGTACAATATTCTTTCCTGTTCTACTTTACTACCCTTGTGGATAAACCACACTTATTGGATAAAAACTTATCCTTTTAAGTTACACTCACCGGCCACTTTATTAGGTACATCTGTCTAACTGCTCATTAACACTGATTGCTAATCAGCTAATTACAACTCAATGCATTTAGGCATGTAGACATGGTCAAGACAATCTGCTGCAGTTTAAATCGAGCATCAGAATGGGGAAGAAAGGTGATTTAAGTGACTTTGAACGTTGGTTCAGTGGTTGTTAGTGCCAGACTGGCTGGTCTGAGTATTTCAGAAACTGCTGATCTACTGGGATTTTCACGCACAACCATCTCTAGGGTTTACAGAGAATAGTCTGAAAAAGAGAAGCGGCAGCTCTGTGGGTGCAAATGCCTTGTTGATGCCAGAAGTCAGAGGAAAATGGCCAGACGGGTTCGAGCTGATAGTCACTCAAATAACCACTCGTTACAACCCGAGGTATGCTGAAGTGCAGCTCTGAACGCACAACACGTCCAACTTTGAGGTGGAAGACCACACCGGGTGCCACTCCTGTCAGCTAAGAACAGGAAACTGAGGCTACAATTCGCACAGGCTCACCAAAATTGGACAATAGAGGATTGAAAAAGCATTGCCTGGTCTGATGAGTCTCCATTTCTGCTGCGACATTCGAATGGTAGGCTTAGAGTTTGGCGTCAACAACATGAGTTGTTGTATGAAGTATGAATCCATCCTGGCTTTTATTAACGGTTAAGGCTGGTGCTGGTGGTGATGTAATGGTGTGGGGGATATTTTCTTGGCACACTTAGGGCCCATTAGTACCAATTGAGCATTGTTTAATGCCACAGCCTACCTGAGTATTGTTGCTGACCATGTCCATCCATTTATGACCACAGTGTACTCATCTTCTGATGGCTACTTCCAGCAGGATAATCCACCATGTCATAAAGCTCGAATCAGCTCAGACTGGTTTTGTAAACATGACAATGAGTTCACTGTACTCAAATGGCCTCCACAGTCACCAGTCTTAATCCAATAGAGGTCCTTTGAGATAGGATGGAACGGGAGATTCGCATCATGGATGTGCAGCCGACAAATCTGCAGCAACTGCATGATGCTATCATGTCAATATGGACTAAAATCTCTGAGGAATTTTTCCAGTACCTTGTTGAATTTATGCCATGAAGTATTAAGGCAGTTCTGAAGGCAAAATGGGATCCAACCCGGTACTAGTAAGGTGTACCTTACAAAAAGTGGTCGGTGAGTGTACATATTTAAATGTAATTTCCTTTCTACTCCTTTCTATCCATCTATAATGTATCTAAACTTTCTAATTTCTAAAATCTACTAAAACGTGGGTGTCATGTAAACAGACATTTGCAATGAAGTTAATATTTATAGCATTTAAAACATGTAACAGTGCCTGAACCAATACTTTTGAGCCACAAAATTACAAAAGATTTTTACAAAAAAATATAGATTTTATTCATTTTATATAATTAACAATATAATATTGTAAAAAAAACAATATAATTAAAGTTTAAATTATCAATTTATATTTTATATATGTTAATTGAATTGCAGGAATTTATTTCTTTTGATAATTTGTTTGTTAGCATGAATTTAAGATTTGTATTATGCAATTAATAATAAAGGTTGCATTAGGTAATCTATTTACTAACATGTACAAACAATACATTTATTACTAGGGATGCTCCGATCAGGATTTTTGGAGCCGATACCAAGTACCGATTCCTCATCATGGTGATCGGCTGATACAGAGTACCGATTCTGCTGCTTCAAGCTTTATATAACTTTAACATTGCATGAAGCATATTTTCCCTCTAACTATGATACTTGAGTGGAGATCTCTCCTTGCCTAAGAGAATAAATTAAGGATGTTGCATATAATCCCCTAAACACGTCTCCTATAATCATTTAGTGTGGACATGTCATGGTCAGAGCTTTACAGTAAATAATAGATAAGACAGATAAAAAATTAGTAAGAAAAAATGAATAGAATTTGAAAACATTGCAAATTATGGAAGAAGAATTCAACATGTCTCAGTGAAGAAATGTTGGAGCACATATTTGATGCATAAGAAGTTAAAATGGATCTTCCTCTGCTTGTAAACCTGTAACTTGCGATTGGTTCATGTGATCGGCCAGATTAGTGAGTACCGATCGAGTTATTAAATTTGTGATTATCGGCTGATACTAATCTCCGGCCTTTCGATCGGAGCATCCTTATTTATTACACTATTTATTCATCTTCGTTAACATTAATGAACACAAATCTCTTCATTGTTAGATCTTACTAACGTTAAGAAAAGCAATCATTTGGATTAATGAAGCTTTAGTAAATGTTGAACTATGATTAAAAATGCTGTACACATTATTCATTCTTAGCTTATGTAAATGCACAAAATATAATCGAATGAAACCTAATTGTAAAGTGTAACCAATAAAATCAATACATTTCATAAACTAAACGCTTATCTGAGATGAAAAATGGAGGATATATAGTAGCAAATGCAATTAGTAGCTTTATTGCATCTAAACTGTTTAATGTTCGATGTTTTACTGCATCTTAAGCCTCTGACCTGTCCTGGTAAAACAGCAATTTCTCCCCTTCCCTAAAATCTTGTTGCTGTCTAAACAGTGAGACGGTTTTCCCTAAACAGATTAAGAGCAGGAGAGAGAAATGGCCATGTCCTGAACCAGCCAACCCTGTAGCTCCGCTCACACATTCAGACAGCCAACTCTCTTCCCTGAGAAGCATAAGATAACAGCACTGAAAAATGCAATATTTAATTTTTCTGCGATACATATTGCGATACTGAGTATAATTTCACCAGCTGAAGTGAATAGCTTTATTTGGAAAGACGTTGAAATTGATTGAAAGAATGATGACAGAAATGTCTTTATTTAATTAATTAAATGTATTATCTTTCTATTCCTAAAGATGTTTAGGTTATACATAACTGTTTAATGAAACTGTTTTGTTTAAACACACCAAAATGTATTGTGTAGTCGCAAAGAAATGGATAAAGATGTTTATTTTTAAAAGGGGTGAATATGTTTATGCTGAGCATTGTATGTTGGCCACATGTAAAGGATGACTACTTTTTTTTTTACATTTTAAAGTATATATAGAGCTCTACCTATTCATACGTGATCATATTTCTCTCTTTATGTATTGTCAGGGCAAATGTTTGATTAAAAATGTAGAAATATAAAATAAATATTGATAAAATACAAATTCCCAGAATTAGTACCCAGAATTTTCAAAAAATAATGATTACAGGTCCAACATAAAACATATATTAGGCATGAGACAATTACCAGTTTCAAGATTTATCGTAGTTCAGAAAAGTCAAGGTTTTAAAACCATTTTTTTTTTTAAAATATACTCACGGTATACTTAAAGGTGCTGTATGTAAGTTTTTGACTCTTCTAAAGCATAAAAATACCATAATATGTGTGCAGATATTTAAGAAACATCCCAAGTGAACATACTTGTTTAACTGAAAAACAATGCTGAAGTCAGATATTCTGCTTTGAAAATGGGTTTTCCATGCCGGAACGCTGTCTTTGTTTAGATAAATGCACGATGCCAGTTTAGCCAATTATATTTCAGCACCCCGGGTTGCCTTGTTGGAAAACAGCGTATTTCATTCATTCATTCAGAAAGACTCTGAAAGCATGCGTCCGTGACCAAAAAGAACAGTATGGGAGACAGATGCAGTTCCACATGAGGTTATTAATTAGCAAATTACATAAATATTACGAACGTAAACATTAGGTGAGCAGGTTACATTGTAACCGCGTGTCCTAACAACACGCTGTGACGAGAGAGGCAGTGATCAGCTATTTGGCTGTTTGCACCAGACGAGACACGGCAGAAATGTAAATACAGCCTTTCAGAAGCACAGAATATGCACTCGCTCACGAAACGGTAAGGTTTAGAATCTATTTAATACATGTTAACCCACTTTAACATCAATGTAGATGCTGAATCACTCATATGTGTTTAGTTCTAAAGTTCAATTTCAGACGGTTTATTGTATTTTCAAGATCTGAGGTGAACTTTCTGCTTTCAGTATATGGCAACAAATGCCATGTAAAATGCATTCAAACTCGCATTGTTAGCATTTAGCACAGAATAAAGCACACAAGGCTTACCTGAGGTGATCTAGCTGTCATAGGTTTCTGTTGTTCAGCTGTGAGAAATAGCAGCCATTTCTAATATATCAATTCGAGGTGTTGGTTAGGACAAAAACTCCTTTTAATATGGAAAATATTCCCTCTATCGCGTGTCGTTGCTTTTATTTAGAACACAGTTTAAATCACTCACTCCTGTACTCAATCTGGCATCCCAGCGTACTTTTATTATGATCCAGGAGTGCAATATCTAGTTCAACCACTGGGTGTCAAACTTACATACTGCACCTTTAATTTATGTGTTTTTTAGGACTATTTTATTTAGTTTTTTAGGGCAACAATATCTCCAGCAGAAAATGGCTCTCTAAATCAAAAGTTACTGTTCAAAATATTTAAAATGTTTCTTAAAATAAAATATATTGTCTACAATGTAGAAAAAAGTAGTTTTTTTTACCCAGATGATATTTTAGACCAGTAAGCACAATACCGTGATAACGTGAAACGCTGATATTTTTATTTAACGTTATCATATCATCAGAATCTTATACTGGCCCATGCCTAATATATATCAAGGTTTCCGCTACATTCATTCTGCCATGGCGGGGCGCCACGCCAAAATTCATCCCGCCACGGCTACATTACAGCTTCTCATTCAAAACATTGGCGTTTTTTTAAATAGCAGGTTATAATTGCTTCAAAACGTATTAAAAGGTAAGTGAATTATAACAGCGCAAACTTTTCTGTAACCGTAGTAGTGCTGTGCGTTATTTGTTTAACCCTTTAAGGTGACATGCTGGCTGGCTGATTGACTCACTGACAGGTGCGTGAGGCCAGCAAACACGGCGTATAGCTTTCAGTTAGGATGAACACAGTTTCCATAATTATACTATATTTATAGATAAAGGTCTATGGCTGCATACAACAAACAAAGACTTTATCTTGCTGGAGTTTATAGCCGTTTCACTTTACCTTATAGGTCTATTGGAGACATTCATAAATATTCCTAGCAAATCTAATAAAGGTTGGAGACAAATTCACTACGTAAACGCGCTAAATTGCATTTGAGCAGCGTATATTTGAGGGCGTGCAAGAAGTTTTGTGCACAAACAGAGGAAATCCTAGCGCAAGCAAAACGATCTGCATGCTTGTATTACACAAATCCGATCTCGACTTGTATACTGCGTCACATTTGTCATTGAAATAACGCCAAAGGTAGCTAGTAGATCAAAACGCCTGCCGCCACGTATATATATATATATATATATATATATATATATATATATATATATATATATATATATATATATATATATATATATATATATATATATATATATATATATATATATATATACGTATATGGATCGCTAAATACAATGCAAAATGTAAACTGTACTTCAACTTTCTCACAGTGCTGTTCTTCATATTTCTGTCTGCATCAGGTAATGGTGTGTAATATTGCAATTCTGAAAAAAATAATACAGTAAATAATGTATATAACATATAATTGAAGTCAGAATTATTAGCCCTCCTTTGATTTTTTTTTTTCTTTTTTTTTTAATATTTCCCAAATGATGTTTAACAAAGCAAGGAAATTTTCACAGTATATCTGATAATATTTTTTCTTCTGGAGAAAGTCTTTTTTGTTTTGTTTTTTCGGCTAGAATAAAAGCGTTTTTTTTTAATCTTTAGAAACCATTTTATGGTCAAAATTATTACTATTATTATTATAGTAAATTATTACTTTAAGCTATGTTTTTTTCCGACTGTCTACAGAACAAACCATCAGTATACAATAACTTGCCTAATTCCCCTAACCTGCCTAGTTAACCTAATTAACCTAGTTAAGCCTTTAAATGTCACTTTAAGCTGTATAGAAGTGTCTTGAAAAATATCTAGTCAAATATTATTTACTGTCATCATGACAAAGATAAAATAAATCAGTTATTAGAAATGAGTTATTAAAACTATTATGTTTAGAAATGTGTTGAAAAAAAATCTCTCTGTTAAACAGAAATTGGGGAAAAAAATAAACGGGGGCTAATAATTCTGGCTTCAACTGTATTTATATATATATATATAAATAAACCTTCTGTTAACTTTATCAGACCCCCTATTATTTCTTTTAAAAAATTGTGATAAAAATGACTGATTTTGTGGTGGAAATTCCCCACAAAAAAAAAAATAATTGTCCGCAATTTTTTGGAAATTACCACCACAAAATCAGTGGTATTTACCATAATAGGTAGCCTACTATATCGAGTGTGCAATCTGACACAATGACAATGACACAAATCATAAAACTAAAGCTTCTTTATTTTGGTATTTACAAGATCTAAAACAGATCTAAAACGGTAGGGATAAAGCCAAAGGAAGGTTGTATTACTACAACTGTATTTTTATCCACGATCTTACAGATATGGCTACTAAGAACGCGCGTTTCTTTACGGGCAGTACTGCAATTTGTCACCCGCAGTCACGCGCTTTACAGCAGCTGTAAAGGCCACCTTTTCATAAAAAAAAAAAAAAAAAAAAAAAAAAACATTTCTGTGCTTTACGCAATAGCCACCAGGTGGCGCAAGGAACATTATTTTGGAAGGAACATTTTTATAAGGAACATTATTTTGCGTTTAAATTAAGAATTTTTTAGGATTGCAAAAAAATGCGACTTTTTATTGATTTTACGTTGGTTTCAGTGATTGAAAAATCGTGAAAAACTAGGGGGCTTGCTTTATGGATAACTTTGCAATTACTCCACAAATCACATGTGTTCTCATCTGTGGTTCCTGGTCAAATATAATCTCATCTTGACGCTGCAGATCCTGAGATTTTGACTTTGTGATATCGATGGTGAAATTATACAGCTCTACTTCCAGCACACGTAATCTAACAGCCAAAACACTGTAGCTACCAATAAAAGGGACAGTTTACCCAAAAATGAAAATTCTGTCATCATTTACTCACCCTTTACTTGTTTCAAACCTTTATGAACTTCTCTCCTCTGTTAAGCACAAAAGAGGATATTTTAAAAAATGTTGGAAACCTGTAACCATTGTCTTCCACTATGGAAGTAAATGATTACCAGTTTTTTAGCATTCTTCAAAATATATTCTTTTGTGTTCAACAGAGAAAAGAAGCTCCTAAATGTTTGAAAACACTCAAGGGTGATTAAATAGTGAGTAAATATAATTTTCTGGTCGAACTATCACTTTGTGAACCCCCGATTTGTCTTTTTCTTTTCTTATTACAAGACAAAGACTTGGCTAAATGCATCTTCAAATGCCTTGCTGAAAGTACTTGGTGTTTTTCAAAAAAAAGAAAGAAAGAAACAATACGGTCATGTTGAACTGGGTGCATCTCTCAAGAGAGACCACGGCGCTGTAAGTAATCTCTGATCAGTGATTCAGACGGAAACCTTCAAATGTCAGCTTTCACAATCCTGACCGACTCGGAGCTTCGGCTACTTTTGAGAGATGAGACTGAGGCTACATTCAAACTTTCAATTATCAGAGTTGTGTGACTCTTGAACTTTGATGTTTGCACAGAAGTGGCATTTGATAATTGTATTTCTTTACGTCTGGGAGCTACCCGTCGAAAAGTCAAGACGGGAAACTTACTTTGTAAAACTAGACTTTAACATTTACTAAGGGAAGTGCACAGTGGGCGCCTGAGCAAAATTATATTGCTCAGTTCGGTGTCGACAAAAAATACACATACAGTACAATTACTGCGTCCTAACTAGTATAATTAACAGTTAAGCTGAAATATGATAAAAATACTCAAAGAGCAGCTTAAAAGGTATTCTAAAGTGTCAGTAATATTGTGCTGAAATCTCCTGCAACAGATTTAAATGCATCTAAGGTCAGAAAACACTATTGTTTTTCAGAATATGCATCTAATAGTAGAATTAGAATAATCTAGCTCCTGTTTATTTATCCTAGCTACAATCCAATCTCTCTTTAAAGGGTCACAAAACACCAAAACACATTTTCTTGAGATGTTGACAGTCATATATGTGTCCCACGCTGCTATAAAAACTATTAGGACACACATATTTCTCTAAAAAGTGAAAATTGGTTGTTTTTGCGTTATTTTGAGCAAATTCGTTTTTCCAATTTGAAACAAATTTTTGAAGCTTCGTCACAGCGATTAGATACTTGTGTGTGTTCCAGCGTGTAGACTGGATGTCGGTAACTGCGAGTGCATCGTGACATATCGGAGTGTGCAGCACTAATTCATGATAAAGACTTGGTTTAAACCAATCAGTGCACTCTATTGTGAATGAGGTGTAACTTCATTAATATACATGATAGTTTCTAAGAAAGTTTTTACCGGTTACAGTGTTTAGACGGCAGAGAGATGCCACGTTGTGTTGCCAAAACAAGTGGAAGAAGAAGAATTGTTTGGAGACACGAGTCGTCAGTGTTGTGTTAATAAATGTGCTGCAGCGAAGGTTTTGTTTTCATTTCCCGCTATGAGAGCGCAGCTGGACTCACGTGTGGATTACAGTCCACGCGACACGCCACAGAAATATGTTTGTATGGAACATTGTTTACCCGAGAGCTTTTCGCATCTGGAAATGGTGAAATCCCGATTTGCCGCTCGTCTTTTAAAAAAGACTCAGCTCCAGTTGGTGTTGATTGACCTGTCTCTACAGATTTGGTAAGTGTGTGCGATCAGTGCTCGTTGTTTGTTTATTCAGATGGCAAATTTAGTTCGTATCATCAGCAGTACTCTTTCAGTGTTTAAAGTCATACCTTAGTAAAAAATTATTTCTAAGTTATTAAGTTTACAGTACGTTTATATCACTACAATACAGTATTATGGGCTGTAAGATCCGCTGTAAATGCTGCTCTCCGAGTGTAAACATGTAAACACCTCAATCAAACTATTACCGTCGTGTAGGATTTCTGACAATACCTACCGAGTGCATCTAAGTTACAGAGAAATGCGGAGGTTTTTTTTCCCTCCTATTCGCCGTGTGGTATCAAACATTGCATTAAAACTACACTCTCCAGCAGTTACTCGAATCAATCTCGTTTGTTATGGGGGGCATGCAGGAAATGTTCCTGAATGAAAGTGCCAAACTGCAGTTAAAGTCCACAATTTAATAATTTGGCAAATAATTCAATTACTGATGTCCATGTAAACACAGTCACTGTCTTTCTCCCCTGGTCTTGTTTTGCCTGTGAAAATCAGCGTGTGCCCAAATGGACACTCCCATTTTTATGCACCTTCCCTCTTTCCCTCCCCCAACACTCCCACCCAAAGAGAGCCGGACACACCCACTTTCCTGACTTTTTCCAAGCGAGAGGTGTGAAAACACCCTGCTGAAACATGGGGGTTTCGTGGCCCTTTAAGGGTGCTTTCACACGTAGACATTTGTTTCAGAACTCGTTTGCCTAGTTAGCGGGGTTCATTTGGCATATGCGAAACCCGCAATTGCGCTCGGTTTCTCGCCAAATCAATTGGTCCAAGATCAGCTGAATAAGGTGGTCTCGGCTCGAATCGAACGAACTCTGGAGCGATTCAATTGTAGTGAGAAAGCAAAACGATCCAACGAACTAACAAACCAGGTTATATCACAGTGTATTATGGATTTGGTGACGATGTTTGTGTGTATCAAAATTAAAGTGCACCTTTTTACTTATAATCTCTTATTGCTTATCATCATAAATTAAAATAACGACAGCTGAGTGGAATCCGTGGGACTCTAAAAAAAAATAAACCCTGAAACTCTGACCAATGTAAGGAGAGTTTACTCACATGTGACTTGTTTTAGCTCTTTTGGTCCATTTAGAAACTTTGCCGTGTAAAAGCAAACCGCACCGAGAACAAAAATAAACATTGTGAAAATTTTAATGATCTTAAAACTCAGCTTTTCCCGTAGTACTCAGAATAGCAAAGTCTACTAAAGGAGGTTACGCCTTCTCATTTATGGCTACTAAACTCTGGAATAGCCTTCCTGATAATGTCCGAGGCTCAGACACACTCTCTCAATTCAAAACTAGCTTAAAGACCTATCCATTTAAAGACCTTTTTAGTAAAGCATATACACAATGCATCACATAATGGTATGATGCATGAGTGTGCTCCATGCAGGTGAGTGGGCTTGACAAACCACCTGTTAGACACACGCCACCTATCTTAATGCACCAGACATTTTGTTAGAAATATTTATCTCCTATTCATTTATAGTGCTTCGCTTTTGCATTGACATTCAATATCTCTTGTTCAAATTATAAACAGCAGCTATGCTAATTATTTTCTGTGTTTTTCCGTATTTCCAATTTTATTTAATTTTAATTTAGAAAATTATTTATTAAATAAATGTAATTTTATTTTATTCCAAATTTATTGGCCAATTTTACAGCTGATAAAAACATGTTTACAGCCTGGTACAAAAGATGGGTTTGGTGCATATAGCTAATATTACCCTTCATGACAACTGTGAGGGGGGTGAATTTTTTTATAACTCATCCATTTTGTTTTAATTAAGTTTTAATAAGTCTGCATAATTAAGGGCGTGGTCACTTGAGTGACAGCTAGGTCCCGCTGCTCACTATCATTTCACCTCAGCTGATTCCGGCTGATTAGCCGCTGAACTCGGCATGTTTTTTTTTTTATGTAGCTTTACAAAGTCAATTGCCTTTTGGGATTATTTCTTACAATTATTATATAATATGGCATGCTGTGTGCATTTAATTGTGCTCACAAACCATTCAAGTTGCCTCCATTTCCCAGGTGAGTGAAATTATATAATGTTATTTTTATACCATCTCTATAAATGTATTTGTTTTATTTAAGATAATTTATCATTTATAATTTACTTCAGAACTATAATGCACTCCAGAATCTGAAAGATTTATTAGCTGTAGGCTATAAAACAGTCATCTGAAACGTTGTCATACAGTCTTATGCCTGAATTTCATAAACAGCCTTGCATTTACTAACACACACTATATTTGAAGTGTTTGGAAGTAATTAGAGTATTCCCCCAGTAGAAAAACGTTATAAGAGCAATGCTTAGCAGCTTAATCTATTACAACAGTGTTTTTAAAAGTCTAAACAATTATTTGATATAGTGTACAACCAAGCACAAGTGGTCAGAACGCAAACAAGTCGCAGGTAATGAAGTATTAAGCATTTCTCCCAAAGAAAAGCCCGTCTAAGCAAAATGCTGGCAGGCGTCTGTAGCTCCACTCACGCTCCGCCACTTTGCCTTTGTTTGGTAGTCCCCGGTCGGTGCGATGATGCGTGAACAAATTAGCGACGGTTGGCCACGCCCACTTGCAGCTTCTTTTGCGTTCTTCAGAAACCTATGGGTGATGTCACGGATACTACGTCCATGTATTTTACAGTCTATGATTTTGACATAGATCGAACAAAAGATTTGAAAGTATAATGAATCATTAAGGCGATTCAGAGCCAACTCTTTCTTTTAAGAGACAGTTATTTAGTTTTTCATGCAGATTCTTTTGATTAACGCTTTTGCTGAATGTTTGCATATTGCTTAAAGGCCTGTTCACACCGGGACGTTTTTGGCTTGTGTTTTTCATTGACGTTTAACAACCTTGTGAATAAAAAAGGCTGCTAATGTGATTCACACCAACTTGCAAGCGTCATTCTTAGGCCCCGTTTACACTAATATGTTTTAGTTTTAAAATGCATAAGTTTTGCTACGGTTTTGCCATCCACACTACGCCGGAGTTTGAGCGCCGAAAATGGAGCTTTTTGAAAATGCTGGAGAGGCCATTTTCATTTTAAAACGCTGCTGCTCCATCTCAGTGTAGATGGGGAAAATTGGAGACGTCTGAAAACGGAGGCAGGGCTGCAGACATTCGCCTATCTGGTTTAGGCTTTTCCTCAATATTAAGTAGCCTACACAGTTCAGTCTTGCATCCTCTCCTTGTAAGTTCAGACTTCGCAAGTTTGATATGGAAAACAAACTCCCGAGGACACATCGGGTAAATCTTCAAAGGGAACAGTGTACTATAACCTCATTCACATCACCCTGGCTACGTTGTTTTTCTTTCTTAACAATAAAATGAAAACATGATATAAGGATCTGACTATTTTCATTTGGTCACACTTTATTTTGATGGTCCGTTTGTTGAATATAAGTTACATTGCATCTACATGTCAATTAATTCTCATTAGATTATAAGTAGACTGTTAGGTTGGGGTTAGGGTTAGTGTAAGTTGACATGTACTTGCAAAGTTTCTTATAGTCAGTTAAATGTCTGTTGAAGGACTGTTAAATGTCAGTATCAACAGATATTAAGCAGACAGTCTACTAATACTCAAATGGACCATCAAAATAAAGTGTTACCTTTCATTTTGATATTAGCAACTTAACAGACACCAAAAATGTTAAGGCGTCGTGTAGCTGCATTTTTATATGAGCGTCATCTTTACTGTATGCATATTTATAACAAAAGCCTATAACAGAACTGCCTCTTTTCATTTTCATTGAAAATACGAAACATACCCCATCTCTTTTGCTGAATATTAATAGTTATATTAATCAATAATGCCTATTATAACAGTATAGCGTACAATACGTTTATACATTATAGGAAATAAATGCAAGCAATCAGTCAAAAGCACATTAATTAATATAGACCTATTAACTTATCTTTGCGCTCAGCCAAAACACGTTACCTGAGAACAAGTGATAGATTAAAAAGACCAAAGTCGGGGAATATGTCGTTAGATAGAGACAAGATGAATGAAATATCACGTTTAACAAATATAGTGAGATTAGATCCAGCGGTAGATCCTTGATAAGCAGTCCGACGTGCACAGGTGTCATCGCTGAAGTGCATGTCAGAGTGTGTGTGTGTGTGGTCATGTGATGTGCGTTTTCAGCAGTATAGTGTGGACGGAGAGTTGTTCAGAAACGCTAAATCAAACGCCAGTGTGGACGCGGATCATTTTCATACTAAAATGCTGTTTTAAAACTAAAACATATTAGTGTAAACGGGGCCTTAAAGAAACACATCATGCTCATTTATTTATTTTTTTGATGCACCGCTGCTGAAGTTTAAACCACTTGGAGGTGCTCAAGCACAATATAGTTCTCAGTTTCACTTTCTTTCAATCAAGAAGATGCTGCAATGACAGCAACAGATGAATGTGAACAGATGAATGTTTTTTCATTGGTGTCTGAACACAAAGAGCTGTATGATAAACGCAACAGCAGCTACAGTAATATCAGTGGGATTGGAGAGCAGCAAATAGGATTTTCGAAATAGGAAATGAGTTTCATTTCACTTTTCTTTCATGACTTGCAAGTTCATTAAGCGCCATCTAACATAAAGGGGTAATTTTGCACGCATGCCTGGGCGATGTTGACCAATTTGTCATTGTATGATGTCTAATATGAAACATCTCGATGGACGATGGCATCGTCGTCGTAAGTGGTGGTGAATTAATTATTTATGAATAAATTCATAACTAATTAATTATTTGTAATGTAATGTAATGAGTATTTATATAGCGCATTTATCATGTATGGCCATACACCCAAAGCACTTCACAATCATGAGGGGAGGGGGGTCTCTCCACACCACCACCATTTGTAGCCTACTGTTTCATCTACCTGACCCGCATGGTCTTTGATTTGCCCATAACCAAATCATGAATAGTCAGAGTGATGTATGTCGTTATAATGACGTCGACAAACTTGGTTGGTAAAGAGGTGCACAACCAACAGGAACCAACCAACAGTATCTGAGGTTTGAGCTAAAATTACTAAGTACAAGAGTGAAAGCGAAAGATTGAAGAAGTGTACTGACGCTGACACGTTACCTGATGAATTCAAAAGACTGAAGAGTCGTTAAATAGAGACAAGATTAATTAAATATCACGTTTAACAACTATAGTGAGACGCCATCCAGCAGTACATCCTTGATAAACTATCCGACGTGCACTGCTCTCTGGGGTGACTGCTGGAGCTTAGAGTCCGACACGCGCATAGCCTACACTGCAGCACATGACAGAGTGTGTGTGTGTGTGTGGTCACGTAATGTGCGTTTTCAGAGGTATAGTGTGGAAGGAGGGCTTTTCAGAAATGCTAGTTGAACCGCCAGTGTGGACGTGGATCGTTTTCATTCTAAAATGCCATTTTAAAACTAAGACGTATTAGTGTAAACGGGGCCTAAGTGTGTATGTTTCGCGACCAGGTTGCTGCTACGACGAGGGCGGTGCAGAGGATGGCGATGCCAGCTCAGCATCGTGATGTCTATCGACCATCGTGATAGACTATGGCATCGTCTATCGACCCAACCTTAACGCACGATCTGCTCAATGCCGATCAAAATTGTTTGGGGAGTTCGGGAAAACGCTGACGATAAACGTGAATGAAAAGCATCCCAGTGTCTACAAGCCTTAAGGGGGCTAATAATATAGCCCTTAAAATGGCTTTAATAAAATTAAAAACTGCTTTTATTCTAGCCAAAATAAAACAAATAAGACTTTCTCCAGAAGAAAAAAATATTATAGGAAATACTTTGAAAAATGTATTGCTCTGTTAAATATCATTTGGGAAAGAATGCACAGGAGGGCGAATAATTTTGACTTTAGCTGTATGTGTAAAGTTACACCCATTTCAGTGGTGTTTAAAGTCTCTCAAAGTCAATCAGGGTAAATTCAATTGCAAATCAGGTTTCATGTTCATTATAAAATGCTATACCTCATATAACAAATCTGCTGGCATGTAAAAAGGCCTTATAACCGGTGCGGCGCGCATGAATGCAAAGCAACCTCTGACAGTCAGAAACAATATTATCAGCTCAGAGGGACTGACACAACTCCCTGTTGCTCAGGAAGCATTAACTGGAAACACACTGACAAGGAAAAACGTAGTTTGTCACAAGCTTTATTCATTTGTTCTGTCACTTCTGTCAGAGGCTGTTGATTAATTCCTCTCCGTTACGCAAGTATAACCTTGTAAAAAAATAACACTGAAGACATAGCACAGTATAGGAAAATGTAAAGCTGGAATGTGGTAAAAATGCATGTAGAAAATTGGATATGTGTGAAAAATATTATGTGTATGTACAGTTGAAGACAGAATTATTAGCCCTCCTGAATTATTAGACCCCCGTATATTTTTTCCTCTAATTTGTTTAACAGAAAGAAGACTTTTTTCAATATATTTCTAAACAAAATAGACATACCATCAGCCTCAGAGACCACTGTTTACTCGTTATCAATGTAATTCCACAAGTATAAAATCCTGGTGGACAACGGACCAATCAGAAGACAAAACAAACTGTGACGAGACTCATGGGCCACGCCCTCTGTATTTGCATTAACAGTGGTCCCTCGTTATTCGCGGAAGTTACGTTCTAAAACTAACCTGCAATAGGCGAAGTCTGCGAAGTAGAATTATAGATATTTTACGGCTGTTATGCTGTGTTCACACCAGACGCGGTACGCGCAGATAAATCGCACGTAAATAGTTGGGGTGTCAAAATTAATTGTTTCTTCAGTGCACCGCAATGCAGACGCAGACAATTCGGTATCGGTTCAGTAATAATCATAACCGGTTATTGTGTACTGACATCATTTATCTCATATGCGCTCAGAATTGTCCTCTCCTTCTCTCGGCTGTTACAGCAATACTTCTGGATACAGACACGAGCGCGCAAGTTTTCTCCACCGCATCTATAATGGATCAGCTGTGATCGACGCTGCAGTGTTGCCAGATGTAGCTGACTGATTCCAGCCTAAAAACTATACAAAACTCGCCGAAATGCCCATCCAAAACCGCCAATCTGGCAACACTGCGCCGCTGCCGTTTATCAGTGTCACTCATTGGTGAAGAGCAGCTGTAAAGTAAAATATAAAATTGTGTATGGAAAGCATCGTCAATGCATCGTGATGCACCGAGATATCAAAATGAACCGAATCGATGGCATAATAATCGTAATCGATAACTCGCGTCTTTGCATTGACTTAATATGTTGTAACAGTTTTCTGATTTATTTATTTATTTTCTTGCATTGTGTATTGTTTGGTATGGTGACATGTTGTAATATTGCTTCCGACCTTTGAGGGGTACTAGGTTGATTTGCACCTGTATAAAGAGCCACTTACCATAGAGTAAGATGAGTGTTATGTAAAGTGTACACCACATGTATCACTTTCGCTACCGGCCTTCGCATTCAGTCCAATATTGAGAACTGTTGCAGTTATCGCTCTATAAAAGGACTGTTTATATTTTGCTATCCCTATGCATCTTTTGGCTTGCTGTTTTCACTTGGAGTTAAGCAATACTAAGCTTATCCAACTTCTCGGGGAGCAACATCCTCTCACTCAACAGAGGGCAACTTGACGTCTTTCCTATACAGTATGAATCAACGGTCGCTTTTGTCAGGACATTATCATCATTGCAACATCACTGACATTATTTAGAAAGACTAATTAGATTCTGACTTTGGAATGCCTTGTTTTTTTTTGTTGTGATTGATGTTTTTTGTTGGATAATAAAACACATGTGGGTAAAATAAAAGGAGTTTACACTTGCTATAATTTGTTTCAAGGGTGTTTATTCAGTCAGCCAAATTTCTGTAGAACCCCCTCAAAGTAATACCAATTCAAGGACAGGAGGTGTTGCAATGTAAATCACTCACGCTTGACACTTCTTCCGCGTCTGGTGTGAATGCAGCATAAAAACCCTCACTACACAATTTATACACTTTTCTCTCTTGTTTTAACTATTTCAAAGTTCAAACTTTTGTAAAAAAATTAGTCCAGCATTATAGAATGAAACCAAAGATTAAAACTTGTTGTCAGGCGCAAACATTCATCACTGTCAGCAAAAGGTTCATAAAGCTTTTTAGCTTTTGTGCGGATAATGTTGGCATCCATCGCAATGTTCTTTATCCTGCAGTCACTGATCCACAAAACTAGCAAGCAGACTCCATCCTTAAGGGCGTCGCACAGCGGATCCAACTTTCATGTGCACAGCGCAAGTAAGACACACCGGACGCACACATTTGGAGTGGCCATCACAAAGCCCTGAGCTAAATCCTATAGAAAATTTGGGAGCAGAGTTGAAAAAGCTTGTGCGAGCAAGACAGCCTACAAATCTGACTCAGTTACACCAATTCTGTTAGGAGGAATGAGCCAAAATTCCTTCAAACTACTGGGAGAAGCTTGTGGAAGGATACCCAAAACATTTGACCAAAGTTATACAGTTTAATCATTTAGGTAATCCTAATGGACCTAAAATAGTAAACGTTTAGTATGATTTACCATCAGACATTTTTTTAAAAATGGTTATGCTCCTTTTTTTATAGTGGATGTAAGCTTCTGGTTTCAACTGTATATTTGCACTACGTTTTACGTAAGCATGTCAATTTAACTAAATTTATTACAGTATATCAGTATAGATGTGTAGTGAATTTGCAGTAATCTCTCAGAAGTAATATACTCAGACAAGTTCCAAAACTGTAACTAAAATATCTGTGATTTTGAACAAGAAAAGAAAAAACTGTCAAATTAAATTGTTAAATTTAAAACAAGTACAAATGAAATACCTAACACTCGTGGTGCTAAATCATTAGCCATCGATATGCTGAGAGGTGATCTGTTCTCAGGCTGCATGTGCAAGAGACTTCTATACGAGGACTGGGACGCCTGTCGGTGCTCTGAGGCAGGAGAGGGGCCGACGGCATCACCGGCAGCTCGTTGAGAAGAGTAGGAACAGTACAGTACGGACACATGAAAGTCTATGAAAAAAAATCTCCAGTAACACCAAAAAAAAAGTCACTAGATTTGTCGCAAGTCACTTTTTTTTAATTTGTCGCTAAAGGGGTCTGAAAAGTCGCTAAATAGAGCAAAAAAGTCACTAAGTTGGCAACACCGTGTGCGTGAGAGCTGCACGTCAGAGCGGAGCTCATTATTATTCATGACACAATCCATATATGGTCATTTATGGACCTTCTGATCTTCTGATTCTAAGGCTATTTTATGGAGTAATAAATGAGCATATAAAAACCTTACCAAAACCATAAACCTACTATGTAGATGTCAGAGAACAATTTAACTTATTAAACCAAGGCAGTACACTGCCTGACAAAAGTCTTGTCATCAATCCAAGTTGTAAGAGCAACAAATAATAACTTGACTTCTAGTTGATCATTTGGAAAAGTGGCAGAAGGTAGATGTTTCTGATGAATCATCTGTTGAACTGCATCCCAATCATCACAAATACTGCAGAAGACCTATTGGAACCCACATGAACCCAAGATTCTCACAGAAATCAGTCAAGTTTGGTGAAGGGAAAATCATGGTTTGGGGTTACATTCAGTATGTGGGCGTGTGAGAGATCTGCAGAGTGGATGGCAACATCAACAGCCTGAGGTATCAAGACATCGTGCTGCCCATTACATTACAAACCACAGGAGAGGGCAAATTCTTCAGCAGGATAGCGCTCCTTCTCATACTTCAGCCTCCACATTTAAGTTCCTGAAAGCAAAGAAGGTCAAGATGCTCCAGGATTAGCCAGCCTAGTCACCAGACATGAACATTATTGAGCATGTCTGGGGTAAGATGAAGGAGGAGGCAGTGGCGGTTCTAGCTTGAATAGCACCCTGAGCGAACCAACCCATATACGCCCCCCCATGTAAGGTTAAATCTAGTTCATGTAAAAAAGCACCATTAAACATGAACATTTTAAAAAGTTTGTTGTTTTACCCCAACTTTGGGTAAAATATGGACAAAACCAGAACTGGAATTATTAAAAATATTTATATTTATTATAAATAAAATTATTTTTATTATTATCACTGTTGTTGTTGTTGTTGTTATACAATTATTATTCTAAATAAATAACAGAAATCAATCCTAAATGTAACCGGAAAACAATATAAAGACAAAACTGGAATGATATTTTTAGATCACTTAAGAAATCTTTTGCATGAATATTAATATTGGCAATTCTATAAAATACAAAAAAATATATGTTTTATAGAATTATCTGTTCATCTTAGACTCGACTCAAGGCTGAGAATTAATGTAGTCTTACTTCCCTGACTCTTTATCCCTACTTTCTGCTTCATAGCCATGCTTAGTCAAATTAAGATAATCATCATATTATATAAACTTCAGTTTTGTCAACTAGCAAAACTTGCTATGTGCCGACACCTCGTGTCATAAAGTATGAGCGGTGCGTGTTTTATCGGCGTGCATGTAAACAACTGGGATTCACACAGGGATCAGGAGCAGCGTGTGTGAGGCGCGTTGGAATGGTTCTCTGTGCACATGCGTCAGTTTTGTTGCACATAGAGAAAAACAAACTTGCACTTACAACAGACGCCAAATATGAATGGCCCCTAACGTCTTTATTCTGGAATTAGCCTACCACTCTTGGGATTAATACACTTGGATAAAATAAATCGTATCTCAAAGCATACTGAGGTACATATTTATTTTTTGTTTTATTTGCACCGTCTCCCCATGCCACCCAAAGCAAGATGCCGCCCCGGGCGATCGCCCATATTGCTCATGCCTAAATCTGCCACTGGGAGGAGGCATTGAAGATGAATCCAAAGAATCTTGATGAACTCGTGGAGTCCTGCAAAAACGCTTTCTTTGCCATTCCAGATTAATAAGTTATTTGAGTCATTGCAGAGATTTATGGATGTAGTCGTCCGAGCTCATGGGAGTCATACACAATATTAATTCTTTCTCCACTGCACCATGACTTTATATTCTATACTGTACATTAATTCTGTTAAGTGACAAGACTTTTATCTCAGCAAAGTCAGACCTTACTGTCCTGATTAAATCATTAAAAATCAAGGCATGATCATATTTTATTGTGGTAAAATAAGCGTAATCTAGAGGCCTTTGCCTGTCATATAAGCCACTTCTGATACCCAATGATCAACTAGAAGTCAAGTTATTAGTTGTTGTTCCTATAACTTGGATAGGCGACAAGACTTTTGTCAGATAGTGTATATGGCACCTTAAAATGCTTTAAAAAAAATTCAAACTACTTTTATTCTAGCCAAAATCAAATTTATCCAGAAGAAAAAATATTATAGGAAATACTGCATCCTTGCTCTGTTTAACATTATTTGAGAAATATATTTTAAAAATAAAGGGGGAAAAAAAAAATCACATTTAATAATAATTTTGACTTCAACTGTATTTACAAACATGATTTAATTATGAAAAACTCTTGTCCAGCATTTATTAAGCATAGCTGAACATTTACTATTGCATTATTAAAATCCAAGAACGCAAACAGCTAAATGCTTGACACAAATGCAATCTGAAATATGCAAAAAAGACTTGATGTACTAAAGCTGAATCATCTAAAGCTCTTGCGTTATAATGCATCCTAAAATATGATAAACAAATGCTCGGCATGTAATGAAGCTAAAATGTTGCAGGCCCCTGTCACAATCTCTTATTCGTCCGCATTACCTGAACACACAGTTTGTCCTGATCTTTATCCGCTTGTTTACCGTCACGTCCATCAAAAGGGCGGCCGATTAATTGGATTCAGTTGCATAAGTTTTGGCCTTGACGTTCCATTACAGCGGCGTTCAGCCCACCCACTTCCACCTGTCTCTATTACTTTCTCCCCGCTGCAGTTTCTGTCACCGCCGCTGATGTGTGGAAACAATATTGATCCACAGCCGGGGAATCGGCGGCCCGTACAGCCACTTTATTGCTTTCTATTAATGATCCGTTTCATGGCTGATGCTACAAACTCTTATGATGTGAACTATAAGAGCTGGGGAGAGAAGGATTGTTAGAGGATTTTTTTTACTGCACATATGTTTTATTTTTGGGAGGGGTTCAGAATAAATGAAAGTTAATGTATTTTGTGGTGGTAATGTGACGGCTCAAAGGTTCGAAAGGTTCTCTCATCTCGGACATTGCAGAGTTTCAACTAAATGGCAATTCGCTGCGATCGAAAACCAATCTTAGTCAAGGTCTAATGTGCTTGTCTTGCAGTGGGTTCTGTCTTTATAATCTTGCCAAGAACTATCCGATGGGGTTTGTAGAAAAGTTTTGGTGCTGAGTTTGAGTTATAACACTAAATATTGAAGCACTACTGTCATTGTTGGTCATATTTACACTGTTAAAAAAATTGCAGTCAAATTTACAGTATTACTGGCAATTTTGATTGCCAGTAATATTGTAAAACTTACAAGTGCACTATATACTGTATTAACAATTACAATTGCAAACATTATTATTAACCATTTGACGTGTGAGTTTTACAAATTCCAGCTGACCCTCCTGCATGAGCTTTTTATTGTGACCATGGCTGTTTCTCAATATGCATTCTTGTCTGTACTTGCGTTCTTGTGTCCTCGTGAAGTCATCAACAGTCGCCGAAGTACTATTCCAATTCAAAGTTCACATCTTGCCAAGTACTGATCAAACTTCCGGATGTGTACTTGCTCTTCCCCTTTTGTCGAGGACGCATCGAGAGCTGACTTGTGCGAATTTGCGAAGCACAGGTATCCCAGAATGCAATGCAGCCCAAGCAGCGAAAGCTAATGGCGGAGGAGAAAACCCGCACGGTTTTAAAAATACTCCTATGTTGTGTCACAAAAAAAAGTTTGAAGAGTTTTTCAGGCGAGAATGTAGTTGTTTTAAACTTAAATCATCAGTTTATTCACAAAGATCTCTGATGATGTGCTTTAATTTATGCGGACTCTGACACCCAGCCTGTCATCACATCCCCCGGCGAGAGCAGCTTTACATCGGCCAGTCCATCTTGGATGTACCGCTGTATCTCATCTGTCTATTGTAGTTAAAACATGATATTTAATACATTTTGTATATATCTAGCGGCCAGTTTTTGGTCTTTTAAATCAATTATTTGTTCTCAGATGTATTATTTTGGCAGTGTTATTTTGTTACGTTTTATAATAGTTACGTGTTGTACGATGTTTATATTTGTTCACCTAATTGCTTAACGTTATCTTTATTTCCTATTGTTTACGTCTTGTACTTTATACTTGTATAATGTCCATTGTAGTTTACTAATCTGATAATCAACACTAGTCTGTGTATAATAACCCATTTCACTTCACATTTAGGATTATTTACGTTTTTATTTTCTTAAATCAAAAATATTGATTTATAATATTATTAGAATTAATTATAAGGCATTGCTTTATATAAATAAATAATTTTATTAATAATGTACAATGAACCAATGAATCCATAGTGAGGTAAATGACGTTATAAAGTACGCTGCCGTTCCATTTGAAGTAACTGACTTGTGTCCTCGCATCCTCGGGTGTTCGTTTTTCCAAGTCTGAACTTGGCAAGTCTGAACTTTGCATACTTGGTATTGAGAAACAGCCCTCTACTTAAAATCCATTGCGTTCTAAAATTCCCAAGGCATCGCATCAAGTTTATCACGTGACCCACCAGCCCCAATGATCTATGGATATATAATTTTTTATTTCTTTTTGGCCATTTTGGTAAATAATGTCAAATGGTCTAATTATATTGTGAAATTTCTCATACTCTGCTTCTCAAATGTGTGACAGAACATATATTTAGTCTTTTAAACAGCTTAATAATGATCATATTATTTGGTGTATGACGGGTAATGGGCACTGCCGCTGTTTCTGGAAGGAATACAGCTGCAATCGGAAATTAACGAGAACTATTTATATTATTTATTAAATTACGCATTAATTGTATTTTATTAGCTAGATGGGATACAGCTGAGGATACTCACGTCAATATAGCATAATCTAATCAATTATGTGTATGTGTATGCATATTTATTTTATTAGATTTTGCTATATTGATGTGAGTATCAGAAGAAGGTGAAGTCTAGCTGGGATACAGCTGAGGATACACACGTCAATATAGCATAATTTTTGCGACACTGTACTTGTAACAAATAGCGACTGCTGAGCGAATCATTGGTACAACCCTCCCTACTCTCCAAGAACTGTACTTATCCAGAGCGAGCAGAAGGGCTGCCAAAATCACTCTGGACCGCTCACACCCAGCACACTGCCTCTTTGAACTTTTAACTTCTGGTCGACGCTACAGAGCACTGCGCACCAGAACAGCCCGACACAGAAACAGTTTCTTCCCTCAGGCAATCCATCTCATGAACACTTGATGATAATAATTGTGGAACCAACATCACTGCCTGCTATACACTTTTATACACATATACACTTATTTAACCATACACTTTACATGCCAATTTGCACATAACAGCTGCACATATTATGTTGTATATAGTAATATGGCTGTACATACACTTGTCAATTTGTATATTTGCACTCACTACTTTTTAAAATATATTTATTATTGGTTTTTTAGTCCTGTCTCTGTAATTCTGTTGCACTGTAGAAGCTCTGTCACGAAAACAAATTCCTTGTATGTGTGAACATACCTGGCAATAAAGCTCTTTCTGATTCTGATTCTGATTCTGAAATAACATTTTTACATTTCCGTGAGGCTTGGGTTTAGGGTTGGGGTAAGGGTAGATGCTAATAAAATACAATTAATGCATAATTTAATAAATAATATTAATACTTCATGTTAACTTCTGATCGCAGCTGGATACCTTCCAGCAACAACGGCAGGAGAGACCTGAGCTGCAGGATTTATGTCATGTTTATTCATAATTTTCTGCCAAAATACATGAAGGTAACTAACTGTTTATCTGGGAGAGGAATAGAGAAAATATTCGTCCAGTTATATTAAAAAATAATTATTATTGCCGTCTTCATAGACATCTGCATGTATTTTACAAACCTTAAATGGCTTGTTTTGCTTTTAGTTAGGTGCATTTGAATGTCTGAAACCTAAAATAAATGTTATTTGTTTGAAACCACGAATAAATTGTGATTTATGGCAAGCTCTGCGCATTTTTTTCTGTGCCTCAGTGCGCGCCATCAAGGTAGATTTTTAGCAGTTGATGACGTGCACTCTGGACGTTCTAATCACACCGGTGTAATCGTACATTTCTGGGACCAGCCAAGGCTGATCACACCGGTGTGATTGTACACATGAAAGGGTTCAAGTATAAGAAATCAGTTCTTCATCTCAATCAAAGAAAGAATTTATATTTAATTAAAATGGCTCTGATAGTAGCAAAGACATGCATTGCTTTACAATGGAAATCAGTAGAACCACTAAGTCATATTGTATGGCTTAGAAAACTTTCGTCTTACGTTCATGTTGAAAAAATAATGTTTGATCTAAAAAAAAAAAAATCCATCAATGTCTAAAAAGATTTGGGCCACATTTATTGAATACATGAATAATTTGGATGTTAAAATACTGATGGGATAATGTGAGTTTGCTTTAATCTTTTATTTGTCACCATTGTTTTACTTAAACTTTGTCACCAGATTTTTTAAATAAGCAGCAAAAGTCTTTTTTTGTGTGTACATCCAAAGTATTTAATCAAATTCAACTTTAATCACAGCTGAAGTACAGTATTTTGTCATATTTAAGCTTTAGTACAACCTAAGTATTATATTCATGCACGCCACACTGGTTATACTGCATTTTATATGCCGGCGGATTTTTTATATGAGGCAGTAATATAGCATTTTATGTTTAACAGGAGACCTGATTTTGAATCTAATTTACCCTGGATCAGTTTTACAGGCTCTAAACACCACAGAATCTGCAGTAACTTTAAAATCGTTCCTTTAAAGCATTGCTCTACTGGGCCGAGAATGCAATGCGTTTCTTGTCACGAGTCCAAATTGGATCTACTGACTTAGGACCCCCCCGGCCAAGTATCTTGAGAGCGCAAACTATCAGAAACATCTCCTTGAGCTGATAAATTGAAGCCATAAATGGCATAATTAATTCCTGTGTTCTGCACCCCATACATTTAACGATCTAAGCTTCGTTAGCATTAGAGTCAGGTCCCAGCCATTGATCTTAAGAGCCCCAAGGCATGATGGAGCCTGTCACCAACATAACGAGACTTAAGAACTGTAATTACCAGGCGTTTCTCTTCCTCAATCCTCCTTCTGTGCCCCCTCACACGTCCATCTTATTCTGCCACAATGATGCCCTTAAAGGTGATGCTATAATATTAAAATTATACATTTTAGACAATATTGAGAGCAATATTCAAAATATACAATGTTTTGGGTCTGTAGGATTTTTTTATTTTATAAATTATTTCTTTCATTGCATCAAAGAAGGCAATTAATTAATTAAGTGACCATATTTAAATTGAATTTCAAAATAATTTCCTTGATAATTTGGAGATTATGATGTTTTCGAGCATCAAATAAAGCATATTATAATGATTTCTGAAAGATCACGTGACACTGAATGCTGGAGTGATTATGCTGAAAATTCTGCTTAAATCACAGGAATTTATCATATTTTAAAATATATTTATTAAAATCAGCATTTAAAAATTGTAGGATTTTTAAAAAAAGGAATTATTATTAGTTTCATTCAGCCAAAGACGGCATTAAATTAATCAAAAGTGACCGCATTTAAAATCAAATTCAAATTAATTTCCTTTCAAATTTTAACAAAAATGATGATATTCTCCAAATTATGTTGTTTTTAATGCTGAAAATAATAAGGAATGTTTTCGAGCATCAAATCAGCATATTATAATGATTTCTGAAAGATCACATGACACTGAACACACAAAAAATAAATGAATTATATTTGAAATATATTAAATTATTTCCTGGCGCAGTGGGTAGCACAATCGCCTTACAGCTAGAAGGTTGCTGGTTCGAGCCCCGGCTGGGTCAGTTGGTGTTTCTGTGTGGAGTTTGCATGTTCTTCCCGTGTTCACATGGGTTTCCTCTGAGTGCTCCAGTTTCCCCCACACTCCAAAGACATGCTGATAAACTAAATTGTTCATAGTGTATGTGTGAGAATGAGTGTGTATGGATGTTTCCCGGTGATGGGCTGCGGCTGGAAGGGCATCCAATGCATAAAACATATGCTGGATAAATTGGCGGTTCATTCCACTGTGGCAACCCCAGATTAATAAAGGGACTAAGCCGAAAAGCAAATGAATTAATTAATATATTAATATGCATTTATTAAAATTAGAAATTAATTAAATTAATAGCAATTAATTATTGTTTTCTATTTTTTTCCAATGGTGCGCATATATTTATATATATTTATTTATTGTCTGTTGTAAAGAGAACCTATTCAAATTTCATTTACAGAATCATAAACAATATGATATGCAGTGAAATGCTTACACAACTACTCATGACCTTGTAATAGTAACAACTATAACAAAATAAAATAATAATAATAACAATTAGGGATGGGCGATATGGCCTAAAATCCATATTGCGATATACATTGCAGCCTCTTGCGATAACGATATATATTGCGATATATAAATTATAATAGAATCATTTCAGAACAGGTTACATAGACCCTTAGGAAAGCCAAACTGCTATTTTTTTTAAGAAATAAAGAAACTTTGCATGTCGTTTTGAGAACATTTATTGTGCAAAAGCAAAACTGTAATTAAACAACACAAGGTTGCAAATAAATAAACTAAATGTAGTGCCTTTTAGAAAGAAAGACTTTTCTTTTAAGTCCTTGGTTCCTAAATACCAAGTTGCAGAGAACAAAAAAACTGGTGTCTTTTTAGTTAAGGAACTTACACTGTACTGAAATTACTTCCAGTTTTAATTAGTCAAATAAAATTGTGTATTGCAGATACTTTAAATAAAAACTAATTTCAAACCTGCAGCCTAAGGTAAAGCATTTGGTTTTTAAAAATTTTGATCTCCTAATGAAATTAAAACTGGTGTCTTGTTAATAAAGGAACGGACACTGTGAATTAGGGCTATACTTCCAGTATTAGGCATGGCTATTTTAAATAAAGAAAATTCTTTCATTCTTTCCTTCTGCCCCAAAGTAACACCATCTTTTCTATATAACTTTAATGACCTTCAGCAACAGAATAATTTCTTATTGATTTCTTATTCTTATTTAACAAACAAATAAAAAAAAAAAAGTTTGTTTCTTTTCAGTGAGCACCACTGACAGATCAAATCTGCTTTCTCTCTCTCCCTCTCCCTCTGTCTGCTGCAGTGTTGATGCTGCTGAGAGATTGAGATGCTCCAGCCAAAGTTTGCATATACAGTAATGCAAAAATGAATACAATTAATATCGAAAGCAAAAGCAGAATCTCGGACATGTTCGGTTGGTAAAGTCTAGATTGGATAGGCGGCCGGCCGGAAATGCGATATGCACATTAATATAGCGGCATTTTTATTTACTTTCACGTCAAGCGGTCTTTACATTGTTTTGTATACGTTGCTAAGCAATGCATGGCACCGAATGGGGTAAAGTCTAGATTGGATACGCGGCCGGCTTTGCTCTTAATTTCGCGGGTAGATTGCGTCATCAAACATGCATTATCGCGATAGTGCAATAGAATTAAAATCTCTATCGTAGGCCAATTTTGTATCGTTTATATCGCATATCGTTTATATCGCCCATTACTAATAACAATAGAATCTAAAATATGGAAAAATAGAAGTTAAGCAATAGACGAAAGCAAATATAAAATATTTAAAGACTTTCAATGCTATATTTATAAAGACTTTCGATATTATTCAATTCAATTCATCTTTATTTGTATAGCGCTTATACATTATGCCCCGTTTTTGATGTTAAATAAGTCTCTGATTTCCCTAGAGCGTGTATGTGAAGTTTCAGCTAAAAATACCCCATGGATAATGTTTTATAACTTTTTGGAACTGCCCCTTTTAGGTTTTGATCCTAATTGTGACATTTTGGTGACTGTCACTTTAAATTCAAATGAGATTGTGTTCTTCTCAAAAGAGGGCGGAGTTAATAATGTCTGCATTGGCATAGCAGCAGATTCAAAACGGCTGCTTCTCACTCAGGGCTGTCTATGCTAATGAGGGAGAGATGGTCACTAATGGGCAAGACTTTCCCCTCTGATGACACGTACAAAGGGAGAATGTCAATCAAAGTGTTTCTGCAGACTAATTTTATGAAGTGTGATTACAAAAAAATGTATTAATTGTTACCATTAGAGGCTGGTTATATTCACACACTGCTGCTACACAACTGTGCATAAACACATTATGAAAGTGATTTTTGCAAATTAGGTCCCCTTTAATTCTAAAGAAAATCCAGCATGTAACAACACTAGTATGTTTTATAATAGAAAGTAGAGTCATAATCACACCAAAAGCTTATATTAAAAGTATTTTAATTAGTAGGCAAACCGTTCTTTTTATGCAAACTTTTTTATCAGAACAAGTGAGATATTTGCTTCGACGTTATTTAACAAATCGTATACGCATGTAAAACATTTGCATTGAGTTTCCTTAGCATGCTCAATAATTTAGTATTAACTCAGCAAACCAGATCTTGCTGACTGTCAAAACTGATCAAAACAAATTCAGCATTATGTAGAGCCAAAACCACAGCTCTTTTTTTAAACATAAGATATACACAGCTCCCCTGCTGAAGAAGACCTTCAAAAACATCTCATGATTAAGTCTTGAACATGAAATGGGTCATTTTTTTAGATGCTTAAAAATCGGGCTTAATATGCATCGTTAACTTATTCATGAGTTGATTTCTCTGAAAAGTGTTAATAAATATGACATTTGACAAAATATTTTTGTTATTTTTCTCAGCAGACGTGGGAAAAATCTTTTTTAATAATATATATTTTTCTCTTGTCGATATGTATTTGCCTGTAAGATTATAAAAGCAATTACAACATTTCACAATTCTGACGTTTTTTATTTTATTGATTTTTATTTTTTGTAATTCTGAGTCTGTGTAAACAATAATTCTGCCTTTTACTTCAGACCCTTGTTCTCACAATTATGATAAAAAAATAATAATAATAATATATATATATATATATATATATATACACCCACCGGCCACTTTATTAGGTACACTTGTCCAACTGCTCGTTCATGCAAATTTCGAATTAGCCAATCACTCGACAGCAACTCAATGCATTTAGGCATGTACACAAGGTCAAGACGATCTGCTGCAGTTTAAACCAAGCATCAGAATGGGGAAGAAAGGTGATTTAAGTGACTTTAAAAGTGGCATGGTTGTTGGTGCCAGACGGGCTGGTCTGAGTATTTCAGAAACTGCGGATCTATTGGGATTTTCACGCACAGCCATCTCTAGGGTTTACAGAGAATGTCGTAAAAAGAGAAAATATTCAGTGAGTGGCAGATCTGTGGGCACAAATGCCTTGTTGATGCCAGAGGTCAGAGGAGAATGGCCAGACTGGATCAGCTAAAAGAAAGGCAACAGTAACTCAAATAACCATTTGTTACAACCGAGGTATGCAGAAGAGCATCTCTGAACACACAACACGTCCAACCTTGAGGCAGATGGGCTACAGCAGCAGAAGGCCACACCCGGTGCCACTCCTGTCAGCTAAGAACAGGAAATTGAGGCTACAATTGGCACAGGCTCATCAAAATTGGCCAGTACAAGATTGTAAAAACGCCTGGTCTGATGTGTCTTGATTTCTGCTGCAACATTTAGATGGTAGGGTCAGAATTTGGCGTCAACAACATGAAAGCAGGGATCCATCCTGCCTTGTCTCAACCGTTTAGGTGGTGGTGGTGTAATGGTGTGGGGGATATTTTCTTGGTCCATTAGTACCAATTGAGCATCGTGTCAACGCCACAGCCTACCTGAGTATTGTTGCTGACCATGTCCATCCCTTTATGACCACAGTGTAACGTCATGTCATAAAGCGTCATCTCAGACTGGTTTCTTGAACATGACAATGAGTTCACTGTACTCAAATGGCCTCCACAGTCACCAGAGCTCAATCCAATAGAGCACCTTTGGGATGGTGTGGAACGGGAGATTCGCATTATGGATGTGCAGCCGACAAATCTGCAGCAACTGCGTGATGCTCTCATGTCAATATAGACCAAAATTTAATATTTCCAGTACCATGTTGAATCTATGTCATGAAGGATTAAGGCAGTTCTGAAGGGAAAAGGGGGTCGAACCCGGTACTAATACGGTGTACCTAATAAAGTGGCCAGAGAGTGTATTTAGCAATACACTTACCATTCCTAACCTACATTGAGTTCATATCTCAAAAAAGTAAAAAAAAAAAAATATGAAAGTATGAAAAAAAAATTCACTGAAGATATAGAGCAGCAATTACTGCTTTTTATCTTTTCTTAAATCTGTGGCAGAATCAAGCTTCTACATGTAGTTTCTGAAACTTCACAATCTTGCAGCAAAAATCATTATAGCATATGTCTACAACTAATTAGACAATGCTCACTTCTTTTACTATGGTTATTTATACACGCTCTGTAAAGGTTATGAAATGGCAACCGCATTTAAATATGAGAATCTTCTAAATTAACATTGTGTGCTGACACCGTGGTTCCCATAGCAGCTTTCTGGTTTCAAATACGCTATTTTTGACCAAATTCACAACAACAACAACAACTATAATATTGACTCATTATTGTACACAGTTTGTAAATGATGTTGACTCGATATTGCAATGTGCGTATCTGCAATAGTCACATCCCATAAATAAGACATTTCATTAGTAATTTGCCTTGCTAAGACCTTACTTTGAAAACTTTGTAGGGGATTTCTTTTAGTATTAGATTTTCTTTAAACCCTTAGATTACAAATTTACAAATAGTTATATTTCCTTACATCTAAAAAAAACTAAAGTAAAATGTGTATAGTAAATACTGTCGTGTTTTTGAACCATATAATAGTAAAGTGCTTGAATTAGTCTGTTGTGGTAATTATATAGTTGCAATAGTGACGCAACAACTGTAGTAATACAGTGCATACGGAAAGTATTGATAGCGCTTCACTTTTTCCACATTTTTTTATGTTACAGTCTTTTTCCAAATGGATTAAATTCATTTATTTCCTCAGCGTTCTACACACAATACCCCATAATGACAATGTGAAAAAAAGAGTTTTTGAAATTGTTGCAAATGTATTAAAAATAAAAAAACCTGAAAAATCACATGTACATCAGTATTCACAGCCTTTGCTCAATACTTTGTTGATGCATCTTTGGCTGCAATTACAGCCTCAAGTCTATTTGAATATGATGCCACACGCTTGGCACACCTGTCTTTGGGAATTTCTGCCCATTCCTCTTTGCAGTACCTCTCAAGCTCTATCAGGTTGGATGGAAAGCGACAGTGTTCAGCCATTTTCAGATCTCTCCAGAGATGTTCAATAGGACTTAGGTCTGGGCTCTCGCTGGGCCACTCAAGGACATTCACCGAGTTGTTGTGAAGCCACTCCATTGATATTTTGGCGGTGTGCTTTGGGTCATTGTCCTGCTGGAAGATGAACAGTTGCCCCAGTCTGAGGTCAAGAGCACTCTGAAGCAGGTTTTCATTCAGGATGTCTCTGTACATTGCTGCATTCATCTTTCCCTCTAGCCTGACTAGTCTTTCAGTTCCTGCTGCTGAAAAACATCCCCACAGCATGATGCTGCCACCAGATGCTGGTGGATTGCTGCACAGATGGTTGTCCCTCTGTAAGGCTCTCCTCCCTTCACAGAATAACGTTGGAGCTCAGACAGAGTGACCATCGAGTTATTGATCACCAGCCCCGACTCAGGCCCTTCTGCCCCAATCCTTCAGCTTAGATGGCCGGCCAGCTCTAGGAAGAGTCCTGGTGGTTCCAAACATCTTCCGCTTACAGATGATGGTGGCCACTGTGCTCATTGGAACTTTCAGGGAAGCAGAAATGTTTCTGTAACCTTCCTCAGCCTTGTGCCTCGAGACAATCCTGTCTCGGAGATCTACAGACAATTCCCTTGTCTTCATGCTTGGTTTGTGCTATGACATGCACTGTCAACCCTGGGACCTTACATAGACAGGTGTATGCCTTTTCAAATCATGTCATCAACTGAATTTAGCACAGGTGAACTCCAATTAAGCTGCTGAAACATCTCAAGAATGATCAGTGGAAACAGAATTTAGCTGAGCTCAATTTAGAGCTTCACAGCAAAGGCTGTGAATACTGATGTACATGCGATTTTTCAGCCGTTTTATTTTTAATAAATTTGCAAAAATTTCAAAAACTCTTTTTTCACATTGTCATTATGGGGTATTGTATGTAGAATTTTGAGGAAATAAATTGATTTAATCCATTTTGGAATAAGGCTGTAACAAAGAAATGTGGAAAAAGTGAAGCGCTATGAATACTTTACAGATGCACTGTATTACAATAAGATGTGTATTTGCATTAAACATTTGCTTTTGGTGTGATTATGACTGTACTTTCTAGCATAAAACCTCCACACACTAGTGTAAATGTCAGCTATTGAACATCTTTAGTATTAAAATAGACAAAAATAAATAAATAAACAAAATAAGAGATTTGATTAGTAATATGCTTGCTACGACCAATTTTTGTGAATATGGTTGCCACTACCTCCATTTATTTTAAGTTTATTCGGTAGTTGAATGTATTTGTCACAACTGAATGTAGTTCCAGTGGGTTTGTAATTATATAATGCAACAAGCCTCAATTTCCACAAAATAATAATATAAGGTGCCACAATATTATATGAAAAAGTGCATTGTTTGCATGAAATATTTGCTTTTAGTGTGATGATCACTCTACTTTCTAGCATAAAACCTCCACCATAGTGTAAATGTCAGATATTGAAGTTATTTTTGTATTAAAACAGACCAAAAAATAAATAAATCAAAGCACACTCTTGAATCTCAGAAACACACACACACTGCACTTTCACTAATCCTTTTTGGTATCCTACTTTCGCAGGTCTCTACACCACAACACAATTATAACTTGCTCAATACCTCACTAAGCCTCATTCATTAAAATGGAAATGAGGAACAGGCCGGCCCTTTGAGTGTGTACAGCTGCCTTTTATTGATCCAAACTGGAGTGTTTACCAAAGAGATGAAAAAAATAAGACAACACATTTTCGTTTATTCTATAATTCACTGCGCTGCTCGGTGTCATAAGGGACAGCGGTAAGTGTTCTGAGCCTCTGATCATAAAACTTTGACTTATTCTACGGCTCAATCTGTGTTTTCTATTCTTTCTCGTCCTATTTTTCTAGGCCCACTTGAAAGCAAAAAAAAAAAAAAAAAGGGGGGGGGTAATGTCATCTCTGCGAGAGCTGCTTTTAGGATCACATTAACACTCGCTCATCAATATTAACCGAAGACTTTCTTTTCTAAATGTGTCCTTTTTCCTCATCTCTTCGCATGCCCCTTCTGATACACTTGAGTTTCACTGAGACCCCCTTTTCTCAAACCATTACACACTCTTTGGCTCTGGCTATATTTGGAAGCGTATACTTCCATGCTACTTGTAGTGTTTCCGACTGTAGTATATAATTTTGTAGCATGTAAACTGCACCAAATGCATTCCCAAATGACTACCAGCGTTTGCCAAAATGTGCATTAACGCGACCAGAATGCACTTGCAGAATAATGTATTACATGGTGCAATGCTTAAATTTAACAAACAAGGTTTTAAAAGTGTGTTTTTTTTTTCTTCTAGGGAGGTGGGAGGGGGGATATAACATTCATTTATTCGTGCAGAGTGTAATGTAGCTGTTTGTGGATGTATAAGGTTTGCACAGTCTCAAAGGTCACAGTCCTGATCAATGCAGATTTGGCTGTATCTGATAATTCCCCATACACTCAAAAAAGGACATTGGCTGTTTGTTCGTATTACTTATTTAAATTGAGCTGAAACAACACAATTCTTGAGTTTTATGAGGACACTTAATTCTTTTATGTTCAATTTGTACAAACTATTAAGTTAACTTAATTTGGAGAGGAGCATGTGATGTGATTGATCGCGGCTGGTCTCCCATCCATAATCACCGATTAAACCAATCAGATTGATCCAAGTCTACATAAAATAGCCCAATCGCACCCTACTCGCCTTTCCTTCGTTTTGGAAGAATCCTGTATCCACCACATCTCTTCCTTTTCCTCCTTTACAAGGGGGAGCTCTCGAGACCTACCTGATCTCGGACCCCTTTTTTATGCTAAATGGCCAGGTGGGACTCGGGAGTCCTGGGCTCAATTATCTCAGAGCTCAGGGTTCTCTCCCGGGACAGCATGGCAAACCTTCTATTAGGCCCCTTTTACACTAATACGTTTTAGTTTTAAAACGGCACATTTTAGAATCAAGACGATCCGCGTCCACACTGGCGTTTCACCCAGCGTTTCTGAACAACTCTCAGTCTACACTACACCGCTGAAAACGCACATCAAGTGACCACACACACACACACACACACACACACACTCTGGCATGCACTGCAGCGATTAGAGCTGTGCACGTCGGCTGGTTCATCAAGGATCTACCGCTGGATCTAATCTAAATAAAATATTTGATTTTTAATTCATCTTGTCTCTATCTGACGACATATTCCCCGACTTTGGTCTTTTGAATCTATTACTTGTTCTCAGGTAATGTTTTTGGCTGAGCGCAAAGATAAGTTAATATATTATTAATGTAACCGCGTACACTGATGCTGCTCATTTGACTGATTGTTAGCCTTTATTTCCTATATTGTATAAACGTATTGTACATTATACTTTTATAATGGGCATTATTGATTATTCAAACTGATATTCAGGAAAAGAGAGGGTATGTATTTTTCACTGATGAAAGAAAAAATGAAAGGAGGCAGTAATGTTATAGGCTCCGTTTTGTTACAAATATGCACATGGTGAAGACGACGCTCATATAAATATGCAATTAGACGATGCCTCAACATTTTTAGTGTCTGTCCATTTTCAGATGTCTCCATTTTCCCCCATTCACACTAAAACGGAGCAGCAGCATTTTCAAATGAAAACGGCCTCTTCAGCGTTTCCAAAAAGCTCCCTTTTCGGCGCTCGAAAACTCCGGCGTAGTGTGGACGGATGGCGTAACCGTAGCAAAACTTATACGTTTTAAAACTAAAACGTATTAGTGTAAATGGGGCCTTAGTATCAAGCAATATCTAAGTGTGAACTCTTGAACCCTTCCTGTTCATACATTCATTTATTTTCCTTTGGCTTAGTCCCTTTAGTCATCAGGGGTCGCCACAGCGGAATGAACCGCCAACTTATCCAGCATATGTTTTCCACAGTGGCTGCCCTTCCAGATGCAACCCAGTACTGGGAAACACCCATACACACTCATTCACACACATACACTATGGCCAATTTAGTTTATTCAATTCACCTATACGCTTATTTCACGCGGCCGCCATTTTAAAACACGAAAGCGAGGCTGCGGTGGGAAAAAAACCCGGAAGTATAGGATCAGCACTGTAAACATTGCAACAACATGCTGTTTACTACAAACCTCCAGCTGTTGCTGCGACTTCAAAATGCAGATATGGTGTAAAAATCACTTTAATATCATTCAGTTCAGTTTAATTCAAACAATTAAAAGGATATTAGGCATCAAACAACATCACAATCTCTTTAAGAGTAATACACTTAAAGGTGCAGTATGTAAGTTTGACACCCAGTGGTTGAACTAGGTATTGCACTCCTGGATCATAATAAAAGTACGCTAGGATGCCAGATTGTGTACAGGAGCGATTTAAACTGTGTTCTAAATAAAAGCAACGACACGCGATAGAGGGAATATTTTCCATATTAAAAGGAGTTTTTGTCCTAACCAACACCTCGAATTGATATATTAGAAATGGCTTCTATTTCTCACAGCTGAACAACAGAAACCTATGACAGCTAGATCACCTCAGGTAAGCCTTGTGTGCTTTATTCTGTGCTAAATGCTAACAATGCGAGTTTGAATGCATTTTACATGGCATTTGTTGCCATATACTGAAAGCAGAAAGTTCACCTCAGATCTTGAAAATACAATAAACCGTCTGAAATTGAACTTTAGAACTAAACACATATGAGTGATTCAGCATCTACATTGATGTTAAAGTGGGTTAACATGTATTAAATAGATTCTAAACCTTACCGTTTCGTGAGCGAGTGCTTATTCTGTGCTTCTGAAAGGCTGTATTTACATTTCTGCCGTGTCTCGTCTGGTGCAAACAGCCAAATAGCTGATCACTGCCTCTCTCGTCACAGCGTGTTGTTAGGACACGCGGTTACAATGTAACCTGCTCACCTAATGTTTACGTTCGTAATATTTATGTAATTTGCTAATTAATAACCTCATGTGGAACTGCATCTGTCTCCCATACTGTTCTTTTTGGTCACGGACGCATGCTTTCAGAGTCTTTCTGAATGAATGAATGAAATACGCTGTTTTCCAACAAGGCAACCCGGAGTGCTGACATATAATTGGCTAAACTGGCATCGTGCATATGAAATTTATCTAAACAAACACAGCGTTCCGGCACGGAAAACCCATTTTCAAAGCAGAATATCTGACTTTAGCATTGTTTTTCAGCTAAACAAGTATGTTCACTTGGGATGTTTCTTAAATATCTGCACACATATTATGGTATTTTTATGCTTTAGAAGAGTCAAAAACTTACATACAGCACCTTTAAGTGTCCTCCTAGGCTTCAGTTCATGGCACCAGGTAAACACCATGGGGGCTTCCCTGCTTCAGCCTATGTAACCCGGTGAGTGATAAAACAATGCAGTTATCTGTAGCACACCCTCGTGTTGTCTTTAACAGTGTTGTCCCGGTACTAAAGATTTAAAAACGTCCATTTCCCACTAACATTTAAGTGCTGCTCAGCACGTTCTTAAACAGCGCTGGTTTGCCATTGTATTCACCAGTGCTCAACAGAAATTACTGTGATTGGCCGTGAAGGTTCACCGCTTGCCAATTGCTCATCTGTGTTTGCACTTGGTAAACAGCGGTGAAGTGCAGAGTAGTGATGACCTTCACGGCCAATCACGGTCAATTCTGTTGAGCACTGGTGAATACTATGGCAAATCAGCGCTGTTGCATTCAACAGTGCTTAAATGTTAGCGGGAAATTGACGGGTTTTTTTTTCAGTTTCATGACAGATCTAATATAGTGAAAAAATCAGTTCATTAACTTAAAGAAAATGTTAAATTAGCTAACTAGTGCTATTTCCCTTAGCTGAAAATGAGGTCTGATATCCCTTTTTATTTTCACTTTCCATTCAGAATGGACTTTTCGGGTCACTCGGAAGATAGTGAAATGATAAATTGGTGTTGCTTTCTCTTCGCTGATAAGATATACAGCCAGGTACACAACATTCCTGTATGACTCAGGCGATACTTCTGGGTTTTCTTCCCACCGCAGCCTCGATTTCACTTTTTAAATGGCAGCCGCGTGAAATCAGTCTATAGCACATGTCTTTGGACTGTGGGAGAAAAAGGAGAACCCGGAGGAAACCCACGCCAACACAGGGAGAACATGCAAACTTCACACAGAAATGCCAACTGACCCAGCCGGGACTCGAACCATCAACCTTCTTGCTGTGATGCAACAGTGCTAACCACTGAGCCACTGTGTCGCTGTTATGTGCAAATTAAATATGCAAATGAACTACAAACCCAAGGTCAAAATATCACAGAGACTTAAAGATGTGCTCGTTTTACCTAGTAATCACATGGCAACCATCCAGAACACACTAGCAACAACAAAAAATAAATAAATAAAAACTCACTCAAAGCACAACAGCAGTATCTTAAAATCCCCAAGATCACTTTTGCATGGTCGAGAGGAAGTCTTTAATATGTGAAGGTTTTAAAGTTTCACGCGCAGCCAAACAACTCTATGTGAGGTTGCTTAAAATGTCTCTAATGTTTAATGTACAATTTTAAAGCTTTAAATAGCGAAAGCGAGAGGCTTGCTTTGCAACTGCTTAACTGACAAAATGTGAAGTAAATAATTTGTCACTGCCTCAAAACTCACATTTTCACTTGCTTTCAGCCTGTCTGCAGACCATATGATCAAAAACACACTCAACGTTATTACGGAGAGTAGATTTTAGTGCTCTTTTCATTTGGGAAACGCTCGGCCTCTCCTGCAAGACCTGCTGAAATGCCTTTTGATTTCTATTTAATGTGTAATAGGCGAAGTATATTTAAAGCCAGCGAGTACTGCGGCTCAAAAAGAAATTTTAACAGAACAAAAAAGCAATTTAAAATTGCATGATACATTTAAAAATACATCATTTTTGAAGAACAAAGTAAAAGTCTCTTTAATAAGCCATTTGTAGGCTGATTTTCGAAGTGTAAAATGTAGACTCCATTTGAACAATGGCAAAGAGACAAAATGAGGAAAAAAGGAATAAAAATAAAAAGGATAAAAAAAATTTAAATAAGAAATAATCCTTTTAATTTTTACTCGCAACAAAACTAAACAACTAGACACAAAACATTGATTTAAGCTGTGGTAATTTATTACGTTTTTAATTAAACATAAGGCTGACAGAAACAAAATATGGCTAAATGCAGCCCACACTAACCTACTTATTATTCAGTCGCAAGGAGGTGCCAAAACGTTAAAAACATAAGACATAATAAAATAAATACTAATATATGTGTATTCACTACTGCGCAAGATTATTCGATGTACCCAGACATATGGGTAAACATATTAAAAATGGACAGGCTAATTTACATATTTCACTATCATAATAGGAAATAATTTTTAACAAGATACAACACACAATGTTTCACTCTGATATGCAGTTAAAATGAGTACATTCACTGAGTGGTTCTGTCACTGTGTTTAATCCTGTGCATGAATGTATGATATATATATTGCCACATGCACTGTAATGTGTTTTATAATCATGGTTAATTGATAAATGTTCGTTAAGAGTTGCATTTTCGCTGGAGGAAACAGCTGTGATGATGAGGGAAGCGCCAAGGAAACAGTAGATGGGAAAACCCGATTGGTACATGTGATACAAGTGTTTCTATAGCAAAGAACTGTGAATATGCAGATATTATAACAATCTATAGATAAACACACCTTCTGCTCTCACTCTGCAAAGCTGTGGCTTGCTGATTAAACGAAAAACGAGTTGAAAACGGAGGAGCGGAAGTCTGCCGCCGTTTTCATATCAAATTTAAAGGGGACTAAGGTGATCATTTAGTAGTGTACAGTTCATGAGGAAATCGCAAAACATTTCGAGGGACTGAATAGAAATATAGGGGGCTAAAGTGATGCCCATGCTTTTTTACCTCAGTGTTTCAGCGAGACATCATTTAGTTGACTTGTCGTCATTATCGAAAAACTCCCGAAATTTTCTCACAGCTGCTGCGGTCGTCAGGGGGCGGGGGAATGCCGCAAATTAAACAAAAATCCACTGATTGCAACAAATAAGATGCAAGTAAAAAAAAACATTTGGTATACAGTTAAAGGGGATGCGAATACACGTAAATTAGGGAAGTCTAATCAGAAAAACAAGTGAGTATACCGAGGGTATACGCAATTATTGATCCTCAGAAGTCGTAATACCCAAACAGCTCATGGAAAAAAGTAGGCATACTGAGTATACGTGCGTATAGCCCCGACTACACCACTGATTGTTAGCTAACTAAGGTCGCAAGTTCCGTCGTTACAAACATAGTTCATTGATTTGGCGTTTTCCCATATCTATCATTCCAACGAACCTTCGCAAACTGCATCACAAACTTGTATGCTTGCAACTACACCTCTGGAGCTGTAGTTAGAAATGTAGTTCCTGGCTGTGTTCTATTCCCAGTTATCCCCCCTATGCCCTATTTATTTAGAACATTCTAACATTTAAACTTGGAATGATTTTAAAAATGCATTAAAGTCATCTCTTTTAGGTGTAATTTGCTTTTAAAGTATTTTTACAGTTCAGTTTTAGTGATCTTCATGTTTACAATTGCGTTGCCTTCATCGTGCACTTTGAAAACATTGATGTCATTTTGAACACAGCCATGGCACATGACGAAAGCTATAGGTGGCCTATTATTTAAAAGCGGAATTTATGTTACGTCTCCAAAGCTTGTGAAAGCAATAAACATGCCATACGTTAATGCTTTTAATTCATAGTAGGTTATTTATAAAGTATCTGTATTGTATATGACAGGCCTGTTGGTTAGAACATTTCTGCAGTGGTTTGTCAAATTGTAGAAGTTGACTTTAAAATAAATAAATAAACAATATCCTACTTAATAATAATTATTATCATCATCATCATTAATAGTATTATTAAAAGTATGATTTTTTCATTTCCTAATAAATAATAAATATTAAATTTCATTTCTGAATAAATACCCTCATTATTTATTTATTTATTTAGATAATTTATATATGACATTAGAATACGTGTTATTTTGTGATTTTATGTTTTAGTATAGAACAGGGGTGACCAACCCTGCTCCTGGAGATCTACCGTCCTGCAGATTTCAGTTGCAACCCATATCAAACACACCTGCCTGTAATTATCTAGTGCTGTTCAGGTCCTAATTAATTGGTTTAGGTGTGTTTGATCAGGGTAGGAGCTGAACTCAGCAGGAAGGTCGATCTCCAGGAGCAGGGTTGAGCACTCCTGGTATAGAAAGTGGAATGTTTTCAATAATATTTGTAAAGGATTTTTGGATTTATTTTAGATGTGTGTGTGTAAAACAATATAATTTGCACAAAGAAATTATGGGGTTCTGCTCTAAAGAAGAAGTTGTTACTCCACCATGTTTAGAGCATCATTATGGGCGCTTTGCGTCATAACTAATGTGGTTCAAATGATGGATCTGCGACAGAGAAACTACGGGTTTTGGGAAACACTCGTCACTACATCGTTCTTTTCCCAAACGATGCATCGTACTATGATAGTTCAGCCACGAGTTATGTCATTGTTTGGGAAACGCACCGCAAGTTAGTAAACATAAACTAAAATTAAAGGTGCTGTATGTAAGTTTTTGACTCTTCTAAAGCATAAAAATACCATAATATGTGGGCAGATATTTAAGAAACATCCCAAGTGAACATACTTGTTTAACTGAAAAACAATGCTGAAGTCAGATATTCTGCTTTGAAAATGGTTTTTCCGTGCCGGAACGCTGTCTTTGTTTAGGTCAATTTCATATGCACGATGCCAGTTTTGCCAATTATATGTCAGCACCCTGGGTTGCCTTGTTGGAAAACAACGTATTTCATTCATTCATTCAGAAAGACTCTGAAAGCATGCGTCCGTGACCAAAAAGAACAGTATGGGAGACAGATGCAGTTCCACATGAGGTTATTAATTAGCAAATTACATAAATATTACGAACGTAAACATTAGGTGAGCAGGTTACATTGTAACCGCGTGTCCTAACAACACGCTGTGACGAGAGAGGCAGTGATCAGCTATTTGGCTGTTTGCACCAGACGAAACACGACAGAAATTTAAATACAGCCTTTCAGAAGCACAGAATATGCACTCACTCACGAAACGGTAAGGTTTAGAATCTATTTAATACATGTTAACCCACTTTAACATCATTAAATGTAGATGCTGAATCACTCATATGTGTTTAGTTCTAAAGTTCAATTTCAGACGCTTTATTGTATTTTCCAGATCTGAGGTGAACTTTCTGCTTTCAGTATACGGCAACAAATGCCATGTAAAATGCATTCAAACTAGCATTGTTAGCATTTAGCACTGAATAAAGCACACAAGGCTTACCTGAGGTGATCTAGCTGTCATAGGTTTCTGTTGTTCAGCTGTGAGAAATAGAAGCCATTTCTAATATATCAATTCGAGGTGTTGGTTAGGACAAAAACTCCTTTTAATATGGAAAATATTCCCTCTATCGTGTGTCGTTGCTTTTATTTAGAACACAGTTTAAATCACTCGCTCCTGTACTCAATCTGGCATCCCAGCGTACTTTTATTATGATCCAGGAGTGCAATACCTAGTTCAACCACTGGGTGTCAAACTTACATACTGCACCTTTAACTAATGGAGCGTTATTGTAATGTGTTTCCAATAAGATTCAGACCTAAAAAAATACAGTTGAAGTCAACTGTATTTCTAAACAAAATAGTTTTAATAACTAATTTCTAATAACTGATTTCTTTATCTTTGCCATGATGACAGTGCAGCTTAAAAGTGACATTTAAAGGTTAATAAGGTTAATTAGGCAAGTCGTTGTATAATGATGGTTTGTTCTGCAGACATTAAAAAAATATTGCTTAAGAGAGCTAATAATATTGACCTTAAAATGGTTATAAAAAAATTAAAAACTGCTTTTATTCTAGTCGAAATAAAATATATATAATAAAAGACTTTCTCCAGAAGAAAAAAAATATTACAGGGAATACTGTGAAAAATTCCTTGCCCTGTTAATCATTGTTTGGGAAATATTCGAAAAAGGAAACAAAATTCACAGGAGGGCTAATAATTGTGACTTCACCTGTAATTTAAAATAATAAATAATTAAATATGCATGAAATATTAAAGAAAGAGAAGTGGGCAACACAAGTATATAAGAGTGCATGTTAGAAAGAGCGAGAGGTTTCTGAATATTTGGGATTTGTACAGGCTCAGATGAGTAATGATGAATGGTCAGTGCATCTCAAATGGCAAATCGCTGTTCCAGTCTCACTTCACTGGACTCAAACACAGCCGCCAGTAAAAATAACCCGCGAGCTTGTCAGATTCGCGCAGGCAGACGACAGGAGATGCACACATATTGCATGCGAGAGATTCTGAGAATGTCGAAGCCTTAAATGACTGACCCACAAAGGCACAGCAAATGAAACTCACTTCAGTGTCTCATCCACATCATCTGAGCTTGTGCATGCACACTGAGGCGAACGGCAGTTTCTGTCTTTAACAGGCAAATCGGGACTGATAATTTGTAGAACATTTGTTGAGCAAATTTGTTCTTTAATGAACAAGCTGGAGCAAATGCATGCACGTCTGCACACCCTGACCGGGTGAGAGTATAATTACAGTGAATTGTTGCAGTAATCTCGCTTTAATGTTCAGTCTGATGCATAGAATCCATTAGGAGAGACAAACGGAAAGCCTAGAAAATAGAGAGAAGGCAAAACGATTACCTATAAATGCCAGTTTGCCTGGTTTGAGCTGTCATAAAGCTCATTATGTTCTTGCAACAAGTACTGTATGCTGTATTAGATTCTACACACACACACACGGATATCACTGACAAGGTACCTTCATATAATAGCAGGGTATAAGAATGCGCTAATTGTTTTGTGGGAAGAGTTTGATGGTTTAGCATTTACAGACATGACGAGGTTAAGACCGCTATTCATATTTGTATTGTAAATGTACAGCTGTAATGGAAATTTGAATTATTTTATAGTTTTACAGTGGATGTTAATAATTGTTTTTGTTTTTATTAAACAATAACAACAAAAATTGCAGTAATTGTAGTAGAAGTATTTTAATAATAATAATAATAATGATGATGATGATGATGATGATAACAATAATAATAATAATAATATTTGCCCAATAAAACATAAACTAATCTAAATATAACTGTCAGAGACGGGGTTTGAACCCAGGTCTCCAGCGTCAGAGTCTGAACACTTAACCACTCCGCCACAGGAGGCTGATGAACCCAATAGCGAGACAGTACTTGCACACTGATATATTTATTTACAAAAACAAAAATCCAGACTTGGAACAAAAATGCAGAGATAAAATAGGACTTAATTAACGGAGGAACAAAAAGGCCAACAGGCAAAATATCTCTTGAAAAAACTAGAGCAGGAGAAACAAATCCCAAAAACAAAGAAAAAAGCAAAGTAGCATAAAACTCAGAAACAACTAGACTTTAGGAAAGCAAAGCAGACTCACGAAAACCAAGGACTAGCATCAACAATAACCGAGCAACGAAACAGGGAAAAATGCTCAACTTAAATACACATGACATAACAGGACACATGTGAAAACAATCACGTAATTACTGAACTCAAACAACACATGGGAAGAAATGAGGACATCTAGTGGAGAAACAAAATCATAACATGTAAAAACTAAAGTCATAAAATGACAGGTCCTGACAGGACCCCCTCCTCTAGGAACGGCTCCTGACGTTCTTGTTGGGAGAACTTGACTTAAGTGAGTAAAAGTCTCGAATCAGATTGGGGTCCAAAATATCTCTGGCCCGAACCCAGGAGCGCTCCTCGGGACCATAGCCTTCCCAGTCCACAAGATACTGTCGGGATCTACGCACTTGACGGACATCCAGTATTCGGCGGACTGTGTAAGCTGGCTGGCCCCCAAAGTAACGAGGAGGAGGAGGAGGTTTGTCTGTCACAGAAAAGGGAGAAGAAAAAACAGGTTTTAGCAGAGACACATGGAAAGTGGGATTTATTTTTAAGGATTTGGGTAAGTATAGACGGTAGGTAACAGGGTTAACTTTCCTGGCAATCTTGAAGGGGCCAATGTACTTCTGGGAGAGTTTCCTTGACTCCAATCGAAGGGGGATGTTCTTTGTGGAGAGCCAGACTCTTTGCCCAGGACGCAGAATGGGTGCCGGTCTGCGTCTGCGGTTGGCCTGATGTTGGTACTGTTGAGAGACTTTGAGAAGCTTGAGGCGGACCTTCTTCCAGGTCTGACGGCAACGTTTAACGAACTGGAAAGCCGAGGGGACTGCCACTTCTACCTCCTGCTCAGGGAATAGTGGCGGAGAATATCCGAACTGGCATTCAAATGGAGACATGCCCGTTGCAGTTGAACACAGCGTGTTGTGAGCGTATTCCGCCCACATGATAAAGCGAGACCAAGAAGTAGGGTTGTTTGCTGCCATGCACCTTAAGGTAGTCTCTAGGTCCTGATTGAGCCTCTCTGTCTGGCCATTAGATTCAGGGTGGAACCCCGAAGACAGACTCACAGTAGCACCCAGGGATTGACAGAAGGCTCGCCAGAATCGAGATGAGAATTGGGGTCCTCGATCCGAGACAATGTCTTGTGGAACACCAAAGACCCGGAATACAGAATTCATTATGAGTTCAGCAGTTTCTTTAGCAGAGGGTAGTTTGGGTAGGGGAATGAATCGTGCTGCCTTGGAAAATCTGTCTACAATGACTAGGATGGTAGTGTTCCCCTGAGATAAGGGAAGTCCAGTGATGAAATCCATCGAGATGTGTGACCATGGTCTGTGAGGTATGGGAAGTGGATGTAGGTGTCCCTGGGGTGAACTGTGAGGGACCTTGCTCTGGTTGCAGGTAGGGCAAGCTTTAACGAAAGTAGCAACATCAGTTTTGATGGTGGGCCACCAAAATCGTCTCAGGAGGAACTCGAGAGTGCGAGAAGACCCAGGGTGACAGGTAAGTTGTGAGGAATGCCCCCACTGAAGGATCTTAGCTCGGACAGCTTTAGGGACAAACAGACGATTATTTGGTCCTCCCCCAGGATCAGGTTCTTGGTCTTGGGCTTTCCTTACCATGCTCTCCATATTCCACTGGATAGGGGCAATTATCTTACCCCTGGGTATAATAGTGGTAATTTCATCTTCTTGAGGAGATTTAACATAAACTCTGGACAGAGCGTCTGGTTTCAGATTTTTTGTGCCTGGTCGGTAAGTAAGAGTGAAATGGAAACGGTTGAAGAATAGAGACCAACGTGCCTGGCGGGGGTTGAGTCGCTTTGCCTGTTGGATGTACTCGAGATTCTTGTGGTCCGTGAGCACTTCGAAAGGATGTTTGGCACCCTCCAGCCAGTGTCTCCATTCCTCCAGGGCTAACTTGACGGCTAGTAACTCTCTGTCACCTATATGATAGTTCCTCTCAGTAGGCGTGAGGCGGTGGGAGAGGAATGCACACGGATGTAGCTTGTTGTCCTCTCCTCTCTGGGATAATACTGCCCCAACGCCTACATCCGATGCATCCACTTCTACTGTGAAGGATCTGTCAGGGTTGGGAAGTAGAAGGATAGGTGCAGAGGTGAAGCGACTTTTAAGGTGGTTGAAGGCCAGTTCGGCCTCTGGCCCCCATAGAAAACCTGCCTTGTTACCCTTGGTGAGAGCAGAAATTGGGGCTGCCACGGTACTGAAGTTCAATATAAATTTCCGGTAGAAATTGGCGAACCCAAGAAAACGCTGTACCTCCTTTATAGATGAAGGGGAAGGCCAATCTTTAACCGCCTGGATTTTTTGTGGATCCATCTGAATTTTTCCAGGTTTGATGACAAACCCCAGGAACTTTACTTGAGACACATGAAATTGGCATTTTTCAGGTTTGACGTACAAGTGGTTATCAAGAAGACGCCTGAGAACCTTACTGACATGTTGTACATGCTCTTGGAGGGAACTTGAGAAAATGAGAATGTCGTCCAAGTAAACGAACACAAACTTGTTGAGCATATCTCGAAGGACATCATTAATAAGGGCTTGGAAAACAGCAGGGGCATTGGTGAGACCAAAGGGCATGACCAGATATTCATAGTGCCCAGTGGGCGTGTTAAAAGCGGTTTTCCACTCGTCTCCTTGTTTAATGCGCACGAGATGGTAGGCGTTGCGCAAGTCAAGTTTTGTGAAAATGGAGGCTTCTTGAAGAATTTCAAATGCAGTAAACATGAGAGGCAAGGGATAGCGATTACGGACTGTGATCTTATTGAGACCCCTGTAATCAATACAGGGGCGAAGTCCACCATCTTTTTTCCCAACAAAGAAAAAGCCAGCGCCTGCAGGAGAAGTGGATGGCCGGATAATCCCTGCTGCAAGAGCTTCATCTATGTAGTTGTCCATGGCAGTTCGTTCGGGGAGAGACAGTGAAAAAATGCCACCTCTGGGGGGGCAGGAATCTGGGATCAACTCAATGGCGCAGTCATAGGGACGGTGGGGGGGCAGGGAGGTAGCTCTCCTTTTGCTGAAGACAGCCTTAAGGTGATGGTATGGAGCTGGGACTAGAGACAGATCAAGGGGTTCTTGAGACTCGAGAAAAGGTTTGAGGGGTTTCTGACTCAGGCAGGTAGTTTGGCACGTGGGGCTCCAACCCAAAACAGTGCTAGTGGGCCAATCGATTTGAGGGTTATGCTGAACCAGCCAGGGGTGACCAAGGATAACTGGAAACTCTGGTGAGTGTATCAAGTGAAAACAAATCTTCTCTTGGTGCTGACAAACAGAGAGAGCAAGTTGGGAGGTGAGGTGGGTGACTTCTCCTGGGCCTAACGGTCTACCATCCAGGGCAGTGACGGATAATGGACCAGGAAGGGGGTCATTAGGAATTTTGAGGTTTCTGGCTAAGGTGAGATCCATAAAATTTCCCGCAGCTCCAGAATCTACAAAGGCCTGAAGTTGGCATTTCTGGTCTGCCCATGTGAGTGTGATGGGAAGAAATAACCCAGAATTGGGAGGTACGGTGTTGACTGTAGCTCCCGTTACAGTTCCTCCCTGCCTGTACGGGACTGGGCGTTTCCCGAGAGCTGAGGGCAGGTAGAGCGAAAGTGACCAAGCAGACCACAATATAGGCAACGTCGCTCTCTCATGCGGCGCTCTCTTTCAGTAGGAGAGAGGCGAGTTCTACCCAACTGCATGGGTTCTAAAACATCTTGAGCAGTTTGTAACATTTGAGAAGATGTTGGGGTGAGAAACTGTGTGGGGACTGAGGTACAATTCAACTTCCTTTCCCTCAGACGGTTATCGAGGCGAATAGCTTGGTCCATCAAAGTCTCAAGGTCCAGGGCCGGTTCTCTGGTAGCTAAGTCGTCTTTAATTACCTCTGAAAGCCCATTTTGGAAGCAGACCATGAGTGCCTCATTATTCCAGCCGCTCCCTGCTGCAACAGTTCGGAAATGGATGGCATATTCGGCCACACTACCACTACCTTGTTGAAGGGTGAGGAGTTTCTTAGAGGCTTGCCGGCCACTGTGGGGGTGATCAAAAACCCGCTTAAATTCCTCTTCGAATGCCGAAAAACTGGAACAGAATGGGGCCTTGGCTTTCCAAACTGCAGTGGCCCATGAAAGAGCCTTACCAGACAGCAGGGTGATCACATACGCAATCTTGGCCCGATCTGAGGGGAATGTAGATGGCTGTAATTCAAAAGTTAGAGCACATTGGGTTAGGAATCCATCACATACACTAGGATCACCTGAGAAGCATTGCGGCGGGGGAAGTCGAGGTTCTGTCAGAGGAGAGGCCACTCGAGTTTCTGCATTGGGTACTGAGGCTACAGAGGAGGCAGGAGTAGGACCGGAAGGTAACCTGTCGAAAAGCTGACGAATAGAAGTCATTATGTCAGAAAGTACCTGCGAGTGCTTTGCCATGAGTGTTTCTTGCTGCACCAGGACTTGCTCATGTCGCTGGACTGTAGAAGCCTGCTGGGCCACTGTGGCAAGAAGGTCCTGAGGGCTGTGCGTCTCTGGGTTCATGTTAATTCGTGGATCGGTTATTCTGTCAGAGACGGGGTTTGAACCCAGGTCTCCAGCGTCAGAGTCTGAACACTTAACCACTCCGCCACAGGAGGCTGATGAACCCAATAGCGAGACAGTACTTGCACACTGATATATTTATTTACAAAAACAAAAATCCAGACTTGGAACAAAAATGCAGAGATAAAATAGGACTTAATTAACGGAGGAACAAAAAGGCCAACAGGCAAAATATCTCTTGAAAAAACTAGAGCAGGAGAAACAAATCCCAAAAACAAAGAAAAAAGCAAAGTAGCATAAAACTCAGAAACAACTAGACTTTAGGAAAGCAAAGCAGACTCACGAAAACCAAGGACTAGCATCAACAATAACCGAGCAACGAAACAGGGAAAAATGCTCAACTTAAATACACATGACATAACAGGACACATGTGAAAACAATCACGTAATTACTGAACTCAAACAACACATGGGAAGAAATGAGGACATCTAGTGGAGAAACAAAATCATAACATGTAAAAACTAAAGTCATAAAATGACAGGTCCTGACAATAACAACCTGAGAACTTAAATTATAATTAAAAATAATAATAATAATAATAATAATAATAATAATAATAATAATAATAATAATAATAATATCTATTTTACAATGGATATAACCTTTTTAGTTTTTATCAAATAATAAGAACAATAATTATTGTAATAATAACAGTAGAAATATTTGTATTAATAATAATAATAATAATAATAATAATAATAGTAATATTTGCAAAATAAAAACTTATTTAAAATAAAGAATCTTAGAAACATTGATTTCAGTTTAATGAACTGTAATAAAACCTGAGAACTTATATTATTGTTAATAATAATAATAATAATAATAATAATAATAATAATAATAATAATAATAATAATAATAATAATAATAATAATAATAATAAATTATCTATTTTACATTTAAACATTACTAAAATATTTCTTACCATTTATGATTTGGTATTTTATTTTACTAAATAGTAATGCAAATAATATTATTATAACCAATAACATTTCTTCTTATTCTCATTATTAAATTGATCTATTTTACAGTTAACGTTACTACAATATTATTTACCATCTATTATATTGCATTTTAATTTACCAAATAATAATGCTAATATTTCTTTTCATAACCAACAATACAGTATTTCTTTTTAAACACATTATTATTATTATTATTATTATTATTATTATTATTATTAATAACAATAATAATAATAATAATAGTAATAATAAGAAAAAATCTATTTTACAGTTAAACATTACTAAAATATTTCTTACCATTTATGATTTAGTATTTTATTTTACTAACTAGTAATGCCAAAAATATTTCTTATCATAACCAGTAACATTTCTTCTTATTAAATTGATCTATTTTACAGTTATTATTATAATTATCACCTAATTCCTATGTGATCATAAAATGTTTTTATGCACCCTTATAAACAACCACTGCAAACCCAGATTTTTTTTTCAAATCACATTAATTGCAGTCAGTTTTCATCATGACAAAAATATTACATAAAGATTTTCCCCCAAAATTCTGCAGCCCTAACTTTCCTATACTTCAACTTTTTAAGAGTTTTCAATGTTTCAATGTTTTATAAACCAGTGAGCAACCCTGCTGCCAATGCATCCTAAATGAAATAGAACCGTATAGTACCATTTTTACTATAAAGTAATCTTAATAGAACCAAATAGTACCATTTCTGAGATGTATCTTTATTTTTATATCAGAATTAAACTAAATTGAATTTAAAAATGCATTTCATTAGGGACTGAAGCAAAAATAACTACATTTAAATCGCCTGAACTTGCATGTTTGCATTCTGGCATTCTCCGTTTGCACATTGCATTCAGGGATTGCCTTCTCCGCAAAGGACAAACGCAGTGCTGGCTTAAAATATTGTTCACAGAAGGTGTGTTTTGGAACAGACTTCACGTCAGGAGCGAATTGTGATGCGGCCCATGTTTGAGGCTCACCGAGTTTGAAACAGAGCTCTAGACTTCTGATGACCTCCCATAATACTTCAATTGTCCTCACATAAAGCAATTGATAATTATTATATGCTGTAGACATTTAGAATTTTACAGATCATATGGTCATTTTCTGAACCTTTACTAAATGCCGTAATAAATCAGTTTTAGCTCATTTTTGAGGAAAATGTACACACTGCAAGGAGAAAACAAGTCTATAATTCAGTTGAGATTTGCACTCAAAATTCAAAACCATTTGTTATTTTATTTAAGACATTGAAGGAAAAAAATGTTTTGGCTCTCTCACACACACATACACACACACACACACACACTGAAGAGGCCCTAAAATTATTATTTTTTTAATTCTTTCATTTATTCATTTTCCTTTGGCTTAGTCCCTTATTCATCAGGGGCGCCACAGCGGAATGAACCGCTAAGTATTCTGGCATACGTTTTAGGCAGCAGATGCCCTTCTAGCTGCAACCCAGTGCTGGGAAACCTCCATACACGCTCACATTCATACACTACAGCCAATTTAGCTTACCCAATTCACCTATAGCAAAGGGGTTCCCAAACTTTTCAGTCTGTGACCCCCAAAACAACAACGCCAGTGACTTGTGGCCTCCAATATCCTCTGAGGTGGTTATAAATATACAAACATTGCAAACGCAAAACGGCTCACACACATCAATAGGCCCAAGTCTATTCTTTGCTTAATTTTGGAGAACGCCACTCGGAGATCATGTTCAGTCGTGGCCTGTATTTAATTTTATTGTATGTGAGTGCCGTAAAGATGTCAGAAAGTTCAAATCTATCTGCTGCAGCTGACACTATTGCTGTGTCTTTAATCTAACGTAATGAGACCCCAGGGGTTGCAATCCAATGGAAAAAATAAATAAAAATTTGGTGTTGTTTTATAACTATTAAATACTATTTTTATCTTCTGTAGCAACGTGCCTTCCAAGATTTGTTAAATAAAATAGCTAATTTGCATACTTGATTCAATTAAAAAGATTTAAACACCAAAACAAGTCAATATATGAGATGAGAGAGGATACAGTCACAGCTGTCACGAGGTCTATCATTAAGGCTGCGTGTCCACCGAAGCTTTTTTTTCTTAAACTGAGCGTTTGTTCTCTGTTGTTGTCAATGGTAATGTCGTGTTTTTTGAGCACTAGCAGTTTTTTTAGCCATTGTAAGTCGAAAAAACACAGAGCCCTTTTGAGCTAGCCGTCTAATCACAGTGGAGAAGGGGCAGGACAATATCACGCAAGATGCAACGGTCAACAAATAATCTGCTAAAGACTTTTATATTTTATATTTTGAATATTTTTATACCCGCATATTAATTTAGTGTCAATCCAAATGGTTAAAAAAATTTTACTATCTGAAAAAGCCGTTTACCAGATGATGTTTCATACTTGTCTGCCCTCATCCACATTGCTGCTCCCTCTCGCACCCTGAGATCTTCTTCCTCCCTCCACTTGTCGGTTCCCTCTGCTCGTCTATCATCCATGGGCAATAGAGCCTTCAGCCGCTCTGCTCCCCGGCTTTGGAACTCACTACCACCTGCCATCAGAAACATTGACTCCCTCACATTTTTCAAATCCAAACTCAAAACCCACCTATTTAAGATGGCTTTTACTACTTAATTGTACCTGTACTTTTGTTGTGTTTACTTTTTATGTTATTTTCTTGTTGTTTTATTGCTCTTGTTTTACTGTTCGGTGTCCTTGAGTTGCCAGAAAGGCGCCTTTAAATAAAATGCATTATTATTATTATTATTATTATTATTATTATTATTATGTTTGACAAATGCCAAATTAGTAAAATAAATGACTAAACTACCAAATAGTACCTGCCATGAGTAGAAAAGCAGCATATATTTGTGAGCGCGGCAAAACATTTGCATGCAAGCAGCAAATATTTAAGAGAGCACAAGAAAATTTGTAGGGAGCGTATATTTGAGCGTGCGGAAAAAGTTGATGATCTCTCGACTTCTAATTAGGGATTACCTAAACTTGGTACTTTATAGATTTCGGTGCTAAATTATAAAAGACCGAAGTATCGATAAGCTCTGACGTTAACGGTTCTGCTATCAGTACTGGAGAATTATTGCTGAACATTACTTACAGTAGCATAATTTAACTGACTAACCTTTTCTAACTAATTTCGATTAGTATTTCGATACTAATAAATTTTTATATTTGTTTGAAAGTTGGCAATCTTACATAAGAAATGCTCGTGTTTCCGGAGAGCACGTTAAGTATAAAAGCCTTCACAGTTCTCGGCTGTGCGCGCACACAGAGCAGAGCGTAGGCTCACGCTTAGCGCACACACATAACTCATGACACAGACTCGTACACACACAGCTCGTAAGCTTGGGGAGTGAACCAAACGGGTTTTATTTCCCGAGTGCACAGCGACAATGTGCGTTGCAACAAACTCAACAAGTTGCTTTTTTGTATAAGCTGAAACACAAGCAATCTGGCAAAGTGAAAGTATCTTTCAAAATGCATTAACTACAAATGAAAAGTTTTTGACTGCCTAACGGTAACGTTACATCACCCACATCATTATGCCAGCAGTCAATCACCTAAATTAGTATAATATTAATAGTTAAATAAACACACATTCGGTTACAATGGAAACAGTATTTTTTTTTTCTGCAGTAGCCTAAATACGACCCAATCCCAATTCTATTTTTGTACCCCTTCCCCTTGGCCCTTAAAACTGAAGGTGAAGGGGAAGGGGAAGGGCTTCAAAATGTACCCCTAAGAATAGGGACAGCACTACAGCACTTGCACACGTCATCATGATCTCTTGCTTCATATGAGATAAGACGATCGTGACTGCTGTAGTTATTCCAGTTGCGTTATTTTTTGGTATTTACCTTCAGGAAATCACTGAAGGCATATATCATGTTATCATAACAATCTAATGCGGCAATAAGATCGTAACTACTGTGCATTTACACCGTGGCAATATTCATCGATGCAAGCACACCAAAACAACATTAACATTATAGCAGACACTGTAAAAAGGTCATTCCCAGACACTAGACTTTTTCTGACAAGGGATTTGAGCGTCATCGAGTGTCAGAATGTTGTGGGACTACTATACAGTGGTTATTAACATGGATTATAGATCGCAAAATTTAGCGGTTTTTATTTTAGCTTTTTTTTTTAAAGCATGAAGGTAAAACACGAACGCGGTTATGAATGTATTAAAGCATGTGCTTGTTTGTTGTAAAAATTCGTAATAATGACAAAAAAAATACTGATTTGTGGATCTCCTTACTTCTGGGTGCAGCTGTGGCTGGTGTATTCTGGGAAATTTTCTTACCCCTTGGTTTCGAGTGTGGTCCTGAAAAATCTTTGTTCGAAAGGGTATCTACCCCTTGCCCTTAGGCCTACGCCTTCAAGCTAAAGAGAATTGGGACACCCCTACCCCTTCATGGGAACGCGCAAAACGAGAGGTAGGAGGAAGGGGAAGAGCTAAGGGATAGAATTGGGATTGGGCCTAAATCTTAAACATTAAACATACTTTTACATTAGCTGTATTTACAAATATACTATGAATAGCCTAATAATAAACTATGTTTATAAGGAAATTATAAAAAAAAAAAACAGCTTATTTTTACATTGCAAGATGCTCCAAAACTGTATTAAAAACACAGTTAACTCCCAAAACACTGTTAACTCATTTATGTGAATGCATTAATGACAAATCATAAACATTATCTCATTTAATTGCTTTTGGTAACTCAAAGAGAATATTTTCAACTGCAGGGAGCAAAATAAACCGAGAATAATCCTGCCAGAAAAAGGCAGACATGTTGATTTTTCTCCAGAAGAATGGTTAAAAACAGTCATTTTCCTTCAAACTATTGTACATTCTTTTCCAGGAAATAAATTAGTTATTTGTTTTACAATTATTGGATTAATTTAATTTTACATTAAAAGCATGATAATAAAATAAAGTGTTGTTAATTCGGTTTAATTTTTGTTTTGTTTTTTCATAAAAAAAAAAAAACACTACAAAAAGTACAGATAAGAGAACCTTTAAAGTACCGAACCGATAAGTGGTATCGATAAAAGTAGTAATACTGTTAAAACTAGGGATGCAACAATACAGTTAGCTTACGGTTCAATACATACCTCGGTTTTTTAACACGGTTTTCGGTTCAGTTCGGTTCTGATGGCTTAACACATAAGTGTTTGTTTTTTTTGTTATTCTATGCTTAGGCCGAACAGTAAGAAAGAGAAAAAAATAAAAATTATTTATTGCAATACTCCTTTATTTTACTTCAAAGCCAAGGAAGGTACACTAGTTCCTAGTGTATTGTATAATAAAAAAATTAACACTGAAATCTCACAGCTGCTGGTAGATTATGTACAAACTGGGCAACACATAAATTCCTACATTTTAAAAATAAACATGCATGTGAAGTTAATGAACATAAATTGACCATTTCAAATAAACACATTTGTACTTCAGTAAATATAAATAAACCATCTTAATTAAACTTAACACTGCCTTTGTTATTTCTATATGTCTTTCGGAACCAGTTGGATATGTTTGCGGGAAGGATTCAGTGAGGGATTGCTGTTTTACAGAGAACTTTATTACCTTCTCTGCTATCCTGCCTTCAGACAGTGATATTGCTGGGTGATGGCGCCGCAGATGTGCAGTCATGTTGGAAGTGTTTCTATTCGATTAGTCTATACGTGTAACCGAAATGTCCCAACACCGCGGATTTGAAGACACCGGCGCTTCCTCGTACTGCGTTGCCTCGCTTCACCGCAGCTCACCATGTTAAAGTGTGGAATGATGGTGGAGCGCCCCCTAACTTTAGAGCATATTGATTGAATATTTACTCGCGGGGAGGAGTTTCCTCATCTCAGCTCGTAGACTTGCAGGCACACACAAACAGTCTATTCGGAGAGAAATAAAACGCACATAAATTATTTAAACGCAAAACCGGAAAAAACGCAATTCACAAGCGCGTATTGAACCGTGGATGTCGTACCGAACGGTTCAATATTGTATTGAGAATTGTGGTATCTCTAGTTAAAACCTTAACGATACCTATCTCTATTTGTAATACTGCCCTCATGAAATTTGTCATTAAAATAACTCCATAGAAATCCAAAATCAGTGCCCGATAGCTCCGCCCCTTCCGCTATGTGAGCAAAACTGTGGCTGTTGAGTGTGTGAAGTGTCCAACATTCCCCACTTATTTTTAATGGTTGAATAAGTGCATCATCTTTTTAGAATGCAATGAAAATGATAGTCTTAATGCACCATTTATACTATTTATTGGGGCTGCATGAAATTGGAAAAATCTGACATTGCAACGTTTTGTTTTTCTGCACTACAGTATGCACCGCGTCATGAATAACAATTTGACAGGAACTTAAACAGCTCTATTTTGTAAGAATTCAGGTACAGAAATTGAATAATCAAAATGTAAAAGAGCACTGCTTATTCTCCGTTGTATATATAATTTAAATAATTTTTATTAAAAGTTTCGAAATGGTACAATTTCTTGTGCATGAACGCTCTTTTGATAAGCTGTTTTTAAGTCAGAGACCTCAAAAACACAAGTAAATGATAATCTTTAGCTCCATTAAGGTAAAAATCTTTAATGGAGACTACTGCAATACTGATGCTAAATGATATATTGTGCAACTCAACTATTTATACTACAAAAAGGCATAGAAGAGTGCTTAAGTATGTCATTTGAGACCTTCAATGTCTTGAATGAATGATGTGACACGGCAAGACATAACAAATCCTCAGAGAGTAAACTGATGCACCTTTCCGTGTCTGATGTACTTCACTCACACTAACTACTTCTGACAGGAGACATTAATCTGCTATACGTGTCCAGATCTGGTCCAGTGTAGATAAGGTGTCAGAATCATAATTAAAGCAAGGTAATTTGGAATTACAAAGTCCTAGTAGGCTGTATGACTATTAGGGGGTCGGCTTTTATTCTACTGTATGCTTCAGTAAACCAAATTCATATATTTAATTCAATTACATCTCATTTATTAATCAAATGTATTTCTGCTTTGAATATTTTGAGGCACAATGGGTGGATTCTGATGCTCTGGGCTATAGTATATTAGCAGATTTGTGATTCTAAAAGACAAGCTAAATAAAAGGAAACTGTGCCAAAGGTGACAAGTTCACATTCCTGCACCAATAAATGGATGATCATGAAAGATTGCACATACTTTTTTTTACTGTTTAACAACTTGTATGTTCAAGCATAGGCATCTATTAAAATATGCGCTCACAGTGTATAAATTTAACATTACTTTTAGGCTACACTGGGAAAATACTGTGGAAAAAAAGTTTTCTGTTTATTTATGGTTGTGAATTGCATTATGGGATGTTGATCTCTGCTCTGTCCACTTTTGAAGTTGAAAATTTAACTCTACAGTTTAAAAAAGGGACTTTTGTTGACATTTTAGTAGTTTGAAACAATATAATGTATAAGAAATAATATATAAATACACTCACTGGCCATTTTATTAGGTACACCTTTCTGGTACCGGGTTGGACCCACTTTTGCCTTCAGAACTGCCTTAATCCTTCATGGCATAGATTCAACAAGGTACTGGAAATATTTATCAGAGATTTTGGTCCCTATTGACACGATAGCATCACGCAGTTGCAGCAGATTTGTCGGGAAATGTTTTTCCAATCTTCTATTGTCCAATTTTGGTGAGCCTGTGTGAATTGTAGCCTCACTTTCCTGTTCTTAGCTGACAGGAGTGGCACCCGGTGTGGTCTTCTGCTGCTGTAGCCCATCTGCCTCAAGGTTTTGAACGTGTTGTGCATTGAGAGATGCTCTTCTGCGTACCTCGGTTGTAACGAGTGATTATTTAAGTTACTGTTGCCTTTCTATCAGCTCTAACCAGTCTAGCTATTCTCCTCTGACATCAACAAGGCATTTGCGCCCACAGAACTGCCGCTCGTTGGATATTTTCTCTTTTTCAGATCATTCTCTGTAAACCCTAGAGATGGTTGTGTGTAAAAATCCCAGTAGATAAGCAGTTTCTGAAATACTCAGACCAGCCTATCTGGCACCAACAACCCTGTCACATTTAAAGGGGAAATGAAGCACTCAGTCAAGTTTACCTTATTTTGTACATTTTATTCCACTTTAATGAAAATATAATAAACAAACTCGATTAATGTAACCATTTAGCAGAAAACAGCATGTTTTACTGTAGATTTTAGACCTAGGGCGCCGCCATCTTGGAATATCGCTGTCTCTGACGTCACGGGGTTGGTTTGCGGTGATAAGCTGAACGGACACAATAGAAGTAAAGGAGTGAACGCGGAGACTGGACAGCCTAATTTAACCCAATGCGTGAAGTTGTGGGCGTGGAGCTGCTGCAAATACAAGCATCAGATGTGTGTCTAATATAAAAGTATATAAATGTATTCTATTTTTCTTTTTTTCTCCTTTAATTACCGATCATTTGATGAGCTTTGCTCCACTCTCTGTATTACTCTACCTGACTGCCTGTCTATGTTTCAAACATGATTGTAACGGACTAAACACGGACACTGAACAGCTTAATTTAACCCAATGCATGAAGTTGTGGATGTGTGTGAAAACACAGCAAATACAAGCATTTAAGTGTCTTGAGTTGTGTGTTTTTCTTTTGCTAATACCTCTCGTTTGATGCGCTGTGGTCAACTCTTTCACGCTGCTCCAGCACTGCCTGACGAGGGGATTTACATTCAGACTAATGCAATGATTTAAATCATACATGACTTCATGCTTTACTAAGTCACGTCTGTCTGGATTGTCAAGACATATTCCCTCTTCAAGTCCATAGACTCGATCTCTCAACATGTATGAAGGATAAAAACCTGCCATAAGAAACACCGCGCTGATCTGAGTTTGGTTTAAACACGAGCAGAGGCGAGGGGGTGTAGCGGTGAAAAGTGAAAGTATCCGCCCCCATGACGTCAGTAATGATTCACTCTCCCAATACTGTGGTTTTCAACTAGGTCCGGTGTAAGCGTCATGGGGCGGGTACTTTCACTTTTTAGTCCGTTACAGTCACGTTTGAAACCCAGACAGGCAGTCAGGCAGAGTAATACAGAGAGTGAATCAAAGCGCATCAAATGATCGGTAATTAAAGGAGAAAAAAAGAAAAATAGAATACATTTATATACTTTTATATTAGACACACATCTGATGCTTGTATTTGCAGCAGCTCCACGCCCACAACTTCACGCATTGGGTTAAATTAGGCTGTCCAGTCTCCGCGTTCACTCCTTTACTTCTATTGTGTCCGTTCAGCTTATCACCGCAAACCAACCCCGTGACGTCAGAGACAGCGATATTCCAAGATGGCGGCGCCCTAGGTCTAAAATCTACAGTAAAACATGCCGTTTTCTGCTAAATGGTTACATTAATCGAGTTTGTTTATTATATTTTCATTAAAGTGGAATAAAATGTACAAAATAAGGTAAACTTGACTGAGTGCTGCATTTCCCCTTTAAAGTCGCATATATTACCTTTCTTCCCCATTCTGATGCTCGGTTTGAGCTGCAGCAGATCGTCTTGACCATGTCCACATGCCTAAATGCATTGAGTTGCTGCCATGTGATTGGCTGATTAGAAATTTGCGTTAACGAGCAGTTGGACACTTAATACCTAATAAAGTGGCCGGTGAGTGTTATTCTGTACAATAACAGAAAATGTACTGGCAGCTTATTACAAGGTTTTTGTAGCATAATATACAACACCAACCCAGACAATATAGCACTTTAAACTATTAAAAAGGTTTTTAAAAGTCACTTTTTTTGGTTAAAAGTTGTTAGAGGAAAGATCAAGATCGCATAACGCAATTCAAAAGCATACATAAAAAAACATGAATCACAAAATACAGAAAACTGCTAATTTACGGATATTTTTATAGTGTATATTTAGATGCAAACACCTATTTTATAAGAAAATTGTCTATTTATTTATTTATTATTTATTTATTGCCACATCAGCAACTTATGGCTATTTCATGGCAAAATGGATATACATAAAAATATTACATGATAAAAAACAAATTTGTATTACAATAAAAAGTTACTTAGACAAATATATAAAATATAAATAAAGAAAATTCAAAAATATATTCAAAGTTAAATATGATTTTTCAGTTCAATTTTTGATAATTTAAAATTCTTCCTGGTGGTACCTTTTTAAAAATGTCCATTAAAGTTCTCTCATAAAAATTTAGAAAATTGTCTATTAAATGTTTACAGTATTTATTTGATATGCTAGATCTGCTGTTTTCAGACCCCAAATCAATATTTCCCCCATTGCCTGCTGGGTCATGCGTTCACAATAGTATCTACATAAGCTCAATACCAATTCTACCCCATAGCTTTTACACTTACCCCCTACCCCTTACCCCTCAGTACAAATGAAGATTTTTTAGGACCACACTACAAATGAAGATAAGGAGTTTGAGACACTTCCTGAATTTACCAGCTACAGCAGCAACATGGCTGCAATATTACTAAATATTACTAAATTTTACAATCGATAATCACTTATAATAGCTAGGCCTGTCACGATATCTATTTTTTGCTGAACGATATATTGCGGCAAAATATTTTGTGATAAATTATATTATTGTCAATTTAAAGCCATTTTATGCACAATATTTTATTTATAAGAATATTTTAATTACAGTCATTTTAACTATTTAATAATTATGCATTTGAATCTGAATGTGAAAACACATATCTAAATAAATAATAATAAATGCTAACAACAAAAAAAAGTGCAAGGTAAAAAGTTACAGAGGCTGTGTTATCTGCTACCAGCTCTATTTTCAGCTGTCAGACACCCACATGAAAATATACTATAGTAATTTATAGTAAATACTACAGTGTTTTTAACCACACTGACACCTCCAATAGAGCTAGAGATGTTGCACAATCAGTTAAAATGTTGCTAGAATTGGTTTTTATGTATGGGTGATATATATTGCATCACCAAAATATGATTGAGGTCATGTCTATGTGTTGTGCAATAAGTCTATATATTGATTATGGATGTTTACTTGTGGTTACATAAATATGAGTGTAAATGCACAGCACATTTCAAGCTTCTTGCAACATGATCCACCAGTCGAAACAGAAGCCTGGGAAAACCCAGAATTGTAAATACTTTTGAGCTGAAATTGAACAGCTCTTGTCCAAACACAGCATAAAATAACAGTGCCAGCCGGGCCGATCACACCGAGCGTGCTTTTCAGTTCTGAATACTGCATTTTGTTGACATTTGTAAAGTATTAAAGTAAGGTACACTGCTCGTTTTTATGTTACTAGCATGACTAGAGCATGACTACATAAGGGGAAGTATTAGGGGTAGGGGTATAAAAGACAATTGGCATAATTTAGGCCTTACTTAAAGTTTGGGCAGAGGAGAAACAGTTGTGCCCAACTGAGCCTGGTTTCTCTCTGGGTTTTTTCTTTCACTTTCATCAATTGGTGAAGTTTGTTCCTCGCCGCTGTCGCCACTGGCTTGCTTGGATTGGGAGTTGTGGAACTGTGCATCGATGGATTTGCTCTTCAGTGTTTAAACTTTCAGCAGTGAAAATTAAACCACACTGAACTAAACTGAACTTCAACTCTGAAAACTGGTCTAACACAATTTCAATTTACTAGAACTATTTACTATGTTAAGCTACTTTGACACAATCTACATTGTAAAAGCGCTAGAGAAATCAAGATGAATTAAATCACTATCCTATAAAATTACTGAACCAATGGGCGGGGCTAAAGAGGCAAATGGGTGTTGGTCATCTTCTGGTTTGGATAGGCATGGGCCGGTATAAGATTCTGATGGTATGATAACCTTCACAGTCATGTGATTACTGCTCTAAAATATGTTCTTTATAAATGTCTGGGTAAAAACTTAAACATTTTTTTCCCTTTTGAACACAATTTATTTTATTTTGAGAAACATTTAAAGAGTTTTAGGCAGTAAACATGTCAGGCTAAATAATTCAAACAAATCATTGACTTCTGCTGTCTTCATTAGTTTCAAAAACACAGATTTCTTTACAATTTAAAACGGCATCTTTGGATATCTTTTCAGCTGGAGATACTGTTGTCCTAAAAAAAAATTAAAAAAAAAATCTTACACATAGCTTAGGAACGGTATTAAAGAAAATTTTTGGTTTTAAAACCTTGACTTTTCCAAACCGCGGTATACCTTGAAAACGGTTATCATCCCATGCCTAAGTCTGGATAGGTTATCTTTCATTGCACTATTACAATGCATTGAGACAAAAAGAGAGCCATTTTGGCAGCTTGGTTTCAGTAAATATCTGTTATTGTACTAATGAGAATGTTTTAGGTTCTGAAACTTTTCCAGTTACAATGGCCTCTCTTATGTGTCAAAAGATTAGAATCTTGTTGTTTAAAACGGGCAAGGATTGAGAAAATAAAATTATTTTAAATTGCACACAAGCTTTTTTTCTCTAGTTATTTAGTAAACGTGTCTATAATTTATGAATTCTGTCCTTCAAACTGTTTTCTCAAAACAAGAGTGATTTTGACAAAGCAAGGATGGAGCAAATTGTCACATCTGTTTTATAATTTGTTGTGCTGCAAAATTGATTAATTAATACCAGTGTTATGGCTAACGCATTACAAGTAACGCAAGTTACGTAATAATATTACTTTTCGAGTAACGAGTAAAGTAACGCATTACTGAAAGTAATAATATTTTAGTGGTTTGCTGCCGAGTGTGATGCGGCTCGGATGAGAATCAGCACCTCCAAGTTCGAGGCCATGGTGTTCCACCGGAAAAAGGTGGTTTGCCATCTCCAGGATGGAGGAAAGTCCTTACCCCAGGTGAAGGAGTTCAAGTATCTTGGGGTTTTGTTCATGAGTGAGGAAAGGATGGAACGTGAGATTGACAGGTAGATCGGTGCAGCGGCAGCAGTAATGCGGTCGATGTATCGGTCCGTTGTGATAAAGAAGGAGCTGAGCCGAATGCAAAGCTCTTGATTTACCGGTCAATCTACGTTCCTGCTCTCACCTATGGTCATGAGCTTTGGGTCATGAGCGAAAGGACAAGATCTCGGATACAAGCGGCCGAAATGAGTTTGCTTCGCAGGGTGGCAGGGCACACTCTTATTGATAGGGTGAGGAGTTCTGTCACCTGGAAGGAGCTCGGAGTAGAGCCGCTGCTCCTCCACATCGAAAGAAGTCAGCTGAGGTTGCTCATTCATCTGTTTCGGATGCCTCCTGGACACCTACCTAGGGAGTTACTTTAAAAACGTAACCCAAGTTACTTTTTTAGTTAATTTGCTTCTAAAAATAAATTGCTGAATTAAAATTAACATTGAATCACACACTCAGTGAGAGAATTTTCTCCCTGCAGAAACAAGCAGAAACCAAGACGGCAGAGCCTTACATTTCTGCGCTGGAAGTATTCTCATTATCCTTAATGCATGGAAGAAAAGTAAAAGGGGATTGTCTCAATGCTTAAATTACTTTACTAATAAGACAAAAAGTACAAACCTGTAAGTAGCAAACATACATTGCTTTAAACTTTCATTAATCTGTATATATGTCATGTATAGCTCTGGGCTCAGGAAGTTCTCAGAAGATAACATTATCCTAAATTATTATTATTTGATGTGTTTTTTAAAAGGTAAACAAAGGTTATACAGGGTGTTGTTAATTACAGATCTTCTCTATTAAAAAAAGGCAAGTAAAATTAATGCAAAAGTAAAGTAACGCATTACTTTCCATAAAAATACAAAGTATCACAACTAGTAATGGAATATTATACGCTATAAAACCCAAAAGTCAACTTTATCAAACGAAATGAGTGTAGTTAACTCAAAATTTACTGAAGGTTAATTCTACTCATTTGAAAAGAGTTTTGAACTCTGTGTTGAAGGTAATGAGTTAATTAAATACCTCATTACTTCAACTTAAATGGATTAAGGTCACAGTACTCATATAGATTAGTTTTTTAACTCAAATGGTTTGTGGCAATCGGTTTCTTCAAACGGTTTGAGTTGCCTTAACTTATTGGGTTTTACAGTACTCAGTTGTTTGAGTTCTCTTCATTTATTGGGTTCTACTGTGCTCTAATTGCTTCATTTACTTAAATAGATTAAGTTCACAGTACTCATTAGGATTAGTTTTGAACTTAAATGGTTCGTTGCAATCGGTTTCCTCAAACGGTTTGAGTTACCATACCTTTTTGGGTTTTGCAGTGTAGTAACTCACTATTGTAATGCATTCTTTTAGAAGTAACTTTCCCCAACACTACTTTATACAATATCTGATATTGAACATATGGCTCACAACTTCCCATTTTAGGCAGTTTTACTTTGTTTCATAATTGCTTGTTAATTGATCGCTAATAATAAAATAATGATATAACATAACATTCATTCATTTTCTTTTAGCTTAGTCCCTGATTTATCAGGGGCCACCACAGTGGAATGAACCGTCAATTACTCTGGCATATATTTAACGCAGCGGAAGCCCTTCAAGCACCATGCTGGGGAACTAAAAAAAAAACAATATATCATAAAACAAAATCAATATAACAAAAGGAATGCACTAAATAAATATTAACAGAATCTTCCATTATGATGTTCAGTGTGATTAAACTGTCAGAGAGAAAATTCTATCTATCTATCTATCTATCTATCTATCTATCTATCTATCTATCTATCTATCTATCTATCTATCTATCTATCTATAGTTGAAGTAATTCAGAGTATTTCCTATAATTATTTTTGCTGGAGAAAGTCTTATATGTTTTATCTTGGCTACAATAAAAGCAGTTTAACATCAATATTATTAGCCCCTTTGAGCAATTTGTTTTTCAATTGGCTACAGAACAAACCATTCTTAGACAAAGGCTTGCCTATTATACTAATTGAAGTAATTAAGCCTTTAAAATTGCACTTTAAGCTAAATAATAGCATCTATCTATCTATCTATCTATCTATCTATCTATCCATCCAACCATCCAAGTGTGACAACTTGCCCCGGTCTCCACTGCAGCATACACTCTACACACTCACAATTGCTCTCTACAATACCGGAGCAGCTGCTAAGGTTGTAGGTTCAAACCCCAGAAGGGCAGATGAACTATCCACTACACTACAGTATTGTTTCTGAGCCAGTTCATGAATCATAAAACTAGCCTGCAACCATGTGCCTTTGATTAAGACAGTTAACCTCGTGCTATTCTGACAGGACCGAACCTGTAATGACTGACCCAAAGACGCTGAATACACCAATTAGTAAATGAGCAGCCTATATAGAGCGCAACGCGTCCGTGCGCTCCGGTAACCGGTCACCGGTAACCAGTGCGCGCTGCGCGGCTCCATCTGTCACACATTCATCCGAAACGAAAAATAAAAAAGATGCATTTCCCAAACGTACACGTATCCACATGAGACACATCCAGCCAGCACACATCAGTGAGCATCTGTCATCCTTCACAGCCATATAACATGTCGTTAGATGCACCATGAAGTGCCTGTGGATATATTCAGCGCATGTTTCCGCTTTAATAAGTTTGATGTGTGCTAGTGATGTATACGCATATTATACACGCAACCTGCCGCTTGAAAAATAAACATAAAATAAGCAAAATAGCTGGTCTTACCTTAAGGATGCTTGTTTTAAATGTCAGCTGGAGATTCCTGTGTCTTATGTTGGTGAAGGTCTGAGAGACAGACACGCGCTTGCATAGAGAGGCGCGTAGAGTCTCTCTCTCTCTCTCTCGCTCGCGCGCGCTCTCTCTCTCTCTCTTTCTTCCATTATCATCTTCATCATCTCTACAGCGCTTGGATATGCTCGTGCACTACACACCTAAAATAAAAATAAAATTTGTCTTAGCAATATTTAGGGCAGGGAAACACGTAAAATTCAAAAACTTAACCGTAAAATTCACAATTAGCCAGCATTGTGTGAGGCATTTAAAAATCGTGTCGTATTTAGTAAGTTGGTCAAAAATACTATATAAAAACGATTGTATCCAACTCATTACCGATTCGGTGTTTTCTTCCGAATAACAAACAAAACAATCAAACAGACACAAAAAAATCAGCAATTTTCTGTCAAATTGAAGACATCTTGGCATTTGATAACCGTTAGATGGCGCCAATTAGCCGTTAAATCTTCTGACGTAACTGCTCTCCTCTAACGTATTCTAACATTTGAATTCTAAATAAAATTCGTCGCTGAAACGGGACATCGAAATAATTAACACCGTAGTTAAACACCGAGAGAGTGGCAGTATATTTCTGTCAAAATCAGAATTTTGAGCTTTTAAAGACAACTCCGTTGTTTACCTAATGTAAAATATCTTGAGAACAGATACAGGCTGCCTGAGGTAAGAATTGGTTTATATCCAACAAATAAAACGCTCTAAAAATGCTAGGTTGTTTTAACCCAAATTTGAAAACATATTTTGTGAAATATGAACCAACCCACACATGTCCCTGCACATGGAAGTTAAACAGTAAAACAAAAAATACATGCAGTCTTTCATGGTCATCCATTAAGGTGCAGGAAAGCAAACCTGTTGCCGTTTATTTAATATCACAAATATCATTGAGAACCACTCAATATCCATAAAAACACTGAAAACATAATAACAAGTTTGATTAATAATTTGGATGTAATTGAATTAAATATATAGGCTTAATTTGGTTAGCTGGTTCAACTTGACCACCCTGATCGTCACTGTATAATTAACCCAACGGCTAATGTTTGTGTATTATTTTGGAATACAATTTTCAAGGTTCATGCTTTAATCCACATTATTTTCAGGTTGCAGGGCAATGTTTCAATAGATTGCATTTTGTCTACAGACCTAGAGGATTAGCCAATGATGAACTTCTGGTGAAAGCTTAATGTGACCTCTCAATTTCAGAAGGTGGCTTTTACAGCATCAATGTTGCAATGTAAATACACCACATTCAGTTAAATAGACTTACGCATTCATTTAGTTGTTCAAGCATAAAACGAGATGAAACACTGAGTGTTAGCGCCGTCAGGATCAGCAGGCTAAAATACTGGAGTCAAATAAATTGTCATATTTTAAACGCATGGCGGGGGGAAATGGAATGCAGTGCTTCTTGTCTGGTCTGAGACCCATATCGTATATCTAACACGCAGTGAAGACCACTGATTTTTAAAGAAATCAGACCTTAATTGGTGATTTTATAATGGAAATGGAAAGACTGAGGCTGGCTGGCTGAAAATTAGAAGTCTGTGTGCATATACCCCATTTCTGACCCATCTGTCAAAAATTGTTAATGTAAACACAAATTAAAAGTCTCTTCATCCAAAACTCTGATGCTTCAAAAGGTTCATAGAAAGAATTTAAAAATAAATACACATGAATTTATTCATTTAACCCAAGTCAGAATTCATTTAGGCTGTAATTCACATCAGAACATTGTTTAGCAAACATGAACAGAAGCTCAGTCATACCTGCATATCATGCAAGACTGAACCTCATTGGTTTTTCATGTCAAGCACGCATGCTTGAATTTCATTCATTCATTCATTTTCTCTTCGGCTTAGTCCCTTTATTAACCTGGGGTCGCCACAGCAGAATGAACCGCCAACTTATCCAGCACATTTTTACGCAGCAGATGCCCTTCCAGCCGCAACCCATCTCTGGGAAACATTCCACACACACTCATACACTACGCACAATTTAGCCCAATTCACCTGTACCGCATGTCTTTGGACTGTGGGAGAAACCGGAGCACCCGGAGGAAATCCACACGAACGCAGGGAGAACATGCAAACTCCTCACAGAAACGCCAACTGACCCAGCCGAGGCTTGAACCAGCGACCTTCTTGCTGTGAGGCGACAGCACTACCAACTGCGCTACTGCATCGCCTTTCTTGAATTTCTCTGACCAAAATTCTATCCTGAATAAAAGCCTAAACTAAATGTATTCATTACATAATGAATGTAGAGAGTCGCTTCAGAGGACTTAGGTTAAACCACTAACATCACTAACTCTCCTAATGAATGCTTCGAAGAGTTTTGGGTGAATGACTTCAAGCAAAACATGACAATTTTAATTTTGGGGTGAACTGACCCTTTAAAATTATAAACCTATTAAATCAACCACACAAAATACCTTAACAACTGCCTGGCAACCTAATGGAGGGTTTATAAAGCATCACACACATACACTACCTGACAAAAGTCTTGTAGTTGATCCTGAGTTGTAAGAACAACAAATAATAACTTGACTTCTAGTTGATCATTTGGAAAAGTGGCAGAAGGTGGATTTTTCTGATGAATCATCTGTTGAACTGCATCCCAATCATCACAAATACTGCAGAAGACCTACTGGAACCAGCACGGACCCAAGATTCTCACAATAATCAGTCAAGCTTGGTGAAGGAAAAGTCATGGTTTGGGGTTACATTCAGTATGGAGGCTTGTGAGAGATCTGCAGAGTGGATGGCAACATCAACAACCTGAGGTATCAAAACATCTGTGCTGCCCATTACATTACAAACCACAAGAGAGGGCAAATTCTTCAGCAGGATAGCGCTCCTTTTCATACTTCAGCCTCCACATCAAAGTCCCTGAAAGCAAAGAAGTTCAAGGAGTCCTGCAAGAACGCTTTCTTTGCCATTCCAGATGATCCAGATGGATGCAGTTCTCTAAACTCATGGGAGTCATACACAATATTCATTCTTTCTCCACTGCAGCATGACTTTATATTCTATACTGGACATTATTTCTGTTAAGTGACGAGACTTTTGTCTAAGCAAAGTCAGACCTTACTGTCCTAATGAAATCATTAATAATCAAGGCATGATCATATTTTATTTTGGTAAAATAAGCGTAATCTAGAGGCCTTTGCCTTTCATATAAGCCACTTCTGATACCAAATGATCAACTAGAAGTCAAGTTGTTCCTAAAACTTGGATAGGCAACAAGACTTTTGTCAGGTAGTGTACTGACATTGGCTTGAGAAAATGTCTTCTGATCCAACAGTACCATGCAACAGTATTTTAAACAGTTTGTTTGGTTTGCAAAAGCTAATGTTGCATTTCCTTGAAATGTAAAGTTATTGAATGCTCAGAATTACAAATATGCACTCACACACATACACACACACACACACACACAATATGTTTATATTCCACAGCAACATAAACTGAAATCACATTCTTATTATCATTACTGTTCCACAAATTATCTGGCCGTGATGCTTACTGAATACTCAACAGTAATTTTAATTCAAGACAGAAAGCTGCTCTTCTAAATAAAAATATATATATTTTTCCCAATTTGCAGATGTAATGCAGCCATAAATGTTTAATAATCTTGAGGGGAAAATGCAGCTCTGTTTTTTCAAGGCTTTATTGAGGTGAAGTTTAAATTCAGTCATACATTAACTCCAAGACTTAGCTCAGGGTGTTTTATAACACCTTAACTTAAAACTGCATACTAATTATCATGATCATTCCACAAATTAGCGGCCTATAACTCTCATCGAATGATTCTTAACAGTAATTTAAACACAAGTAGGAAAGTTGGCTCTATTTGTAGATTTTATAGGGGTCATAAATGTTTAATACTTTGGATGCATATTCTGGATGTTGCTCTTTTTCTGTTTAGCCAAAATTGAAGCATAATTGCCTTTTAATTGGCTTGAAGTTTATAGTCTGTCACAGAGGATATTGCTTGGGAGTTTTGCTGCATTATATATCCAGAAGTTTATGTAGAAAACTTTTCTGTATAAGTACTGTATATTTTTTTAATACCTTATTATGTCTTTCAATTTCAAACACGTTTAGTACAATTATGCCAATAAACATTTTCATTAAAGACATATTTTTCCAGACAGTCATTCCTCATTTTTACATCTACAGCACTTTCTTCCCCTACACGTTTTCCCTTTTTATTACTCTAATGATATAGCACCAACATTCATTCATTCATTTTCCTTCGGCTTAGTCCCTTATTTATCAGAGGTTGCCACAGCGGAATGAACCGCCAACTATTCAGGCATATGTTTACGCAGCGGATGCCCTTCTAGCCACAACCCAGTACTGGGAAACCCCAGTACACTCTTAGATTCAGACTCATTTTAATTCACCTATACCACATGTCTTTGGACTGTGGGGGAAACTGGAGCACCCGGAGGAAACCCACGCCAACACGGCGAGAACATGCAAACTCCACACAGAAATGCCAACTGGCCCAGGGAGGCTTGAACCAGTGACCTTCTTGTTGTAAGGCAACAGCGTTACTCTCTGCGCCACCTCATACCCAAAATAATAATAATAATAATAATAATAATAATAATAACCATATTGTTTGAGACTGCATACTTATACTTTTGATTTCATATGTTATGTTTTCCATAGAGATAATAAATATATCAGATATATCGGGGGATTCCTGCTTTTTCCAAAATTTCCAAAAGCTGCAATTCTACTCATCTTACTGAGTAGTATCTTGTACACAAAATTATATTTTGTATATTTTATTTTAGTATTTTCCACTGTAAAAAAAGGCTGTACTACAGTAAAAATCTGTGACCTGGTTAACAATGAGTTTCTTTAATATATACTGTAAATAACTGTAAATTGACTTTCCCAGAATTCCATACATGACACTTCCATTTTGTTGACATTTTTTTTAGTTCTTTTTATATTTTTTAAATCACCAGTTATGTACATCAGAGTTATATGTTAAATATCATTTTGATAAGTAATGTTTATTATATACTTTAGTATGTTACCATGATGGTGTTTAGTAGTTGTGTGAATGACACTGAACGCTTTCTACATATATTATATTATTATTTTTCTCATCATCACTTGCTTTTGGCTGTGTTTTTGTGTATAACAAAGATACAATGTTTAAAATCAGTGGTTTATTAAAGCTATAATGATATACGGTAGTTTACTGTAAAATTTAGAAATGTCTTATTTGTAAACACTCTAAAAATATTAGTTAATTAGCAGTTTCCGTATTTTGTGATACACGGTTGTTTTTAGTGCATTTACGATAATGAATTGCATTATGGGACTTTGATCTCTGCTCTGTCATCATTCGATGTAAAAAAAAAAAAAAAAAAACTCAACCGCAGTTTAACTTTTATTGACATAAGTTTGAAACATTACATTGTATAAGAAACAATATATACAGAATTAACCCAGACAATATCACTCCCCATTTAAAAAATTTCAATAAAAGTCACTTTTTCTAACTTTTCAACACCAAAAGTTTTTTATTAAAAAGCATTAAAAAAAATCACAACATAAGAAAATCCAACCTGATTTCACAAGGAAACTTAACTATTTTACGTTTTGTCAGTTTAGTGGCCAATTCATACAAATTCATATGAGATCAGTTGTACGAAAATGTAAAATTTTAAGAAGGAGGAGCTACGGAGGCAACAAACCCCACCACTAAACCCAATCGTGATCGGGGGATTACTATCAAATAGTAGCAAATTGTACAAATTAGATCACACAAATTCATACAAATTAGCCACTAAATCAAAAAGTTACGAATTTCTGTGAGATAGCGTTCGAAAAATCTGTTAATGAATGGGTATTTATTTAAAATGTAGGTTTTCTATCAGCCTAATCTCACAAAGAAACTGAACTTTTTTTTTTTTTTACATTTTGTCAGTTTAGTGGCTAATTCGTACAAATTCGTATAAGATCAGTCATATGAAAATGTACGATTCTAAAAAGGAGGCGTGGCAAGAAACCCCACACCTAACCCCAATCGTCATCGGGGATTACTATCAAATAGTAGTAAATTGTACGAATTAAATCTTACAAATTTATATGAATTAGCCACTAAATCAAAAAGTTACAAATTGCCGTGAGATAACGTTGGAAAAATCAGTTCATTTACGGGTATTTATTTAAAATGTGGGTTTTCTACCAACCTGATCTCATGTGGAAATGTAACTTTTTACGTTTTGTCAGTTTAGTGGCTAATTCGTATAATTTCGTATGAGATCAGTCATACAAAAATGTACGATTTTAAAGAGGAGGTGTGGCAACAAACTCCACCCCTAAACCTAATTCTCATCAGGGGATTACTATCAAATAGTAGTAAATTGTACAAATTAGATCATACAAATTCATACAAATTAGCAACTAAATCAAAAAGTTACAAATTGCCATGAGATAGCGTTGGAAGAAATCGGTTAATTTATGGGCATTTATTTAAAATGTTTCTACCAGCCTGATCTCACGAGGTAATGTAACTATTTTAGGTTTTGTTAGTTAAATGGCTAATTCGTTTGAGATCTGTCGTTCAAAAATGTACGATTTTAAAAAGGAGGCGTGGCAACAAACCCCACCCCTAAACCTAATTGTCATCGGGGATTACTATCAAATAGTAGTAAATTGTACAAATTAGCCACTAAATCAAGATGGTGTTGGAATATCGGTTAATTTATGGGTATTTTTTTTAAATGTAGGTTTTCTACCAGCCTGATCTCACGAGGCAATGTAACTATTTTACGTTTTGTTAGTTTAGTGGCTAATTCTTGGTAATTCACATGAGTTCAGTCCAACAAAAATGTATGCTTTTTAAAAGGGGCGTGGCACAAACAAATCCCACCCCTAAACCATCATAAGGGGATTACTAGCAAAAAGTACCAAACTGTACTAATGAGATCGTACACATTCATACGAATTATTCACAAAATCAAAAAGTTACAACTTGACGTGAGATATCGTTGGTTTCAACAGACTACCGCATTTTCAACTGTAAAATTCTAGCAACCACAACCTGACACTTTGTTATCATATATTTATACAGTTTTTACATAGGCCTACACATAATGATGGATGTGTGCCATATATACCATGGCCTGGCTATGCAAATAAAGTCCCACGTGACCTTCAATACTTTTGCTGTCAGCTCATTTCGTTCAGAGTGTAATTTCAGCAAGAATCCGGCGCCAATCTGTTTATTTCTAATTTTACCGTATACATCGAATAACAATGACAGGGAGAATATTTGCCTCGCACGCAGCCCCAATAACTGGAGAAGATGAATGTGTGGCGAAGCACTTTCGTACCTGCAAGTCTGTATGTGCGTTCATTACAACGCCCCAGTTTAGCTGCCTCCTCCGTCGATGCTATCTTATTGTTACCAGGTGGCTGCAAGTGACAGGAGCGTTGAAAAACTGCTGACAATAAGCCACAGCTCAAAGGAAAAAAAAGGTAAAAAAAAAAAGGAGGACGCCCGAGCGTGTGGTTTCTCCTCGTGAAGGCGTAGGGGGTGAAGAAACCATGTTAGGAAGGGAAAGGAACGAGATCCCTGGGGAAACATTCCAGCGAGTTCCTGCGCTTTAGATGATGGTTCATAAACTACCATCATCCTTGAGGGGCCCAGGGAGCCCAAGCTGAAACAGTTCAGAAGTGCCAATAAATGAAAAAGTGGGAATTAGAGAGGAAGTTTGGTGAGCGGAGGGGTGAAATGGAGACTTATGGAGGCTAAAGGAAGAAAACGTCCAAGTTCATACACTGTTAAGATTTTCCTGTATTATCTACAGTAACTCACTGGCAGCAGTTCGTCAGTAACTTACTGTAAATCTATTACAGTAAAAATACTGTATTACATTTACAGCACCATTTATCTTGCTATAATTGTACTGACAGTATTGAATATATTTACTGTAAAATACAGTAATTTTCACAACGCAAGTTTAAAATACAGTAACATACCGCATAACTGTCCTACAGTAAAATACAGTTAATATTACAGTTAAATACTGTGTAATTTACAACGATTGTTAACGGTGTATTTTATATTTCGATAAGCTAACTGTAATTGATATTAAGAGCGTTGTCCTGTCTGCAGGCCTCAATCTGATCTATCAAAGTTCTGATGTCAACATCAGCACATTCACATGAAACATCAAGTTTAAAACGCATTTAGAAAGATCATTTATTAATATAATTAATTTGTTGAGGGATAATGTACTGCAATTTAAAGCACGGTTATCCCAGTTCTGCTAATCATTATTATATCATATATTAATCAAGTCGATTATATACAGGAATATGCAAATGTATGTATTAATATTATTCATTAATCCATTTTCTTTTCGGCTTAGTCCCTTTATTCAGGAGTCGCCATGCGGAATGAACCGCCAACTTATTCAGCATATGTTTTACACAGCGGATGTGTAATCACTTCCAGCTGCAACTTCCAGCTGCAACTAATCAATGGGAAACCCATACACTCTCATTCACACACATACACTACAAACAATTTAGCTTAACCAATTCACCTGTACCGAATGCGAACACTGAGAGAACATGCAAACTCCACACAGAAATTCCAACTGGCCCAGCCGGGACTCGAACCAGTGACCTTGCTGTAAGGTGACATCGATACCCACTGCGCCGCCATGTAACAATTTGTCGGATGAATATTATTACCACTTTAAAATGTTTTTATGAAAAAATGAAATGAAAAAAAATTAATAATATTTAGATATTTTATAATACAAAATTATTTCACAAGCGGCAGTCGCTCAATGGTTAGCACTATCGCCTCACAGCAAGAAGGTCGCTGATTCAAGTTCTGGCTGGGTCAATTGGCATTTCTGTGTGGAGTTTGCATGTTCTCTCCGTGTTTGCGTGGGTTCCCACTGGGTGCTCCGGTTTCCCCCACAGTCTAAACACATGCGCTTTAAGTGAATTGTATAAACTAAATTGGCCGTAGCGTATGAGTGTGTGTGTGAGAATGTGAGAGTGTTTGGGTGTTTCCCAGTACTGGGTTGCAGCTGAAAGAGTATCCGCTGCATAAAACATATGCTGGAATAGTTGGCGGATCATTCCGCTGTGGCAACCGCTGAAATAGAGACTAAGCCGAAGGAAAATTAATGAATTAAGCGTAAAACATCTCAACACATTTTCTAATTATTTATTTAATTATTTATTAAAATGCACAAGTATATTTTTTATTTTAGCATTTTTTTTAATTGCTGCTATTTATGCATGTGTTTATTTAATGTTACTTTAGTATTATTTTCTAAAATGCACAAAAATTATATATATATTTTTTTCAGCTTAATGGCTGCTATGTATAGCGTTTATTTATTTATTAGTTTTTGTGGTATTTTAAAAACTGCACAAGTATGTTTTTTTAGGGCGGGAAGTCTACCTGTGTATTGTTGCTGACCATGTCCATCCCTTTATGACCACAGTGTACCCATCTCCTGATGGCTACTTCCAGCAGGATAAAGAACCATGTCATAAAGCGCGAATCAGCTCAGACTGGTTTCTTGAACATGACAATGAGTTCACTGTACTTAAATGGCCTCCACAGTCACCCAACCTCAATCCAATAGAGCACCTTTGGGATGTGGTGGAACGGGAGACGCGCATCATGGATGTGCAGCCGACAAATCTGCAGCAACTGCGTGATGCTATCATGTCAATATGGAGCAAAATCTCTGAGGAATATTTCCAGTACCTTGTTGAATCTATGCCACGAAGGATTAAGGCAGCTGTGAAGGCAAAAAGGCTAGTAAGGTGTACCTAATAAAGTGGCCAGTGAGTGTATACTGTAGCTATAGCCATGATGTTGCACAGCCCTAGTTCATAAGTCCCAATAAATGAATAAATAAATAAATAAATAAAGTGTTTATTCGAGGAAAGTTTGGTGAGCAGAGAGGTAAAATAGAGAGTTATGGGGATGAAACATCCTCAGAGGAGGTCTCGTATGAAAGATCTCCTGTGGCCACTGTCATTCACACTGAGAGGGTTTGTATGCGTCGTACTAAACAGCTGTGGAAAATGAGCACTCATTGATTTCATGCATATGGCACCCACACACACACACACACACTTAAGACATCCACTACAACACAGCCATCCTAGCGTAACAAAGCCACAGGGAATATAAGAATTCTTTTTCCGTTCTAATTTAAGCACATCTCTCATTTAATGCTGTGTATTACACACGATTGCACGCATCAACTGATTATCTCTGCATCACAACACTAGGAAACAGAGAAGAGTTATTTGATCTACTATGAAACGGCATTCCCTTGAGCACAGATGTGACAAAGAACATCCAGCAACATGAGAGTTTACAGTGTAATACAGGAAGAACAAGGCTACAGATGGACTGCAGCGTGTCTGGTGCACATGCCCAATTCCTGCAGGCTTGCATGTGTGAATATCATATTTTAGGAAAGGCACTGGATCTGTTTATTACTGTACTGCCTCCTATAATTGAGATTAATGCAGTTCGGCGAGCACAACATGGAAAGACGCCAACATTATAATCTGATCCTCTGCACCAGGTGTTGAGTTTTCAGAAGCTGTTTAATAGGAAAGCATCTGATCTGGAGTACAACTACAATGTGACGTGGCCTTAACCTACTTGCAACAAATAAAAATAGATTTCTTTTCTAGTTGAATTAGTTGGTTATGTAGACAGATTTACTGCTAATCCCCAAAGGACAAGCATCTGCTTCCTACTTTTTTTTTCTTCTTCTTCTCGCTAGCACAATTGTGCCATCTAGTGATACTGCTGAAAATAAAACACTAGATGGACAGATGTGGTCATAAGGAAGTCTCAGAAAGCAAGTCTGACACCATGTGAGAGTGAGACTTTGCTATTTCAAACAAAATTCACAACTAGATTTATTATAATTTTTTTTTTTCTTTTTAGATTTTTGAAGGTTCAAGTGTTCAAATGTCATTAATTTGAATAGCCCTGTTGAATAGAGGACGAAACCTGCTAAAACAATAAATAAATAAATACGCAAATAGATAAATAAATGAGTAAATAAATCCACAGATTCCTGCATAAATAAAACAATAATTAAATAAATATACAAATAAATATATATAAAAATCCATAAATTCCTGCACGAATAAATATTAAAAAAATTAATAGTGTGGGCAGGTAAATGCCATCATTGGTTGGTCTTTTTGCAGGTATCGGCCTCCATTATGTTTATGCTCAGTATAAATGAGTACACCCTCTTTTAAAAACGAATATTTTTATCCATTTCTCAGTGAATACAGGTAATATATTTTCATTCATTCATTCATTCATTCATTTTCTTTTCAGCTTACTCCCTTTATTAATCCGGGGTCGCCACAGCGGAATGAACCGGCAACTTATCCAGCACATGTTTTATGCAGCGGATGCCCTTCCAGCCGCAACCCATCACTGGGAAACATCCACACACACTCATTCACATTCATACACTACGGACAACTTAGCCTACCCAATTCACCTGTACCGCATATCTTTGGACTGTGGGGAAAACCGGAGCACCCGGAGGAAACCCACGCGAACGCAGGGAGAACATGCAAACTCCACACAGAAACGCCAACTGACCCAGCCGAGGCTTGAACCAGCGAACTTCTTGCTGTGAGGCGACAGCACTACCTACTGCACCACTGCATCACCACGTAATATATTTTGGTGCATTGTGACAAATCAGATTTATTAAACAGTTATATTGATTAAAACAATAGTTGGTCACCAAACATCTTTAAGAAAAATAACAAAAAAATGTTTTGTTTCTCCTGAATATATTTCCCTAACATATAAATTTGGGTGTACTCATTTTTGAACCATTATCATAAGTTATTTTATCAGATTAGCTCCAGTTAAGTACTGTCTAATTAAATGTATATAAACAAATATAATATTATGTTAACTGGTGTTACATATATATATATATATATATATAAAAACACACACACACACACACACACACACAATTGAAGTCAGAATTATTAGCCCCCCTGAATTATTAGCCCCCTGTTTATTTTTTTCCCCAATTTCTGTTTAACGGAGAGAAGCTTTTTTTCAACACATTTCTAAACATAATAGTTTTAATAACTCATCTCTAATAACTGATTTATTTTATCTTTGCCATGATGACAGTAAATAATATTTTACTAGATATTTTTCAAGACACTTCTATACAGCTTAAAGTGACATTTAAAGGCTTAACTAGGTTAATTAGGTTAACTAGGCAGGTTAGGGTAATTAGGCAAGTTATTGTCTGGGTGGTTCTGTAGACTGTCGAAAAAAAAAAGTTAGCTTAAAGGGGCTAAAAATTTTGTATTTGAAATGTTTTTTAAATAATTAAAAACTGCTTTTATTCTAGCTGACATAATACAAATTAGACTTTCTCCAGAAGAAAAAATATTTTCAGACATACTGTGAAAATTTTCTTGCTCTATTAAACATCATTTGTGAAATATTAAAAAAATAATAATTCAAAGGGGAGCTAATAATTCTGACTTCACTGCGTGCGTGTGTGTGTGTATGTGTATGTGTGTGTGTGTGCATAAACAACAGTTAGAATACCATAAAAAAGCAATAATTATTTGATGACATTACGAAAATATATTTAATCATCACATTTCAGCATGAAAATACCATATTTTTTCATTTTAAATATTTATACTTGCTACTATCCTTTAATTTGTCAGCAAGAGGCTTTTAATTATTTAAAATGTAATAATAAAAATTTGAGTGACCACTATTATTTTATGTATCCTCCTGATAAGGTCAAAATATTGACTATATATATACAAACATTTTAAGGTCAAAATTATTAGCCCCTTTAAGCTATTTTTTTTTCCGATAGTCAACAGAACAAACCATCATTATACAATAACTTGCCTAATTACCCTAACCTAATTAACCTAGTTAAGCCTTTAAATGTCACTTTAAGCTGTATAGAAGTGTCTTGAAAAATATCTAGTCAAATATTATTTACTGTCATCATGGCAAAGATAAAATAAATCAGTTATTAGAAATGAGTTATTAAAACTATTATGTTTAGAAATGTGTTAAGAGAAATCTTCTCTCCGTTAAACAGAAATTGGGGTAAAAATAAACAGGGGGGCTAATAATTCTGACTTCAACTCTATGTATAGATGGATGGATGGATGGATGGATGGATGGATAGATAGATATACATATTCATGCCACAATACTTACATAATACTCTGAACTCTACTTAAAAAAATACCACGGTATACATTATGTATGTCGAGAAAGCATTCCATATCACCAAATACTTGTCTATAATTGTAGGCCTCAGTTAGGTCCATCAATAACTTAATTTAAAACATGTAAGAAGACTCATAAAACCTACAAAGTGTATGTTATCTGATAAGGCAAAAATAACATATAAAATGTATAAGCTCGTCGATTTCTGACTCTTATCTGAGCTCATTTTAACTATTCTGGTAGGCCAAGCTATTTGTTTGAAAAACCTACAACATATTTTTACAAAGTACTTCGAAAAATATTGTACTTATATCAAATACTTAAATGTTTTGCACCTTTGATGCTGGGTTTCAAGAGGATAAGGATCCATGGCGTTCAGGTAATGTTTCTCACACTCAGTCAGCATACTTGAAAACACGAGCAATGTTGTATCTCTTGATGTAAGAGACTCCCATTTTTGAGGGTTCTGCGCAGGTTTTGCGCAGAGCGGATGCGCACGAACACACTTCAGCCGTCTTATTATCACAGAGGAGCCGTGAAAACATTATTGTGTTCGTCTGTGTCGAGCGAATTCTGGCGTTACCGATCATTTAACATCAATAAACGAACAATGATCGATCATCCGGTGACTAGCAGATGAGCCAGATCTAGTCGTCGCTTAAAGAAAGGCGAAATTTCGGCTATATTGTCAGGTGAGTAAACTGAAAGACATTAAGAGAGACGCAGCAAAATGGCCAAAAACAAAAATATATGTTTAAGTAAGCCGAATGATTATGAAGATGTGTCATTTTACATGTTCGTCATTTATGTTTCGACAATAGTGAAGTGTTGAGGGGTTGTTTGTAACGTGAAATAAGGCTGTGTTTTGGTCGGGGTGTTGTCCTGTCTACAGGCCTCAATCTAATCTATCAACTATCAGATCTCAATATCAGCACATTTAAAACCTCAGAAATATCACATTTAAAAGTGCATGTAGAGATATCATTGGTTAATGTAATAGTTAGATGTGTACATTGGTCGATTTTTGTGTTTCCTGTTGAGTTGTTGAGGGATTTGGGCCTGTAATGCAATTTAAAAGCACGGTTATCCCAGTTCTTCTACATATAACCGATGTTGTGTTATGTTGACGTAGGTCAATATAACAAAACGGATCTATTGTTACTGTTAACAACACTATTGTTGTCAATATAACTATTTGCTGTAAGAATATTATTACTAATTTATTTATTTTTTATTATATTGTAGGTCTCAACCAATCAGCCTGTCCTTTGTTACTTTTGTTTACACGTTGTATGTCTAGTAGTGTAGCTTTTGTATTTGACATAAACATTTATTTTATTATACAAAATAATTTTACACATTGTATTACTATATACAGTTGAAGTCTGAATTATTAGCCCCCCTGTTTATTTCTTTCCCTAATTTTTGTTTAACAAAGATTTTTCTCAACACATTTCTAAGCATAATAGTTTTAATAACTCATTTCTAATAACTGATTTATTTTATCTTTGCCATGATGACAGTAAATAATATTTTACTAGATATTTTTCAAGACACTTCTATACAGCTTAAAGTGACATTTAAAGGCTTAACTAGGTTAATTAGGGTAACTAGGCAGGTTATTGTATAACAATGGTTTGTTCTGTTGACTCGAAAAAAAATATATAGCTTAAAGGGGCTAATAATTTTGTCCTTAAAATGTTTTTAAAAAAAAAAAAAAAAAACTGCTTTTATTCTAGCCAAAATAAAACAAATAAGACTTTCTCCAGAGGATAAAAAATATTATTAGACACACTGTGATTTCCTTGCTCTGTTAGACATCATTTGGGAAATATAAAAAAAAATAATTATATATATATATATATATATATATATATATATATATATATATATATATATATATAGTGCTGAGCAATATATCGTTTGAGCATCGATATCGCATTGTGTGTATCTGCGATAGTCACATCGCAGGATTAGATAATTTATTAAAGATTAAAATGAATTACTTTTATTCTATTTTAAAAATTATATATACAATGATAACTTTTATTATTATTTATTTTTTTTATACACTTGATTTCAATTTCTGTACTGTAATACTGTTATACCCCGGAAAAACTTAGAAATATATTTGAGGTTAGATTTTATTAATATGTGCATTTTTTCATATGTTAAATGTGAAACTATTGTTTAACTATTATTGTTCTGCCACTTTAAACCTAGCTCATTGTAGACAGAATCTACTGACTTTATTTTTTTGCTATTCACAATGTGTGTATCTGCAATAGTCACATCGCAGGATTAGATTATTTATTAAAGATTAAAATAAATTAATTTTATTCCTTTTTTTTATTATTATCTATACAATGATAACCTTTTATATATATATATATATATATATATATATATATATATATATATATATATATATATATATATATATATATATATATATATACACTTGATTGTTTCATTTTTGTACTTAAATACTGTTAGACTCCCCGGAAAACCATAAAGCACTGTTTATTTATTTATTTATTTATTTTTGCTTATAATTTATTATAATTTTTGCAGATGCACTGCATAGAAAAAGACTTCTCAGACGATCTAGATCGTCAGGGGTGCCCAAACTGAGTCCTGGAGGGCCAATGTCCTGCAGATTTTAGTTCCAACTTGCCTCAAAACACCTGCAAGGATGTTTCTAGAAAGCCTAGTAAGAGCTTGATTAGCTAGTCCAGGTGTGTCGGATTGGGGTTGGAACTAAAAATTGCAGGACACTGATGACTAGATGAAAATAGAGCTATTTACATCATGTAGTGAAATTTTATTCATATCGAAATGTATATTGTGTCAAAACAAAAAATCGCAATGTCATACATGCATACATACATACATACATACATGTATACATGCATACAATTGAAGTCAGAATTATTAGCCTCCCTTTGATTTTTTTTAAATATTTCCCAAATGATGTTTAACAGATTCAGGAAATTTTCACAGTATGTCTGATAACATTTTTTCTTCTGGAGAAAGTCTTATTCGTTTTATTTCGGCTAGAATAAAAGCAGTTTTAAATTTTTTAAAAACCATAAGGTCAAAATTATTAGCCCTTTTAAGCTATATATTTTTTCGATAGTCAACAGAACAAACCATTGATATACAATAAATTTCCTAATTACCCTAACCTGCCTAGTTAACCTAATTAACCTAGTTAAGCCTTTAAATGTCACTTTAAGCTGCATAGACGTGTCTTAAGAATAACTAGTAAAATATTATTTACTGTCATCATGGCAAGGATAAAATAAATCAGTTATTAGAAATGAGTTATTAAAACTAATATGTTAAGAAATGTGTTGAGAAAAAAAATCTTCCCTCCGTTAAACCGGAATTGGGGGAAAAAATAAACAGGGGGCTAATAATTCAGGGGGGCTAATAAGTCTGACTTCAACTGTGCATATATATATATATATATATATATATATATATATATATATATATATATATATATATATATATATATATATATATATAATTGACGTTTTTCGATTGTATTAATATGTGCAACTTTTTTAAATGTTGTATGACTGATAAAAATCTTTACATATTAATGTTAAATATGAATCTATTGTACTTTATTTATTACCACTTTAAACTTGGGTCATTGTAACCAGAATTTACTGACTTTATTTATTTGTTTTTGCTATTTTTGCACAGGATTTTGTCAAGAAAAAATTTTGAGATTGAAAACCCACACATAAATACAAGGTTAATAATCAAAATAAAGCTTCAGCAGGTCTCTCATATTGAATAAGATAATTTGGCCATAGTGTATGTGTGTGAATGCAAGAGTGTATGGGTGTTTCCCATTGTTGGGTTGCGGCTGGAAGGGCATGCGCTGCGTAAAACATAAGCTGGATAAGTTGGCGGTTCATTCCGCTGTGGTGACCCCTGATTAATTAAGGGTTTAAGCCAAAAATAAAATGAATGAATGAAGGTCTCTTATATAATACATTCAATAATGGACTAAAAGTGTTACTTTACAAATTGTATTGTACATAAATTATCTAAACATTTGCATATTATTCAATATTAAATATTACTGTAATTAGTTTAAAAACTGAACAAATATAAATTATTATTATTTACACACATTTACATGTAAATAAATAGATTGAATGATGGGCTTAAAAATCTGCAGATTTATGCAAGTGTGTATTTTGTGTGTGCCTAGTTATTAGTCATGAACATAACTGATTCTTTTTGTTTTAATAAAGACAATACATTTGAATATTTCTCTTATTACTTTGTTTCAATGATTCTTTCCCCCCTCCTGTTCATAAACAAGACCTAAAATGAATGTCTGATATTGTAGCATATTCAGTTCTAGCATCATAAAATGTCCCGTAAATGGTTTGGCTGTAAAGGATTTGGGTCATGATATATTTAGATCATTTCTGCGTCTGATTTGGGCCAGATGCTATTAAGAGCACGTTACATGATTTGTGCGATCAAGCCAGGCGGATGTATTAGAGACAACTTCACAAATCTGTGACAGACTTTTAATTGTGAATGAACAAATCTTGTCAAGATTGCGAAGTACAGTACTTGGTGTTTTCTCTCATTCACTGTGTTTCTGGTTTCACCTTTAAAGGGATAGTTCACCCAATAATGAACATTTACTCATCCTCAAACCTTTATGAGTTTCTTCTGTTGGACACTAATATGATATTTTGAGTAAATCTGAAAACCTGTAACCATTGACTTCTATTGTAGGAAATGTCATGTAAGTCAATGGTTACAGGTTTCCAACATTTTTCAAAATATCTTCTTTTGTGTTCAACAGGAAAAAAACAAGTCAAACAGATTTGGATCAAGTGAAGGGTGAGTAAATGATCAGTTTTAATGCCTTCAATCTGCTTTCCAATATTAACAGATGTTTACTTATTTGACTTTGTTGCATAGGCTTTATTTACATGTATTACACAAATGGTACTCTTGTAAAAGTGGAGTACTTATGAGATGAGAAGTGAGAAATGCAAGAGCTTTAATTGCTACAATGAACAAGGAACTCAAGCTGCTGCTGTTTACTCGTGACTATTGCCGACTTAGGCAATGTAGTTTGTAAACAGTGTCCCGTTTGTTATATTGCTGACATAAGTCAGTGTAGACGGCAGTTTCTAATTCTCCGTACATTATTACAAAAAATCTCATATGCAAGTCTCTCGTATACAGTAGACTCGTATACTGATTGATTAGGGTTGTAACGATATGAGCTTTTCACGGTATGATGATAGTCTCCGAATATATTGTGATGTATATTAAACAGCAAATTCCTATCAGCAATTGCATTTAAATATATATGTTTTTGAGTGTACAGATCTTTTATTAAAAGCCTAAACAAGTTTATTGATAGTAATATTTTTTAAAAATTATAAAATAAAAATAAATAAAGCTTTACATCTTCCATTTAAAAAAACAAACAAACAAAAACAACAACTTCTAACTATTTAGCAGATAAACAGGTATAAATATAATTTAGATGAGGCTCTTTTTAAAGGCATTAAAGGTTTTATTGAGCCCTATAAATGTATTGTGAAAAACTGAATAAGATAATTTATTTTCTTTGTGGATTCTGTATTTAATGATTAATTTATTATGGTAATGTTACTATTTTATAATAATTTTTTTACATCTTAGATAAGAATATGTTTACGGCATGTTAATCATATACGTTCAAACTATGATAAACTGTGATACTGTTATATCGTTACCATGTTAATCATGATAATGATATAAATCATGATATAACATTTTTTCTGTAAATTCAATCGATTAGCAGTGTGTGTATATATGTATATGTAAATGTTTGTATAAATCAGTATGTATGTTTGTATGCATGCATGTATGTATGTAATGTATGTATGTATTAGGGCTGGGCGATATGGCAAAAAAAAAAATCTAGATTTTTTTTCATGAAGTTTGACCGATTCACGATTTCGATTTCTATTTTTTTTTTATTTATTTATTTTTTTTATTTTACTGTGTAACTATAGTCAACTTAAAACATTACAACAACATGACTGAAGTAACAATCTCTTTATAAGTAACTTGAAAAACCATCTGGTTAAGGAACATGTATTTTTAATGGCCATACATACATAAATTGGTCAACAAGGTGTAGCCCATTACATTCCTATAGACAAATTCCTGCTTGACGTTTTAGAAAGCGTAGCTACACTACCCAGTATATATTACAGATCACCATGGACAACAAAAAACCCCACAGAAACCTGTTACATATCTATCTATATTTAAATGTCTATCTTATATTTAACAGAATCGTATAACAGCCTATAGCTGAAATGTTGGAAATTGCTCAATTTATTTTTATAAAACATTTGTCAAAACGTATTGATATTTTTTTGGAGTAAAAACAATACAGACATTTAGGAATCCATATTTATTTTATTTATTCAGTCATTTTACTTGCTTATTGGTGCATATATGGGTTATGATTTAATTCATAGCTACAGTACCTTGTACAGCTACTGTGCCACTCCGTAAGGCAGGGGTCACCAATCTCGGTCCTGGAGGGCCGGTGTCCCTGCAGGGTTTAGCTCCAACTTGCCTCAACACACCTGCCTGGATGTTTCAAGTATACCTAGTTAGACCTTGATTAGCTTTTTCAGGTGTGTTTGATTAAGGTTGGAGCTCAAATCTGCTGGACACCGGCCCTCCAGGAACAAGTTTGGTGACCCCTGCCGTAAGGCTTTCAAGCAAAAGTCCAAATTAAAGAAAGATTTGACTTTCTGCTGTGACAGCAGACATTCACAACACGCCTTAACCGTCCTTCAGGTGGTGCGCAGGTATAAAATACAAAACCAGACATCTGGGCTTTGAATTAGGTGCAATTATTTCCTCGTTGTTTAAAGTCTGCAAGTTTGTGTTCCATGGATACATGTTGTTGTTGTTGATTCGATGCGAGGCAGAAAAAAAAGGCTTTCAGCAGTGCATGTAGACGCTGGTAAAGTTCTCACCCAGATCAGAGCGATCTGTGCTACCGAATACAGCGCAGCATGCAATAAACTCACGCTCAGTCAGGCGAAGTAAAGGTATCATTGCCTATATGTCAATCAAATTAATTAAGCTCTAGTCACAAATGACACTTTTAGCCTATTTTATTATTTTGTGTAATGTATATAGTGTAATCTGGGCCGGAGCAAGCTGAACTGGCGCTCTAGGCGAACGCCCTCAACCCGAAAGTGAAATAGAAACTTACCGGTTTGCGGATGAAAGAGGACCAGGAGGGGGTGGGTGTCGCGAATAAAAGTGAGAACCGGGGGGTTCTCGCTCACTATTCTGCCTAGGTCACCTCTATGGATGCGCCAGCCCTGAGTATTAAGCTGGATTTATACTTTCGCCTGGCGCCGCATCGCGCGGCTCCGCTGACTGCGCGCGCACCTCGCGACAATGGGCTAGCGCGCTTGCGCTGAGCCAGCTGTTGTAGCTCATTAACAGAGCCGCGACGTCAACACACAGAATCTGTCAGCACAATTCAGCACGGTTGTCTAACAGTTTAGAACGGTTTGGCACGATAGTGGAAAAGCTGCTTTAATATTTTTATTAAAAAAATCGCGATACCTCGATTTTATAAAAAATTAAATCGTCTTAAAACGTAAATTCGATTAATCAAAAAATCGCCCAGCCCTAGTATGTATGTATGTATGTATAAATCAACCATGTATAAATATGTTTGTTTCCCAGTACTGGGTTGCGACTGGAAGGGCATCCGCTGCATAAAACATGTGCCGGAATAGTTGGTGGTTCATTCCACTGTGGTGACATTTGATAAATAAGGGACTAAGTCGAAGGAAAATGAATGAATGATATATACAGTGCTCAGCATAATTGAGTACAGCCCATTTTGAAAATGAATATTTTTATCCATTTCTCAGTGAATATAGGCAATATTTTGGTGCATTTAACATAGGGCTGGACGATATGGCAAAAATTTATATCACGATATATATTTTTATTTCGGTCGATACGATATAATTCCGATATCGATATGGACAATATTAAAAAGAAAGGAAAAACTCCCAAAAACGCACACAATGGATGTCTGTACCTACAAATGTCTGCAAAGTGAATTTGCAAAGTCGATAATAACTTTTTTTTAAAAATAAAAACAGTACAAAAAAAATTTGTTCACTTTTTATTTGTATTTAGCCTATTCAAACAAGAAATGTGAAATAAACTATCAAATAAATAAAGCTCAAAACTTCATAAAAAATATGCAAAATAGTTTTTTAGAAAAATAAGTTTTGTAGTATAACCAGCAGGACAGCAGTGATGTGTGAACTGAGTTTGATGGCAGTATAATGAGTTAGAGGGAAGTTATTGACAGCTTTTGTAGTATTGGTTTTGCGTTTTGCTCTTTGTAGACGGTCCCTAAGGATCGGCCTCTTTGCCGCCTGCGCATAGAGATCAATATAATGCGTCCAGCGCGTAGGAAAGCTCATTTTTAGGAAAATAAGGTTGTAGGTGGTTGTATACATTGCGACAGTTGAAAAAATGTGCTATTTGTGTAGGAACAATGTTTCGGTCATGAGTTATTGATCCGGAGAAGACGAATCTGCGAATCTGTTGCTAACTTTACTGAACTGAACCACTTCTACACCACTGCATTAGTCTTTCCTTTCTTATCAACTATTTCGTCTGCATTCTTACTTGTGGAAGCTTGTTCATTCGCATCTGTATTCAGAGCACTCATTTTGTAGCTAAACTTTTTGCGGCGCAGCTTAACCACCTGCTGTGCTGAGCGCTGGCAGCGTGTCTGTGATGTACGTCATCACGTAAGTGAGATCAGATCACGCTCTTTCTGACGGCTGAGCACTGAACGTCATTCAGTGACAAGTGATACATGTATAAGATCTTGTATAAATAATAATATATATATTTACATATATGCAAATTTATATCGAAATATCGGAAATGGGTTCAAAAATCATATCATCGTTATTGAAAAAAATTCTATCGCGATATATATTGATATCGAATTATTGTCCAGCCCTAATTTAACAGATTTAATAAACGGATACATTTATTCAAATAATATATTAGTCACCAAAGATATTTAGAAATTGAAAGATAATAGAATTAAATTCAAGTAAAATATTGCAAAAAAACATTACAACCTACAAAATGTCTACTAAATTTTTTGGCTTTTTTTTTTCTTTTTCTTTTTTTTTTTGTATTTAATATTTTTCTATAACATATACATTTGGATGTACTAGTTTTTGGACCGGTATTGTTATTTTGTTAGAGAAGCTCCAGATTAGGCTTCAGTACTGAATAATCTTAACTTAAATATTTCCCAAATGATGTTTAACAGAGCAAGAAAATATTCACAGTATGTTTGATAATATTTTTTCTTCTGGAGAAAGTCTTATTTGTACTGTATTATACTGTATGTGTGTATGTATGTATGTATGTATATATATATATATATATATATATATATATATATATATATATATATATATATATATATATATATACATACATACATACATACATAGTTAGTCAAAATTATTAGCCCCCCTGTAGACTATCGGAAAAAAAATAGCTGAAAGTGGCTAACAATATTGACCCTAAAATGGGTTTAAAATTCAAAACTTTTATTCTAGCCGAAATAAAACAAATAAGACAGGAGAAAAATTATTTTCAGACATACTGTAAAAATTTCCTTGCTCTGTTAAACACAATTTGGGAAATATTTAAAAAAGAAAAAAAAAAAAATCAAAGGGGGGCTAGTAATTCCGACTTCTACTGTGTGTGCGTGCGTGCGTGCATGCGTGCGTGTGTGTGTGTGTGTGTATTTTTTTTTTTTGGTCCACATTTAATTTTTATATTATTTGTTTAAAAAAAATAACTATTTGAAGATTGGAATCATATCCATTTAGCGGAGACGCATTTATGTGGTCAAGTGTGAATGGAATCGTTTTCACATATCAGATAGCTGTCCAATTAGAGAAAACAAATGAAGTGACTAGGTGTAAACAGGCCCCAAATTAAGTATTACCATGATCGTGTAGTTTTTGGCACCACAAAATAAACAAAAGAGCATAATATGAAACTGTGTGTGTGTTTTTTTTTTTTTTTTTTTTTTTTTTTTTTTTTTTTTTTTTTGTCAATATGATATATATAATTGTCACATTGCAAAACATTACCGTGCATCTTTTCCTGATTTACATTGTTTTTTTTTTTTCTCTGTTTTTCACAGGATGGCTAGCTGTGGTGAGGTTAACCTAACCGTGGACTCCTTGACTTCGGGCAAGAAGGTGAGTGAAGAGGCCGTGCCTGAGGGAAGCGGGTCACCTTCATCTCCTTCGCTGCCCGTCCCAGAGTGTCCAATCTGCCTGCAGAGCTGCGTCCACCCTGTTCGCCTGCCATGCCGCCACATTTTCTGTTTCCTCTGCGTAAAAGGTGCTTCCTGGCACAGTAAGCGATGCGCCCTGTGTAGACGCGAAGTGCCCGAAGACTTCCTAGAGCGTCCAACTTTACTCTCGCCTGAAGAGCTGAAAGCCTCGGCAACAGGTGGATGTGGGACGGGGAGCGGCGGTCATGCTTGGTACTACGAGGGACGTAACGGATGGTGGCAGTACGATGAGCGGACTAGCCGAGAGCTGGAAGATGCATTCAGCAAAGGCAAGAAGAGCGCAGAGATGCTAATCGCCGGATTCTTGTACGTAGCCGACTTGGAGAACATGGTGCAGTACAGGAGGAACGAACACGGGAGGAGGAGGAGGATGAAGAGAGATGTTGTGGACATCCCTAAAAAAGGCGTGGCGGGATTAAGACTCGATCCAGATCCTAATGCGTCAGCCGGAGCAGTTCCGGCGCCAACGGCAGCAGTTGTGGATGTAAGTGTTGACGGTGCTGCAGCCGAGCGGGAGAGTTCGGCTGATGGAGCGGACACTGGGGTCAGCGGAGGACGTCCGCAAGGCATTTTTGTTCCCGCTCCAGTAAGACCGCCAACTATTTTGGGCGGCCACTTAACCAGTCCTGCATCCTCCAGTGATATTCAACTCGTACAAACTCTCGCCCAACTTAACATCAGCCCCACTGAGCAAGAACCGGAAGAGGAAGACGCAGATGACGAAGACGACTCTGCTGCTCCAGACGCCTCTGGATATGATTCTGAAACTAGTGATGATGATGATGATGATGATGAGCAAGTTGAGGAGGAAGATGAAGACGAGCACACAGACGGATTGCAGGGTAGGCATAGACTGCAGCAGTTGGACAGACCGCCCCCTGGTGGAGGGCCGGCGAATAGCGGAGATCGGTCTGGGTGCCCTGATGGTCAGTGCACCGTTACGAAGGTCTGACCAGCAGCACAAATAAAGGACTCCTACCCAACTACCACAAGCGCTGGGTATTTCTGAAATGCAAAAAAAAGATCCCATTTAAAATCAGAGAAAGACGGTCTTGAATGAGGGCGGATGGTTTTAGTGTAAGAATAGTGCTCGACTTTCGCTTTCAGTCTTAGAGGACTGCACCAGGGCTGTACTCTTTAATGGAACATACAGGCAAAACTACAATAAAGCAGTTTTTTTATTATATCATAACTTAGATCTGTGTTTCTCAACCACGTTCCTGGAGGTTTACCAGCACTGCATGTTTTGGATGTCTCTTTAGTCTGTCACACCCATTACAGCACATGTCTCAAACTCAATTCCTGGAGGGTCGCAGCTCTGCACAGTTTTGCTCCAACCCTGATCAAACACAGATGATCCAACTAATGAAGGTGTTCAAGACTCTTTTGAGCACCTCGATTATTTGGATTAGGGTTGAAGCAAAACTGTGCAGAGCTGCGGCCCTCCAGGAATTGATTTTGAGACCTATGCATTACAGGTGCTTCAGTTTCTGCTAATGAGCTGATGATCTGAATCAGGTGTGTTTGGTTGAGACATGAAAAATGTGCAAAGCTGGTGGTCCTCCAGGAACGTGGTTGAGAAACACTAGAATGATGTGAATCAGTCCGACCATTACATTTTCATTTGGATTCATCTTAAAGTACCAAAAATCACACATTTCTATGTGAACATTAAACGGAGAGTTCACCCAAAACTGAAAATCCTGTCATCAATTACTCGTCCTTCCCAAAAGCAGAAGTTTTTAAGTTGATTTTTTTCTGTTTAATGCTAAATAAGATATTTTGAAGAATGCTGAAAACCTGTAACCATTGACATCCACAGTAGGAAAAACAAATACTATGGAAGTCAATGGTTACAGGTTTTCAGCGTTCTACAAAATATCTTTTGTGCAAGATGTATTGACGAACAAACCGATCAAAAAAAAAAAAAAAAAAAACAGCCTCAAACTGATTTGGAACAATTGGAGCATGAGTAAATTATGACAGAATTATCATTTTTGATAGAGGTAACTATCCCTTTAAGAGTTCAGCATTTTCATAACAGTTAATCTCATTATTAAGTTCACACTTCACTGAAATTCTCATTCTCCTAATCCAATGGTCTCAAACTCAATATCTGGAGGGCCGCAGCTCTCCATAGTTTAGCTCCAACCACCTCCAACTCACACCTGCTTAATAGTCTAGTAGTTTTGAGCACCTCTATTATTTGGATCAGCTGTGTTTGATGGGGTTGGAGCAAAAATGTGCAGAGCTGCAGCCCTCCAGGAATTGAGTTTGAGACCTATGCATTACAGGCGTTTCAGTTTCTGCTAATGAGCTGATGATCTGAATCAGGTGTGTTTGGTTAGGGAGACATGAAAAATGTGCAAAGCTGGTGGTCCTCCAGGAACGTGGTTGAGAAACACTGAGTTAAAATGATGTGAATCAGTCCGACCATTACATTTTCATTTGGATTCATCTTAAAGTACCATAAATCACACATTTCTATGTGAACATTAAACGGAGAGTTCACCCAAAACTGAAAATCCTGTTATCAATTACTCATCCTTCACAAAACCAAAAGTTTTTAGTTGTGTTTTTTTTCTGTTAAATGCTAAAAGAAGATATTTTGAAGAATGCTGAAAACCTGTAACCATTGACATCCACAGTAGGAAAAACAAATGCATGGATGTCAATGGTTACAGGTTTTCAGCATTCTACAAAAATCTTCTTTTGTGCAAGATGTATTGAAGAACAAACTGAACAAACAAACAAAAAACAGCCTCAAACTGATATGAAACAAATGGAGCATGAGTGAATTATGACAGAATTTTCATTTTTGATTGAGTGAACTCCCTGTAAGAGTTCAGCGTTTTCATAAAAGTTAAGGACATTATTAAGTTCACACTTCACTGAAATTCTCATTCTCCTAATCCAGTGGTCTCAAACTCAATTCCTGGAGGGCAGCAGCTCTGCATAGTTTAGCTCCAACCACCTCCAACTCACACCTGCTTAATAGTCTCTAGTACCGGGGTGTCCAAACTCGGTCCTGGAGAGCCGGTGTCCTGCTGTGTTTAGCTCCAACTTGCATCAACACACCTGCCAGGAGGTTTTTAGTTTATCTAGTAAGAGCTTGATTAGCTGGTTCAGGTGTGTTTGATTAGGGTTGGAGCTAAACTCTCCAGGACACCGGCCCTCCAGGACCGAGTTTGGACACCCCTGCTCTAGTAGTCTTGAGCACCTCGATTATTTAGATCAGCTGTGTTTGATTAGGGTTGGAGCTAAACTGTGCAAAGCTGCAGCTCTCCAGTAATCGAGTTTGAGACCCATGTCTTAATCCACCGGTGTCAAACTCAATTCCTGGAGGGCCGCAGCTCTTCACAGTTTAGTTCCAACCCTAATTAAACATACCTGATCAAACTAATTGTCTTTCAGGCTTGTTTGAAACCTACAGGTAAGTGTGTTGGAGCAGGGTTGGAACTAATCTGTGCAGGGTTGCGGCCCTCCGGGAACTGAGTTTGACACCCCTGCCCTAATCCGTTTATTAGTCATTATTTTCAATGCTGGATTTCTTTCTGTTCATTTAACTGTAGTCCATACACTTTGTTCTTTAAAATAGTATTTATTTTTTATTCTTAATTCTTAAATGTGCTTAATTATGAGTAATTTCACAATGCAAACATTTGTAACTATCCTAAATGCAAGTTTCATTTCATATTTGTGTATAATATATAATTTTTACAGATTTTGTGGTGAAATATGAACACATTCTCAACAAGTTTTTATTTTCACAGCGTTGCTCACGACCATTATCCAGTGGTTATGAGGTCATTAAGTACTTAAATTTAGATTTAATAAAGTATGAAGAACATCCCACGTTGGTTTTTACCCTAAGGATTCTTCCATGACTTTAGAATATGACTAACAACATGTTTTTTCTGACTATAAAACAAAATCAAATTACTTTTTTTTTTTTTCTTTTTTTTTGATAATAGTTTAGAATTGCACAGTTATGCTGTAAATTGAAATTTGCTGGCTTTTAAATTCATCAGCCAGCACATTAATGCAAATGTCGGAACATTTTGTTATGCGCCACCTGGTGTGCAGGCTTATAATCTGCAACAAGCGACAAGTTTTGATGAAAGTGCGAGCATTAGATGCAATACCAGCATAATTCCAAACGCAAAACCTAACGAGAAATAAGTTTATTGTAGTTTTGCCAAGGACTCCTCTTTAACATGCTCTAGTCATAAGAAAACATTCAGTCATCTTGCATTTAATACTTTATAGTGTTTCATAATGTGAGGTTTAAAACTCTTTAACTGCGTGTGTGTGTGTTTATTTTTAGCGACTTTATTCGTCTGTCTCATCTTGGTGTGCTTTATCTGTTTCATGGATTTGCATGTGTTGCTGTGAGGAGCCCTGGACTACAATGCATTGAACTCTGGGAAAGACGAGTTCTATCAGATGGTGTAATTTGTAGTTGTAAGTAGTCCTCGGACTGCAGCACACTAATCGAGTGAGTGAATTTCAGCCGTAGGCATCTGAAGTTTTTGGCAATTTTTTTATGTTATTATTTTCAACCTAATTCTCACCTCCATTTGTTCAGGTCCTTTGTTGTCAACAAAAAGCAAAATGAAAACTAAAATCAAATATAACTTCTTTTTTTTTGGTGTATTTTTGTTTGTTTTAACTGTGTTGTTTTGTTACTGAGTTTATCTGAGAAATAAAGTGTTGTCTGTTTCCTGTCTGAGATTAAACTGTTCTGATGAATATTTCTTATTTGTATATCAAGGTTTATTTTACCCTTTTGTAAAATGTAAGATAAGTCTTTTGTGTCTCCAGAATAGGGCTGTGTGATTTGGGGAATATATCTAATTGCGATTGTTTATTTGTTTTTTTTATTTTTGACAGATATTGCGATTTCCATTTGATTTGCGATTTAATTTGGACCCCCATTGATTCTGTCAGTGTTTTGATCTGTTCACCATCAACATTGCGTGCAGCAGCAACCACAGCCTCCCAGACACTGTTCAGAGAGGTGTACTGTTTTCCCTCCTTGTAAATCTCACATTTGATGATGGACCACAGGTTCTCTATGGGGTTCAGATCAGGTGAACAAGGACGCCATGTCATTAGTTTTTCTTCTTTTAGACCCTTTCTTGACAGCCACGCTGTGGAGTACTTGGACGCGTGTGATGGAGCATTGTCCTGCATGAAAATCATGTTTTTCTTGAAGGATGCAGACTTCTTCCTGTACCACTGCTTGAAGAAGGTGTCTTTCAGAAACAGGCAGTAGGACTGGAAGTTGAGCTTGACTCCATCCTCAACCCGAAAAGGCCCCACAAGCTCATCTTTGATGATACTAGCCCAAACCAGTACTCCACCTCCACCTTGCTGCCATCTGAGTCAGACTGGAGCTCTCTGCCCTTTACCGATCCAGCTACGGGCCCATCCATCTGGCCCATCAAGACTCACTCTCATTTCATCAGTCCATAAAACCTTAGAAAAATCAGTCTTGAGGTATTTCTTGGCCCAGTCTTGACGTTTCAGCTTGTGTGTCTTGTTCAGTGGTGGTCGTTTTTCAGCCTTTCTTACCTTGGCCATGTCTCTGAGTATTGCACACCTTGTGCTTTTGGGCACTCCAGTGATGTTGCAGCTCTGAAATATGGCAAAACTGGTGGCAAGTGGCATCTTGGCAGCTGCACGCTTGACTTTTCTCAGTTCATGGTTCAGTTCTCAGTTTATTTTGCTCCTTGGTTTTTCCACACGCTTGCGACCCTGTTGATTATTTTGAATGAAACGCTTGATTGTTCGATGGTCACGCTTCAGAAGCTTGGCAATTTTAAGAGTGCTGCATCCCTCTGCAAGATATCTCTCTATTTTTGACTTTTCGGAGCTTGTCAAGTCCTTCTTTAGACCCATTTTGCCAAAGGAAAGGAAGTTGCCTAATAATTATGCACACCTGATATAGGGTGTTGATGTCATTAGACCACACCCCTTCTCATTACAGAGATGCACATCACCTAATATGCTTAATTGGTAGTAGGCTTTCGAGCCTATACAGCTTGGAAGTAAGACAACATGTATAAAGAGGATGATGTAGTCAAAATACTCATTTGCCTAATAATTCTGCACTGCCTGTATTTCATAACATTTTAAATTGTGATTTTAGTTCGATTAATCGCACAGCCCTACTCCAGAATGTGTCTGTAAAGTTTTAGCTTTAAATACTCAACAGATTATTAATTATAGCCTCCAGAATATGCCCTTTTTAGGGCCCTATCATACACCCGGCGCAATAAGGTGCAAGACGTGTTTCCATGACGTGTTGCTATTTTCAGACCAACGCAACCTTAACTTTCGCTGTTTCCGCCATGTTGTTTAAATAGCAAATGCATTTGCGCCCCTTTGTGGACTCAAGGGTCTGCAAAAGAGGTGTGTTAAGGCGCATTGTTGGTGTGTTGCTATTTTGAGGAACTAAAATAGACTGCTCAATAGACTAGCTGAAAGCAGGTCTAAAGTCCAGCGCAGAGCGCGTCAGTTGTGCGCGTCGATTAAACATTGCTTAAAACACGCAGGATGTAGAGCAATACAGAAATATCTTTACAAATTAAAGGATTAAAATGTTACAAAAATGACTATTTTCTACATAAATATAAAAACCACTGCCTCCATGTTTTCTTAACTGATTTGAAGTGTTCAGTTTTTCCACTTACAAAGTCCACCATGTAAATAGCAACTGACTCTTAAAGGGAATGGGAGATGAGACTCTGATTAGTTTATTCTCAAAACACACCCATTAAGAGAATAAGCTCATATGTGCGTTTACTGACACCATCTGACCGTGGTGATTATATCGGCTAAGAATTACATATCAATTTTACTCTATTACAAACATGCTGTTTTTTTTTTTCACTTTATTTTTATTTTTTACATTAAAACATTTTGCAGAACTACACAGTCAATGACGGCAGCAGTTATTAAAAAATAACATTTTAAAATAAAATAAATAATAATAACAACTACAAGTAACACTACCAGTAAATAAAAACAAATTACCAAAAGACACATACATCATTTTCAAATGTCAAAGGATATAGCTGGGAATACTATGTCCTGTTGCCATGTTCAGATACATAGTAACAGGTGCCCATCTTTGTCTAAAAATATCCAATTTCAATTGAGGTTGAGCATTCATATATTCCATTCTATATATTGATTCAAGTTTTTTTATCCACTGTGCTATTGTTGGAGGGTGTGGCCTCATCCAATTTATTGTTATAGTCTTTTTTTCACTTAGTAAAAGTATTTGTAGTATACTGTATAGCTCTGGTCTTATATACATCCTGGGGTAACCCTTCAAGCAAGAAAAACAGGGGAGTAAAAGGTAGATCTACTGTAACTGCATAATTTCTATTATCTCAATCGTTACCCCTGCCAAAATGCCAGTAACTTTGGACTGAAAATTGAAAATTGGCATCAATGCTTAGTTTTAGAAATCCCCAGCAAGTCTTCCTACTCCTGCGGACTTGCAGAAAAAAGTGATGGATTTGCAGATGAGTATCTCACATTCTGAATCAGTTTTTGCTAATAAGGATTGAAATAGATATGCTATATCTGTACTAGATACAGCAGATGTAATCACTGACTTTTGGCTTTCTTTTTTGCAGTTAAGCGATTAAAATCTCGTGGCTCTGTACTGCTGAAAAGCCCGATGGAGTTGAGGGTTTTGAGAAAGGTCTGCCTTTTTATGTGCAATATGCTGATAATGCTGAAACTAGTTGGAGGTGAACTACAATCTGCACTGGGTAAGACTTCAGCAAAGACTTGCTATGCTCAGGGTTCCCACACTTCTTAAAAGTACTTGAATTTCAGACATATGAATTCAAGGGCTGGAAAGTACTTAAAAACAAACAAAGGTCCTTGAAATTAGAAATTTGTTTATGGCTTTTTTTCAAAATTTGTCAAACACAGAATAAAATAAATGAGAAATCCTTCAATTAAAAACCTTACATTTAAATATTGTACAATTACGCTGACATTTTATCAGTATTTCAGAAACCGCCTTTGAATATTACCAGTATTGCATTCAACAATTTTATTAAAGCTCTTTAAACATGACTTTTTAAAACTTACTCTACATAAATATTAAGTGTACTGTAAGTGAAATGTTAAATACTTTTATGGCACTAAATGTGGTCCTTTTTTTAAAGTGAATGGTTCTTTAAAAAGTCATTGAAAGTCCTTGAATCTGCTATTCGTGAAAGCGTGGGAACCCTATATACTATATTTTAAGAGGTATTTGATTGCCCACAAATTAGATAGATAGATAGATAGATAGATAGATAGATAGATAGATAGATAGATAGATAGATAGATAGATGGATGGATGGATGGATGGATGGATGGATAGATAGATAGTCTATAAATAAAGTAAACATCCAAGTGAGATAAAAAATACTAAATCAATGTGCTTGGTAAGTTAACCTAAGGTATGTAATATATGTACGTGCCAGTTAGGCTGATTTCTGTGACTTTTATTACAGTTATTGTGTGTACACACTTTATTAAGTACACCTGTCTAACTCCTCGTTAATGCAAATTTTAATCAGCCAATCACTTGGCTGCAACTCAATGCATTTAAGCATGTAGACATGGTTAAGACGATCTGCTGCAGTTCAAACCGAGCATCAGAATGGGGATGAAACGGGACTTAAGTAACTTTAAACGTGGCATGGTTGTTGGTGTCAGATGGGCTGGACTGAGTATTTCAAAAACTGCTGACCTACTGGGATTTTCACGCACGACCATAGGGTTTACAGATTAAAAAACAATGTTTCCTGGTCTAATAAGTCCCGATTTCTGCTGCAATATTCGGATGGTAAGGTCAGAATTTGGCGCCAACAACATGAAAGCATCGATCCATACTGCCTTGTATCAACAGTTCAGGCTGGAGGTGGTGATGTAATGGTGTGGGGGATATTTTCTTGGCACACATTGGGCCCATTAGTACAGGTTAAGGCAGTTCTGACGGCAAAAGGGGGTCCAACCCGGTACTAGTAATGTGTACCTAATAAAGTGGCCAGTAAGTGTATATTGCTAATTGGTACACAGTTGTTGTGGTGATTGACATATTAGTAGGTGTCTTTTATAAATTATAGTATAAATGACTTCCATAGTTTGAAACCAAATATTATGGAAGTCGATGTTTGCAGGTTTTCAACATTCTTCAAAACATCATTGTTTGTGGAAAAGAAAAAGGGTTGTTTTTAGGTGTTCTATTCCTTTAATTATTTTACTTGAATACATTTTTGTCTTTGATCTATATTCTTCCTTTGTGTTCTCATGAGTAAAATGTCCATGACTCCATTGTATTGACTATTCCCCTTGTGACCTTTGATTGAATTAGCATCCCTTCCCTCCTTATTGACATCTCTGATAATGTCACTCACAACAACTACTAATAGCAACCCACAAATATCCAACAAATTCCCTATGGGCTACATTATGCCCCATGTTAGAATAGGTTTTTGTTCATGAAGCCATTTTGCTTAGACATGCATCACAATAGAAAAGAAAAGACTATCATTACCTCTGGACAATTTAAGTACAGGCGAGGTGGACGGATTGATCTACAGTATTGTCTCACTTCTGGGATAGCATTAGGAATGTTTGCATTTTACCTTTATTGCCTTAGCCTAACTTGGCAACCTATGCTGGACAGATATCTTTCAAATGCATTGTACATTACCCCAAACACCTATTGACTATTACTCTTGTAACCATTCAGCTCCAAATCATTTCTTTATAAAGCACTTTCAGAACCACTAGAATGGACCAATAATAATTAAACCTATCAAACAATATACAACAAGAAGACCAACCCAGCATGGCATAAAATATAAATCATAAAGTCAAATCATACTAAGGCCCATTTACACTATTTATTTTTTAATGCATAACTTTAGCTACAGTTGTGCCTTCTGTCCACTGAGATTTCGAGCCCCGAAAACGGAGCGTTTTAACAAAATCACATTAATTTTAAAATGCTGCTGTTCTGTGTCAGTGTGAATGGTGGAAAACAGAGACATCTGAAAACGAAGATGTGGTAAGACCGTCAACCTGATTTCACCAAGTAGGACATGTGTCTGGATTAACATCTAAGCCAATGCAATCTAAATTAAGGTATATGTTTACAGTTAATGTTGAGTTTAGGCTTACGTTAGGTTTATGCACTTCTACATGATTATCCAACTATTATTCCCCTCTGATTTTGAAAAATTATTTATAGTTATGGTTGGGTTTAGGGGTAGGGAATAGATATGGATTACATTTTCAAACAAAAATAATGTTCCAGGATCAACATAGATGTTAATCAACCCAGGCTCATTCTGAAAACGTGCCTCTATATACATTTCTGGAGAGCGCCAAATACTTCCCAGGAGGTATGTTTTTTTGGAGTTTTTCTTTTCGCGAATCCACCAGAGGCCGCTGTGTACGCTTTTTGAGATCTCAAATTTCTCTTGCGAGTGCCATTCGTGCCTGCTGTTCTCATGTAGATCCACCAGAGGCCGCAGAGGACTGACTGTTTGACTGACTGACCGATCGACTGACCAATCGACTGACCCACACTTCTCCTTCCCTAAACCCAACCAATAGCATTTTTTTTTAAATCGATTGACCAGCGCCGCCCACTTCGCTAAACCCAACCGACAATTTTAAAAAGCAATCCATAAAAAGAAAAGCCAGATTTTTACCACATTTTCAGATTTTACCACATTCTCACCTTTATATTTACTTGTTTATTTATTTATTTTTTGGCTTCTGTTTTTGTCTTACCTGCTTTCTGGAACCGTTCCTCACCGGACTCGAACCCCGTCATCATGGTCAACTCCTCTCTGCATCTCAAGTCCACAGACGTACATGGCCAGCTAACTGCACAGCGGGAAAGCTGTCCATACGGAGGTAAGCGGTCAGCTGGTAAGCGTAAGAAGGAACTGCGTTATACCACCTTGTATCATTCGCTTTAAAATTGAAATGCAGCCATACGTGCTTCTAGCTACATAATTTGCGATCTGCAGAAACGTTTATAGGGCTATGTTTTCAGAATGAGCCTATGTTTTTTTTTTATACTTTTATTTTAAGGTTTTTTTTTTTTTAAGTACAACAGAAAAAAACAAAACAAACAAACAATATTGTCTCAGAGTATACACATTTTGCAGGTAAATATATGAATTGCCATACATGTGGGTTCAGCTGTTGGTGATACAAAATGTAGTGTTACACAGTATGTGGACATCAAAAAGTCCTATAAGGTGGTGTGCCAGTCAGTTTTCATGAGGGGTGATGGATTGGGATAGAGCACGTTTCAGGTCTAAGTATTCAAGAAAGGGTTCCCAGGTAGCAAAGAATTTTTCGTTAGAATTGGACCTGAAAAATCTGAGCCTTTCCAAGTGGATAACGAAGGCCATATCCATTAACCAGGTTCGAAAAGAAGGAGGTAAATGAGATTTTTTAGTATTAGCCGCTTGGCCACAGTCATGCCTAGAGTAAGGGCTTGTTGGAGATGTTTTGGAAGGGTGAGGGAGTGTTCTGAAACACCAAAAATAGCAAGCTCTGTGTCTGGTTGGAGGGAAATATTATAGGCCTTGGAGTATAAATCAAAAATGTTTGTCCAAAAATGTAACAAAATAGGGCAAAACCAAAACGCATAAGCTGTGGTGTCCTCCGTAATTAGCCTATGTTGATGTTAATCCAGGATCGCATCATACTTGGCAAAATCATGACGTGCGGTAGCAGACATCCGCTACCTGATTGGGTCTTTTTCTCAATATCAAGTACACAAAGTTCAGTCTTGCATCCTTTCATTGCAAGTGTGATGTGGAAAACAATCTCCCGAGGACACGTCGGGTAAATCTTTAAAGGGAACAGCGTAGTTTATAACATCATTCACATCACCCACGTTGTTTCACTTTCTTAACAGTTAAATGTAAACATGAAAAAAGGAACTGCCTATTTCTATTTTGATATTAGCAACTTAACAGACACGAAAAATGTTGAGGCAGTGTGCTGCATATTTATATGACCGTCATCTTCACTGTATGCATATTTATAACAAAATAGAGCCTATAACATAACTGCTTCCTTTCAGAAAGGCTAGATGAAACGCCAGTGTTCTAAAACACAGTGTAAACGGGGCCTGAAACAGACTCATTCAGAAAACAAAAGCCTTTAAGTTCTTTTAACAAATATCCATAGTTGACGAAGCCTTTTTAGATATTGGCAAACATTACAGAGTGTAGGATCCAAATCTAAAAGGGTATGGTCTATGCTTTAAACAGGTCTGTGAGAACAGTTAGAAGTAAGCATTGAGGAGAGTGCATGCGATGTTTGGATTGGTGCAATGGTGGGATCAACCTGTCACTCACAAGAGATCCAATCAATTCCCTATCCAGCAAGTTAAGTCCCACCCAACATAAATTCTTGTTCAAAAAGCTACTTTACTCTGACATATGTCACAATAAAGGATAAGAGACTACCACTTCTCCTGCCAACTTGCAACAAACATAGTTTAATGGATGTTACTGATGCCTTTTGTGTAAGAATGACTGTACAGTGAGTTTGATTGTGACAAATATAGTGACACACCATACACATAGCCGTGGCTGTCTAAGTGACTAGCATTATGGCAAGTGTCTTGTGCTTGTCTCCAGGCATAGTTGAGACTGAGGTTTATGAAATTGACCATCTCCGAGGACAGACCCTTGCAGCACTCCACTAAACTTGATAAACTCACCCACACTCACCTAAATGTCAAACCTTTGCTCTTGTCAGCCAGAAAGACATTCATCATTGCATCTCTATACCTCCACTACTTGCGAGGACAGACTGATTGATCTACAGTTGCATCTTAGTCCTGGAATAGCTTTGGAAGTATTAGCATAGTCGCTGTTCACCTTTACGACCTCTACCAAACTTGTGCTACACACTATGCTACATACTGTAGATTATTAAAATGCAACATCTAGTACCTCACAACCTTATTTCATATTACCTTTCTTACTATTAATAATATTGACTTCTTCACCATCTCTCTTCTGATTACTTGCTTGCTTCAGTAAGGGCAAGATCAACCTGTCACTCTCGAGGTTCAGCTATGGCCAACAACAAACATCAAAGTACATGCATCTTGCGTTTACTACTGTATAGTGTTTCATAACTTGAGGTTTAAAACTTTTTGTAATGAAGTTAGGGAAGGAGGAGGCGGAGAACCAACGTACTTTTAAATATTTTTTATGAAAAAAATAAAACAAACAGACAGCAGCTCCTCACGGAGACTTCAGTCAAACTGAAAGTAAAAGTAAAACACAGTGTCTGGGCCTGCTCCTCTCTCATCTTCCACTGCTGTCTCTCTTTTTTTTTTTATAATCCAGAGCTCCCCCGTGGGACTCAAGGCCGGTGTTGCATCCATACCTGCCAACACTCCCGTTTTTCCCAGGAGTCTCCCGTATTTCAGACCCGTCTCCCGTATTGTTCTGTCTCCCGGTAAACTCCCGGAATTCCCCCGCCCCCCGCTCCTCAGCATTTTGGTACAGTCCGAGCTGAAATTTGGTGCTTGTGCTCTTCCGGTCGCGCGCCCCCATCTCCCCAAAACTCTCACCCCTCCCGCTTCCCGCTCTTCAGTTTGCGCCAGTGTTGCCAATTTAGCGACAAATTTTCAAAAAAGCGACTAACGACAATTCTAGCGACTTGTTTGTGTGTTACTGGCGATTTTTATAGACTGTCGTTTGTCCATTACTGTACCGTCCCTACTTTTCTCAACGAGCTGCGGGTGATGCCGCCGGCCCCTCCCCTGCAGCCTGAGAGCAGAGCACCTCTCTGCGTACCGACGGCAAATGATTTAGAACAGGTGGCAGTTTGAAGGTATTTCCCTTGTACAGTCAACCCGATCTGCTTCTCCTTTATTTTAACAATTTAATTTGACCGTTTATTCTTGTTGCACAATCAGAGATGTTTTAAGTGAGAGTTTCAGAACTTGTCTGAGTATATTACGTCTGAGAGATTACTGCAAATTCCCTACTCATCTATAATGATATACTGTATTCAAACAGCAATAAATTTAGTTAAATTGACAAGCTTACATAAAGCGTAGTGCGAATATAAAATACCCCATTTATTTACCATAGGCTGTTAAACAAACAGAAATGGTAGAACGCGATGACGTCAGTAATATGCAAATTAGCGTATGACGTTCTCCCGGAATTTACGAACCAAATGTTGGCATGTATGGTTGCATCACCATTCAATCGTCGGCCTCATTCCGTTCCCATGGCTCTTGGTCCCGCCCACTTACTACACTCTTTAACAGCATTTATGTGTGCATTTGCGTTTTGTTTAGCGACTTGTCTTTATTTGTTTGTCTCATCTTGGTGTGTTTTATGGGTTTGCTAGTGTTGCTGTGAGCAAGGAAGGAGCATTAGTTCTTGTTCAAGAAGCTATTTCACTCAGACATGAGTCACAATAGGAAAGAAAAGGTTAACATTACTTCTGTTTCTTGCTAACTTGCAACAAACACATTTTATTGCATGTTACTGACGCAATAGTAAATCATGCAATTTGTGTGAGCATGACTGTACAGTGAGTGTGATTTGTGACAAATGTAGTAACACCCCACATATAGTCGTCACTGTCTCAGTTATCAGCAATATGGCAAGTGTCTTGTTCTTGTCTTCAGACAGAGTGGAGACTTGAGGTTCATGAACTTGAGCGTCTTCCAGGACAGACCCCTGTGACACTCCACCACATGGGGGATTGACTAATATACAGTAGCATCTCAGTTTTGCTAAAGCTTTCAAGTGTATCTGTCTGTGGACTGCAAGACGGGGGCGTAAAATGAAGGAGCGTAACTTGTAGTCAGCTAGAGAGGCGTAACTTGCAGTTATCGAGATCCCATTGAACCATGCTAGATGCCTACAACATCTCGTTGTGACAAGATGGCGGAAATACTTAACAGAGAACATTTTCACCAAATGAGTTTTCTTCAAAATCTTCCACAACCAGTTCATTTGATATATATATTTTTTATATTCATTTATTTAGCAACTCCACCATGCAGCTCCCTGACTTCTTCATCCATTTTGTCATGACGTAGAATGGCAAACGCATCAAGTATGAAAGCTTTCGTAACTCGCGACTGTAAGTTAAAAACTGTGATGGTTGGGTTTAGAGTTGGAAAAGGTTTATACGTTAATACTTGATGGTTGGGTTTAGGTTGGGAAAGGTTTAGACCTTAATAAAAATGATAGTTGGGTTTAGGGTTGTGGTAGGTATAGTCGTAAATAACTGTGATGGTTTGGTTAAGGGTTGAGGAAGGTGTAGACCAGGGATGGGCAAACTTGATCCTGGAGGGCCGGTGTTAGACAAACACACCTGCCTGCAGATTTCTAGTGATCTTGAAGACACTGATTAGTGTGTTCAGGTGTGTTTGACTAGTGTTGGAGCAAATGTCTGCAGGGACACCGGACCTCCAGGATCAAGTTTGCCCATCCCTGACGTTAATAACTATGATGGTTGGGTTTAGGTTTGGGGAAGGTGTAGACATTAATAACTGATGGTTGGATTTAGGGTTGGGGAAGGTGTAGATTTTAATAACTGTGATAGTTAGGTTTAGGTTTGGGGAAGGTGTAGACAATATTAACTGTGATGGTTGGATTTAGGGTTGGGGAAGGTGTAGATTTTAATAACTGTGATGGTTGGGTTTAGGTTTGTGGAAGGTGTAGAGCTTAATAACAATGATGGTTGGGTTAAGAGTTGTGGTATAGACGTTAATAACTGTGATAGTTGGGTTTTGGTGTGGAGTAGGTGTAGACGTTACCCAGATAGCAAGCCGACATTGAATCAATGTCGATTATTGGTTATAAGCGTCAGTATCAGTCGTCGATCAAATTTCGACATTGAATCAACGTTCTTTATTTGGTCGGTACGTCGGAAGGTTATTACATCGAGAATAAAACATTGATTCAATGTCGAAATGAAGTTGACTCTTCAACATATAGGCTACCCGACGCATCTGGTCGAAATCATAACATTGGTTCAATGTCGAAATGAAGTTGACTCTTCAACATATAGGCTACCCGACGCATCTGGTCGAAATCATAACATTGGTTCGATGTCGAAATGAAGTTGACTCTTCAACATATAGGCTACCTGACGCATCTGGTCGAAATCATAACACTGGTTCGATGTTGAAACTTGATTGGTGGACTCGGAGTCGGTTCTTCTGCGCGAGTCAGCGTGAGGCGCAGGTGCTGCTCATCATTTGAATAAACTAACAAACCGAAGGCAGCGGACGGAACTGTAAGGTAAGCACGTCGTATTCGACGTTTCACATGTTTTATTTGTCGTTTTCCCAAGAATTTATGTCAAAATGTAACTTTTTAGATGTGTAAATTAACACTTGACCACTTCCTATACGATTTTTAGTAAGCCCATGTCGCAATGTGCGTACCCAGGCTATTAACTGCAGCTGATCTATAAAGGTAACGTTAAGGTAAATGAAAAGCTGTTTTGGTTATTTAATTTTCGATTTCAACACGATTAACTTCATTTTATGACTTCAATGCTTTTTAACCTGTGTAAAATATAAGATGATCTGTCAAATCGATTTGGAATGAGCATAAAACACTTATGTAAGTTAATGTTGCTCTAGCTAACGTATAGGCTAAGTTATGAGAAACGGTTCGCAAATAACATTACGCATCATCGAGCTAACGTTAAACGAGATTTTTCAACACGTTATTACGCTAGCGAAGTGAATCGCTGTCAGTTTACTGTTTTGTTTGCTCTATTTTTTTCTACATTTAGTGACGAACTCTTCGCCAGAGACGGTCCACAGCATTGAATGGGAAAAGCGTATAGAGGTAAAGTTGGTTTTATATTCGCACATTCGTTCATGTAGAAGTCTGTATATTGTTTACCATGTTACTTTGAATATTCGATCGAAATTAGCATGCAAGTGTGACTTCAAAACAACATAAACACTGTTTAGTTGACTGTAAACAATGTTGTACTTTGATAGTCATTTGCTGCTAATATGATTTCCCTATTTAGAATTTGCAAAGAATACTTTTCTGACATTATATTATTGAGGAGAATGTCTGAATATCCGAATATAAAACCAACTTTACCTCAATTGTTCACAAACCATGCTTGTCTGTTTTTTTTCTGATTGTAGTGCTATGTTCTGGTGTGCATTTTTTTTTTATTTTCCTGTTTATTAAAATTTATTTTGTCTACATGCTTTTCTCTTGAGGTTACTGCAGTTTACTTGTACAAGTATCTAAAACAAATGTTTGTAAACGCATTTATTTTGAAAAATATTTAATATCATTAAGCTTTTTAGAATTTCACAAGAAAATAAAATCCAAGATCATTTAATTTCTAACAAAATACCATGTTAACTTAATATTCTGTGTGAGGAGGAGTCAAAAATTGTGGCAATTTTATGGTACCAATACTGTGGGTTGAACTGAAAATTTACCTTGGAATTGTACTTTGTAATAGTAGATGCTGTACCTGGTGAGATTTTCCTATTGAGTAACATGTTTTTTTTTTTCTTACACTTTTTTTTAATGGCAGTTTCTCCGGAATCTCCAGTTGAAGACATCAAGATCTGTAACCTGTGCCTGGACAGACGTCTATTCCAGTTCTGCCTACACCACACTAATCTCTCTGCCTATGTATGGATCACTGACTATTATGTTCTCTGAAGGTATTACTGGAGCGAAAGAACAGCACCCATGACTGAAGTTTCTGTTAGTGACCAGTATATTTGAAGTCTGAGAAAGTTTTTTGTTTTTTTTTAACAAGTTGCAAATGTTTTTTTTTTCCTCTCTCACACAAAGAGACCAAACGACTGGTTGTGCCTATAGTACAGTGTACTGACAATCTTTTAGCGTTTTTATGGTTGTATTAAATGCATCTTTATTGTTACAAAAATCTTAAGTAATTGCCACAACACAATGCACATTTGAGTTTTAATGAGAAGGAGAATTACCCAACAGGGCTCAACACTTTAAAAAAAAAAAAAAAAAAAAAAAAATTTACTGGCCTGGTGTGGAATTTAAATTTGAAATTAAGATGGAGAGCAGGAAGTAAAAAAACTGAATAGGAGACGTAAAGGAAAGTCCGTATTTTTTAAATTCATACCATATTACAAAGAAGAAATAAATAGAAATATTATGAAGAGGACCGTTTTTTACTGAAATAAAATGTATGCTCAGCTCTGACGAGACACAGTTTAAAGTAGTTTTGTTTTTTTACATATAGATTTTCATTGCTTTAAAATATTTTAATGTTTTTATATTTACAGTTTGTATATAAAATGAACGCTTAGCTTATTGTTCGCAGTGATCGTTATAATAGGATCATGTGCATTGCATATGATTATTCAGTATACGTTACATTCTTTGGTCGCAGCACTGTATTTTATTTATTGCATTTAGTCATTAAACAATGATATTTTGAAAAAAAAAAAAAATAATTGTAATTAATAAACAAGCTTGCAATTCTTACCGGTTGTTGTAATATTTGAAGCTTGTTCTCAGACAAGTGTCTGGGTCACTAATACTTCGTATTTCTGGAAAATCCGAGATGGAATTCTAGTAAATGTTGGCACTGTAGACGAATGGCTTTCCGATAGTTTCACACAACCTAAAATAATTTGTTTTTATTTATTGACCTTGCTAATCCAGCAAGAATATTTTTTCTATGGTTGCATCTGAATTGTAGTTTCTGTGATTGTATCTTTCTAAATTCATTAAATAAATGTTGTTCTTTAAACAGTTTAAACATTGTGATTTAAACCTGTGTTTTGACCCTAATAGTTAATTTTGTTATTATGCACATCTGAAATAAAATGCATTTTTTACTCTAATGAAAAATACATGTTGAAATAGAACACAAATAGACAAATGTATTTAATATTCTACAGTTTTACTTTTTGAGTAAATGGTTTTGACTATTTTAGTCAGTAATTTAAATGTTTTCTCTGTTTGTTTAAGTGTAGAAGGTTTGAATGAATTCATGCTCTTAACAGATATTCACAGCTGTGTGTTTGTATCAATAAAAAATGATGACAGATTGTGGTGTGTTTTGTTATATATACAGAATAAATTATATTATGTATTCTTGTAAAAAATGGTGATTAGGTCATATGGATTGGTTTAATGTTGAAAATGTTGTTTAAGCATTCATTTAAACGTTAAATCATTTAGATAGATTTTATGTTGAATATGTGTGGATTCTATGTTGTTCCAATCGACTTAAAATCAACATCGTTTCAACATTAGATAGACAAACTAATTAGGTTGATGTTGAATATGTGTGGATTCGACGTTGTTCCAATCGATTATAAATCAACATCATTTCAACATCAGATAGACAAACCAATTAGGTCGATTATATGTTGAAAATGTGTGGATTCTACGTTGTTCCAATCGATTATAAATCAACATCATTTCAACATCAGATAGACAAACCAATTAGGTCGATTATATGTTGAAAATGTGTGGATTCTACGTTGTTCCAATCAACTATAAATCAACATCATTTCAACGTCAGGTGGACAAACCAATTAGGTTGATTACATGTTGAAAATGTGTGGATTCTATAACGTCGTTTCGATCGACTGAATATCAACATCGATTCAACGTTGGGTAAGTAACCAATTGTGTCGATTTCAGGTTAGATTTGAATGGAGTGCCTGACGTCGTTTCAACATTACCCCGATGAGCAAAACGATGTTGAATCGATGTCAAAAGAAACGTTGATTTTAGGTTGAAATTATGTCATTTTGCTATCTGGGTAATAACTGATGTACAGCGGCATCTTGCCGAGAAGATAGTTTTGACACGTGGATCTCCATAACTTCAAGTTACACCTCTAACGTACAACAAGTTACACCACTTCATGTTATGCCCCTGCCTTGCAATCCGCAGACAGACCTTACTCATAGCTTTGGAAATGTTTGCATAGTCGCTGCTTACCTTCACAGCTTCAAGCAAACTTGGCAACATGTGCTACTCACATTTGTCAAATGAAGCATTTATTACCTCACTCCCTTATTTAATATTACCCTTTTTTATCTGATTACATGCATACTTTTGTAATGGGAGGCTCAACCTGTCACTCCATCAATATGGATCAAATTAAGCCCCACCCAACATTAGTTCTTGTTCAAGAAGCTATTTCTCTATACATTGCAGCACAATAGAGGTAATAAAGACTACAACTACTTCTGTTTCTTGCTAATTTGCAACAAACACGTTTTAATCACATACTGTAGGAAGTCATGCTATTTGTGCAAGCATATGTAATTGTGACAAATATAGTGACTCACCATACATATACCCTAGACCAGGGGTGGGCAAACTCGGTCCTGGAGGGCCGGTGTCCTGCATAGTTTAGCTCCAACTCTAATCAAATGCACCTGAACATGCTAATCAGCGTCTCCAAGATCACTAATTATCTATAAGCAGGTGTGTTTGATAAAAGCCGCAGTCACACTAGAGTTTGAGCTTGCGAAATTCTGTCGTACGGCGCTGCGAAAAGGGGCGGGATTAAACAAGATGATTAGACATAAAAAAAGCGAGCGATTGCTCCATGTTTTAAATTTCTGTTCAGAAAGGTCATGTTTTGATCCTGGATTGGTCTCACGCAGTGAAGTGATGCGATTTCGCAGGTCAGAGTTCACCAAGTTTGAACTTTGCACCGCAGCAACCTGCGAAATCTGACGCATGACCCTGCGTTTCCGGTCTGACGCATTCGCGTGCGTATATATGGAAGTCTATGGAGGGAAAAGTCCAGTGTAACCGCGGCTTTAGAGCTAAACTGTGCAGGACACCGGCCCTCCAGGATAGAGTTTGCCCATCCCTGCCCTAGACCGTCTGAGTGATTTAGCATTATTGCAAGCATCTTGTGCATGTCTTCAGACAGAGTGGATGCTGAGATTCATGAACCTGAGCGTCTCCCAGACCCCTGTGGCACTCCAGTCAACTTGACAAACTCACTATACGCTGAACTAAATGTCACACCTTTGCTACTTTTCCACCAGTACAACATCCATCGTTGCATCTCTATGCCTCCACAGGGGTGATGGACTGATGAATTTATTGTAGCGTCTGGAATAGCTTTCGAAATGTTTGTATCGTCACTAATTAATCTTCACAGCCCCTACCAAACTTGTCAAACTATGCTACAGAGATTAATTTTAAATGGATTGTTTATCAGCTCACTACCTTACTCACTATTACCCTTCTTGGTTTTTATTAGTACCTTCCTTTTCTGATGTGCAACCAACTCCCTATATGGACCAATTTAAGTCCCACTGAACATTAGTTCTGGTTCAAGAAGTTATTTCCATTTGGCATACATCACAATGTGGAATTAAAGACTACCACTGCTTCTGTTTCTTGTCAACTTGCAAGAAACACTTCACATTGCATATTACTAATGCAATAGGACCTCATGCTATTTGTGTGAGCATGACTATACAGTGAGAAGTATGAAGTATGGTAACACACCATACAAATAGTCTGTCTTAGTCAGCATGTCTAAGCGATCAGCATTGTCAAGTATCTTGTGCTTGTCTTCAGGCAGACTGGAGACTGAGGTTCATGAACTTGAGGGTCTATTAGGACAGACCCCAGTAGAACTCCAGTAAACTCACTGTCTATTACCTCACTACTTTATTTACTATTCGCATTCCTTTTTTAATAATATTAACTGCCCCTTCATCAACATCTCTCTTTTGATACTGTTCTTGCTTGTACAATAGCAAACCACAAATATATAACTAATTCCCATCAAATTAAGTCCCACTGAACGTTAGTTCATCTCATCTCAATGTAGAATTAAAGACTAACACTTCTTCTGTTTCTTGCCAACCTGCAAAAAACACACTTTAACAAGTAGGTATCGCTGCAGCCTGGAGACGTCCAAGAGGGAGGTATTACACCGCAAGTAGGTTGGGTGACCTCCAGGTGGCAGGGACTTGCCCTGCAGGTGGGTTGGGTTTAGGTGCTGTAAGTGGAATAGACATTAATAAAACACATCAGGTTACTGTGAGGTTGGGTTTAGGGTTGGAGTAGGTGTAGACATTCAAAAAGAACAATATTGGACTCCGTTTCATGTACAAGACATTAAATAAATAAAAACTCCAGTTTTGTAAAGCTCACTTGGAGCTGGCTTTGACCTCCTTTGGTATACTGATGCAACTGTACTTAATTTTACTTGTGTGAGGATGACTCACTGTACATTATGAGTTAGTGTGATTGTGACGTATAGTGATACACACTATAGCCATGACTGTCACAGTGACTAGCATTTTGGCAAATACCTTGTGCTTGTCTTCAGACTGAGCGGAGACCGAGGTTCAGGAACTTGAGCGTCCCCCAGGACGGAACCCTGTAGCACTCCAGTAAACTCGAAAAACTCATCGTCTGTTACCTCACTACTTTATTTACTATTACCCTTCTTATTTTTATTAATATTAATTTCTTCTTCATCAACATCTCTGTTCTAATGACATACTTTGCTTGTGTAATAGCAAACCACAAATATCCAACCAATTCCCACCAAATTAAGTCCAACTGAACATTAGTTCTTGTTCAAGAAGTTATTTCCCTTTGACCTGCATTACAATGTTCTAATTAAATCTGTTTCTTGCCAACTTGCCACAAACACATTTTAACAAGTAGATATCGCTGCAGCCCGGACACCTCCAAATGGGAGGTATTACACCGCAAGTAGGTTGGGTGGCCTCAAAGTGGGAGCGTCTTGCACTGCAGGTGGGCTAGGTTTAGGTGGTGTAGGTGGAGTAAACATTAATAAAACACATCAGGTTACTGTGAGATTGGGTTAAGGGTAGTGGGAGGTGTTGATAAAACACAACAGGTTACTTTGAGATAGGGTTAAGTGTTGGGGTAGGTGTAGACATTTATAAAGCACAGTGTTTTACTCCATGTCATGTACAAGACATTAAATAAATAAATAACTCCATTTGTGTACAGCCCACTTGGAGCTCAAGCCCCATCCACTTGGCTCTGACCTTCTCTATACCCTTCTCCATTTTAACGCTTGTTACAGATGCAACTGTACTTAATGGTATTTGTCTGAGCATGAGTGTACATTATGAGTTAGGCAAGGCAAGGCAAGTTTATTTCTATAGCACATTTCATACACAGTGGCAATTCAAAGTGCTTTACATAAACAGGAATAAAAGAAACAAGAATAAGAAAAAAAAATAAATAAAAACAGATAAAAACATATAAAAACGTGTTAAAACAGGTTAAAAAAGAATGAAAAAAAAAGAGAAAAACATAATAGTGCGATCTGTCGGACGTAGCACAGTGCTCATTCAGTAAAGGCACAGCTAAACAGATGTGTTTTCAGTCTTGATTTGAATGTGCCTAATGTTGGAGCACATCTGATCATTTCTGGAAGCTGATTCCAGCAGCGAGGGGCGTAGTAGCTGAAAGCCGATTCACCCTGCTTTGACTGAACTCTTGGAATTTCTAGTTTATATGATCCTAAAGATCTGAGTGATCTGTTAGGCTTGTATTCAGTAAGCATATCTGTAATGTATTGAGGTCCTAGGCCATTTAGTGACTTATAGACAAGTAATAATACTTTAAAATCTATTCTGAATGTAACTGGGAGCCAGTGTAAAGACCTGAGGACAGGTGTGATGTGCTCTGATCTCCTGGTTCTGGTCAGAATCCTGGCCGCAGCGTTCTGGATGAGCTGCAACTGTCTGACTGTCTTTTTGGGAAGGCCCGTGAGGAGGCCGTTACAGTAATCCACCCTGCTGCTGATAAAAGCATGAACAAGTTTCTCTAAGTCTTCACTGGAAACAAAGCATCTGATTCTTGCAATGTTTTTGAGATGATAGTATGCTGATTTACTAACTGCTTTGACATGACTACTGAAACTCAGATCTGACTCCAGAGTCACACCAAGATTCTTGACCTTATTTTTTGTTGTTTGACCCTTAGTGCCAAGGTACGCATTCACCTTGAGAACCTCATCTCTGTTCCCAAACGCAATGACTTCAGTTTTCTCTTTGTTTAACTGAAGAAAGTTTTGGCACATCCAACTGTTCATTTCATCAATGCATTGGCAGAGGGTGTCAATAGGGCTGTAGTCATTAGGCGTTAAGGCTAAGTAGATCTGAGTGTCATCAGCATAGCTGTGGTAGGAAATTTGGTTCTTTCTCATTATTTGGCTCAGAGGGAGCATATAAAGGTTGAACAGGAGAGGTGCCAGAATCGAGCCTTGTGGGACTCCACATGTCATCGGTGTCCACCTCGACCTATGGTCACCTATACTGACATAGTAACCTCTCCCTTCAAGGTAAGATCTGAACCACTTGAGGACCGTCCCAGACAGCCCAACCCAATTTTCCAGCCTATCCAGAAGTATGCTGTGATCGACAGTGTCAAATGAAGCACTAAGATCGAGCAAAACCAGCACTGTTAGTTTACCTGAATCTGTATTTAGGCGGATATCATTGATTATCTTTATAAGAGCGCTCTCTGTACTGTGATGTGCTCTGAAACCAGATTGAAAATTGTCTAAACACCCCTTGGAGTTTAAGAATGTGTTAACCTGGTTGAAAACAACTTTTTCAATGATTTTTCCAATGAAAGGGAGATTTGAGATCGGTCTGTAATTGCTCAATAGTGTGTTATCCAGATTGCTCTTTTTCAAGAGGGGTTTAACAACTGCAGTTTTAAGTGAGTTTGGAAAAGTCCCTGAGAGAAGTGAAGCATTTACCACTTTTAGAAGATCCATTTCTAAACAGTTAAACACCGTTTTGAGGAATGATGTGGGGAGTGTGTCAAGACTGCAGGTTGATGTTTTCATACTTTGCACGATCTCCTCTAAGATTTTACCATTAATTGCCATGAAATCAGACATAATGTCTGATTTCTTAAGTTGTGGTTGAGTTTGTCTGACTTCGACACAACTTGGCTGATTGGATGAGCTGATTGCCTTTCTGATATTATTGATCTTATCAGTAAAGAAATGAGCGAACTCATTACATTTACTTTCCGAGAGTAGTTCACTGGGAATCCTACTGGGGGGGTTTGTGAGTCTCTCTACCGTTGCAAAGAGGAAGCGAGTATTATTTAGATTGCTGTTTATAAGGGTTGAAAAGAAAGTCTGCCTAGCGGTTTTTAGTTTCACATTAAAAGCATGAAGACTGTCTTTATAGATATTATAGTGGACTACTAGTTTCGTCTTCCTCCACATACGCTCAGCTTTTCTGCACTGTCTTTTCAGCATTAGAACTGCTGTTGTTTTCCTCCAAGGCACATTTTTCATCCCAGTTCTCTTCCTGACTTTAACAGGAGCAATGTCATCTATGACATTCTTAACTTTAGAGTTAAACAAATCAAGAAAAGAATCAACAGAGTCTGCAGATATGCTTGGTGCTAGCGATATGGCCTTCATAACCTGCTCACTAGTGTTCTCATTTATGCATCTCTTTCTGACAGAGACAGATCTGTCTTTAATGGCTGGAGTGATCAATATATCAAAGAAAATACAGAAATGATCAGATAGTGCAACATCCTTAACAATAGTCGATGAAATGTGTAGACCCTTAGTTATAAGTAGATCAAGAGTGTGTCCACGATTGTGTGTGGGTCCTTGAACATGCTGAGTCAGATCAAAAGTGTTAAACACAGTTATGAGTTCTTTTACAGCATTGATTTCTGGATTATCAATGTGAATATTAAAATCCCCAGCAATAGTAAAATAGTCAAACTCAGAGGTTACTATTGATAACAACTCTGTAAAATCATCAATAAAAGTTGGAGAATATTTTGGAGGTCTGTAGATAATGATCAGTAAAATGCGTGGAGCACCCTTTAGTGCTATACTCAGATATTCAAAGGACAAATAGTCACCAAATGACACTTGTTTACACTCATAGACATCTTTAAATAGGGCAGCGATGCCTCCACCTCTCCTATTAGCTCTGCAAACACTCAAATAATCAAAGTTTAAAGGAGCTGTTTCATTCAGAACTGCTGCGCTACAACTGTCATCTAGCCAAGTTTCATTTAAAAGCATAAAATCAAGGCAGTTTGTGTTGATAAAATCATTGACTAAAAGTGACTTATTGTTAAGTGATCGGATGTTTAAAAGTGCTAACTTAACAGTTTTAGCTGTTTTCCCTACAGTAGTCTCAGAATTACATTTAATAGACACCAAATTTGAATGATTTGCTATACGGCCTGAAGAAGTCTTCGGTTTTCTGTCACGTAATATAACACATATCTGAGTAGAGGCTACAGCCACACTGGGTTCCTGCTTGTTCTGTAAACATTTGATAAAAACACTGTTATCTAAGCAGGCCCCCGACACACATCACTCTGAGCTGTTGTGTTCACCAGCTGATGATGGGGCATTGGTTGAGGCCTGGCGGTGTGGCAAAAGTCGAAGGGATCTTCCAGGTGGGCTCAGAGGCGGTTGTGGAGCAGGCCGCTTTTTGGTTGATAGCTGGGGGCTTGCGGCAATGGAGTGTGAAAGTTTAGTTCCAGCATACACCAGTTCCTCCATCTTTTTTGAAAAACCCAAGAGAGGCGAGCAGGGTGACAGTGAGAATGTGTCTGGTGACAGAGGCTGTGGGTCTGGAGATTCTGGCTGCTGAAATAAGTTTTCCTGGCTGTTTTCCTGAGGATCATTGTTGAGTGACGAGACTTGATGCTGTTCTGATGCGTCACAGTCTGTTTGTGTTGAGCACAGGGGAGGTGAGTGTGTCTCTTTCAATAGTACTTGTTTTGGCTGCGTAGCGTTATCACTGTCCTTGTGTGATGCGTCAGCCCCAAGTCCACTCCGGAGCTGATTTGAGGCCCTGTGATCATTCAGGCATTTTCTAGGTGTGTGTGTGAGTTCAGTGTAGGGATGCACCGATACCATTTTTTCCCAAACGATCCGATCTCGATACCAAAATTCTGAATATCGATCGATACCGATCCGATTCCGATACTGTGCCGTTTTTTTGTTGTCCCCAATGCGTTGAGACTGATAGGTGCATCTTTTGCATGGTTTACTAATGTTTTGCCGTTGCGCTGCTATGTGCTCTCGAGCGGAAAAAGCGTGTTATGTCAGTCTCCTCTTTTTCATTCTTCAATCAAATGAAAGCAAAGGCGGGGTTGGGTTTTCTTTGAGGTGACTGCAGTGTCTGTGTTGTCAAGACGACTTCGGCGATCTTTTAATGATGGAGGAGAGACTTGTGGTCGCTGTTTCAAGTCATTCAAAGCTGTATGACTTTACAAATCTTGAATATCATAATGCAATTAAAAATTACAATTACTGACAGGAACACTCGCGCACAATACGGCTCAGCTGATTCAGTCGTTTCCTAGTGGCATAAAAAGAGCACCGCGCTCCTTTTTATCTTGTCATCAATAAAGGCAGTGCGGTGCGCCTCGCGTTTTTACAATGGAAAAGCGCGTGCAGTAACAGTAACGTGCAACCACACGTGCCTACATATTTTGTCAAAGAAGCAAAATGAAAGAAGGATATTTCTGCTCATAGTTTGACACAGAATTGTTGACAAACCAGCCAGCGATGACGTGGATCACCTCTGTGCTGCCAGAGCCGTGTCATAAACTCAATAAATAGGCTAATGGTAATTTAGTGCTCAACTAGCAAACCAACCTTTTTTCCATTTGGAAAATTACAGTTATTAATAGTTCTTATATAATATAATTTTTTTAATAGCCTACATAGTCTAATCTACCAATCAAACAAGTTTTTTTTTTTGCATAGGCTAATGGACCTTGCACCAAACCGAGGCTTTCATTTTACAGCTTAAAAAAACATGTAGGCAAATAATGCAATATCATATGTAAACAACAAAATTGTTATATGCTATGTAGTAGCCAATACTTTACAAAAAGTCAACATAGAGCCTTTAGGTTCATTGTCTTTCATTACACGCAGCGCGCGCACATTAACTGCAAATGAGACAGAGGAAATAAGTCATAATCGTAATTAAAGACATAATCTTTAAACTAATGAATTCTATGAAACATGTTGACAGGGGATTTGTAATATTTAACATTAATTAATTAACATTAATTAAATGCATATTTAAAAACATGATTGGACAAACAGCCTGCCGGTTCTTAAAAAGTATTCAGTCAGTGTTTTCGTTTTGTAATTTACATTTGTCATTTAAGGAAAAGATCTAGAGCAGGATTTATTTTATTCTTTTTATTTTATTCTGTTTTCTATGCTGCTAAAAACACAGCAGGTGAAGATGCTCTATTATGTTCTGATGCTGTTTGCATTTAAAATAAATAAGTATTTTAAAATGCAATATTTAATGTGTCATACAAAATATAGGCACGTCAATTATATTTTTATTAATATTTTAATATTAATCTGTTAGCGGTTAACATTCGGTTAACGAGCCAAAATTAACCGAAATGAGCAGTTTCTATAGCTCTGGTGCTAAACTAAAATCATCTTCTTTAGTAAAAAATAACAGACCTATAGGTATACATGACAGACGGCACAATCTAACTAAAAACATGCTTGCTGTGAACTAGGCTACATTATTTGAGCATTCCTTTTGATATTGTCCTTTCCTTTTTAATATTAAGATTTTTCTTTGAAATCTGCAATAGGCTATTGACATCGTTGGTAAAATAATCAGCCTTTTATTACATTTATTAATTATATTAAATTAAAGCCTGATATTTTCCTGCAGGTTTGATGCAGATTAAACTAAACCGTCTGATGCCATTTTTACTTAATAATTCCTCTCCAAATCTCGCCGTGAGTGAGACGGAGAAAGTTCAAAAGCCAAAACACAAACTGGTCTGTTTAATAAAATATTAATATATAAAATTACAGTGAAATATTCACAGTTTCAGAATAGCCTATATTAGGCTAAATCATTTTCTGTTAATAACAATCCATATTGCGCCCGTCAGTTTCACCTTTAATTTATATAATAAACTACTGTGACCACAATGGGCCAGACTTTAAAACTATTCGCAGCAATTAAAGTATTCACCTTAGAAAAATAAACTCAATCTGAAGGATGGGAGAACAAACTCATTGTAAGATTAATCTTATACGGAGCGCCGCACCTCACCTCTGCGCATGCAGCCGGCACGTGAATGAAAGCGCTTGATGCATCGGAGACAGCGCGCAGCGCTCCGGTATCTGCAGACATTTGCAAAACAGCAGCTCAAATGGAAGAAATAAGTGCGTTGAGGATCTGTCCAATGCATTATTGAGGCTTTTCTGATTAAACATTTCAGGTAGGCCTACTTTGTGTGCGAAGAGCAGGTAATAACCGTCTCCACTCCAGTATTGCAAATGCGATCTGATCTAACACACACAGCAGCGCAAACATGATGAAATAAACTCCTGCTGCAGGTCAAAATTAAACCATTTAATGCAAAACTAAATGCATATCTCCACTAATTATTTAGACTAAAAGGAACAAATAGTCTTAGAGAAAGTTTTTCCTGTTGTCAAATGCGACAAGCAGACTGAATTGTGAATGAATGGAGAATGATTGACAGGCGCAGCCGCGCAGCGGCGGGAAGGGCTGAACTGAACATGAATTTAAACACTTTAATATTCATCTGTACTTCACATTAAACTGTAGAATGGCTTCAGAACATTTCGGATATAGTGGGCCTACATGACAACGTTCTAGTGCCTTTAAATAGGCTTCATGTAGCCTATTATTTGGCTTATAAACACAGAATATAGCGCACGCGCAAGATCGGATTTGGATCGGTACCAGCTGGCCGATACCCGATCCAGCAAAAATATGCGATATCGAACCGATATCCGATCCAAGTATCGGCATCGGTGCATCCCTAGTTCAGTGGCATACACAGCCGATGGATGATGGAGGGAGAAATAGATATTGTCCTTTAGCACTTTTGCACCAAGTTTGTTTGGATGAAGGCCGTCTGATATAAACAGTTGTCTTTGATTCCAGAAGAGATTGAAGTTGTCAATAAAATTCAGTCCTTTCCTGTAACATGTTTTCTGCAGCCATACATTTAGGCCAAGAAGCCGTGAAAACATATTTGTCCCTCTTGCAGGGAGTGGTCCACTGATAAATGACTGAATCTTCAATCTATCAACTGTTTCCAAGAGCTCACAGAAATCTTTCTTGAGCAGTTCTGACTGTTCCTTCCGAATATCATTTTTCCCCACATGGATGATAATCTGTTTTGCATTCTCGTGCTTTTTCAGAATTTCCTCTAGTTCTTTGTTTATATCAGAAACTGTTGCATGAGGGAAGCAGTATGTCTTTGTAGCTCTGCTCCTAAAATTTCTGATTATTGAATCTCCTACAACTAGTGTTCTTATCTCAGGTGCGATCGGAGCAGAATGGCGCTGTCTAGTCGGCCTTGAGCCTCTGTTCCATGCTGAATTAGCTGCTGAGACATGCGATCTCTGTCTGACTGCATTTGGGGATTCTTCACCCATATTACTCAAAACTTCATATCTGTTCTGAAGCTGTATTTGAGTCCGAGCTGTATTTGGGGTAGAGCACGCTAATGCAGCAGCGTATGATCTGACCCCGCGAGTACCCTTTGGTCTCGCACCCTGTTTATGCCATTTGTTTCGCTCATTTTCAATAGTTTCATTCTGTTTTTCTGTCCTCAAAACAGTAGCTGGAGTAAATTTATGAGACTCACCGACTGTACACTGTGATGGTCCACAATAAAGCAGTCCTGTATGTTCCGGCAGTTCTGGTCGGATCGCAAGTAACTTTGTTTCAAGAACTGCAATCTTTTGTAGAAGTTTGTGGCAGTTTGAACAGCAGTGAGATTCTGATGTTATCCGCTCCGGAGCCATTTTCACAGCCGTGTTTTCCAGTCTCAGGAATGTAAGCAGCTGGTAGCGGGAGGATTGTTTGGTCGATAAATCCGCTTTTGTTAGTAAATCTATATTCCAGAAAGTTCGTAGATTCGATGTTGATCTTCAAGCTGTGTTGTTTGAGCACTGTGCTGATAGGCTCAAGTTAAAAATTAGGGTATAAAATATAAAAGCAAGTGTGCAAAGAGCGGAGCAGTAGGCAAAGACGTCCGAACAGTAGCAAAGCAGGAAGTGGAGTTAGTGTGATTATGACAAATATAGAGAGACACTATAGCCATGACTGTCACAGTGACTAGCATTATGGCAAGTATCTTGTGCTTGTCTTCAGACAAAGCGGAGACTGAGGTTTATGAACTTAAGCGTCTCCCAGAACAGAACCCTGTAGCACTCCAGTAAACTCGAAAAACTCATCGTCTGTTACCTCACTACTTTATTTACTATTATCCTTCTTATTTTTATTAATATTAATTTCTTCTTCATCAACATTTCTGTTCTGATACAATACTTTGCTTGTGCAATAGCAAACCACGAATATCCAACCAGTTCCTACCAAATTAAGTCCAACTGAACATTAGTTCTTGTTCAAGAAGTTTTTTCCCTCTGACCTGCATTACAATGTTCTAATTAAATCTGTTTCTTGCCAACTTGCAGCAAACACGTTTTAACAAGTAGGTATTGTTGCAGCCCGGACACCTCCAAGTGGGAGGTATTACACCGCAAGTAGGTTGGGTGGCCTCAAAGTGGGAGCGTCTTGCACTGCAGGTGGGCTGGGTTTAGGTGGTGTAGGTGGAGTAGACATTAATAAAACACAGCAGGGTACTGTGAGATTGGGTTTAGGGTAGTGGGAGGTGTAGATGTTGATAAAACACAACAGGTTACTTTAAGGTTTAGGGTTGGGGTAGGTGTAGACATTTATAAAGCACACTGTTGTACTCCATGTCATGTACAAGACATTAAATAAATACATAACTCCAATTTTTGTACAGCTCACTTGGAGCTCAAGCCCCATCCACTTGGCTCCGACCTCCTCTATACCCTTCTCCATTTTAACGCTTGTTACTGATGCAACTGTACATAATGTTATTTGTCTGAGCATTAGTGTACATTATAAGTTAGTGTGATTATGACAAATATAGAGAGACACTATGGCCATGACTGTCACAGTGACTAGCATTATGGCAAGTATCTTGTGCTTGTCTTCAGACAAAGTGGAGACTGAGGTTTATGAACTTAAGCGTCTCCCAGGACAGAACCCTGTGGCACTCCAGTAAACTCGAACAACTCAGTGTCTATTACCTCACTACTTTATTTACTATTACCCTTCTTATTTTTATTCATCTTAACTTCCCCTTCATCAACATCTTTGTTCTGATACTGTACTTGCTTGTGTAAAGGATCAACCTGTCCCTCCAAACATCAGTTCTTGTTCATGAAGTTTTATTGATTGTTTATTGTTTTAAGACAATTTATTAATGTGTGAGCATGACTATACATTATGAGTGATTGCGACACACACTAAAGCCATGAATGTCTCAGTGACTAGCATTATGGCTAGTATCTTGTGCCTGTCTTCAGACAGAGCGGAGACCGAGGTTCATGAACTTGAGCGTCTCCCAGGACAGACCCCCGTGGCACCCCAGTAAACTCGATAAACTCAGTTCACGTTGACCTAAATGTCACACCCTTGCTCTTGTCCACCCGAAAGACATTCGTCATTGCATCTCCATCCCGCCACTACAGGGGGGCGGACAGACTGACGTATCTACAGTAGCATCTCAGCCCTGGAATAGCTTTGGGAATGTTTGTATAGACGCCGTTCACCTTCCTAGCTTCAACCAAACTTGGCAACCCGATATTTTGAGGTGTTCGCTGAGCCTATATGGTCTTAGTTTGGGGATCAGACATGTTTTTATTGTGCGTGTGGATTTGAGTGTGTATTTAAGGACAATGTTATGGGTCTGGCTGATGGTATTTGGCGAACGTGTTGGCGCTGTGTCCGAGATGATCTCATTCTGTCTGTGTAATCATTAATAACTTTCATATGACACCACGCTCCGCTGATGACATCTCGGCTCATTTTCTGCTGTGCTCTAGTCACGGCGCCGGCAAGTATGTATGGGTCATTCCCCAGGATCAGATCACAGTCTGTTTTTTAACCAGTCAACGATTTGAAAGAGATTTTAATATCCTGGGAATAAATTGTTTCAAAAATCATTATTTACAGTATACACTAGAGCTTACACTAGGGTTTTAGTAAATGTAAACAGATTTATTTTTGCCCCAAGCTGCTGTTAAATAGTTTAAGTCAGTTAGAAAAACATATTTGTTTCACTCTAACTGTGTTTTGTGTGTATGTTTAGATGCTTAAATGCAAAAAAAGTATCTCAAAACTGAATAATAATTGCTGTTTTCAAACAGGTTTGCCCAACAGTTTTCCAACTTGTCATTCCTTCTCAGATTCGCTCTTTCAATTGAGCCAGTAATGCTGTGGCAGGTTTGTTTGAATATCCAAAAACACCAGTGTGTGTTGTATGGTTTTAAAAGAAGTTCCTCATCTAGCTGATTGTTTGTCTAGGACAAATCAAAAATAGTTCAAGCAAATGCTGATTATGGAGTCCTGGGTATAACCTTAATTTTTGTATTTAACTTTTAACCTCTTAAGGCCCAAGGTGTTTTTTACCATGCATTTTTTTTTATTTCGCTTTGCTATTTGGGCTTATTGGAACCTAATTAGAATAAAAATCTAAGTATCATCTTTTGATATGATGTACTTTTAGAGAAAAATGATGTCCATATATGTGGACTTGTGGTCCGAATTTACATAAAACACTTTTTCCCGAATTTTCTTTTATGCATATTTAACATAGAATTGTTTTTTAACTTGCTTTGACTATCAGAGAGTAAAAGCATAATTTTTTCCCACTTTAGACGGTTTGGAACATTTCATTTCATATTGCAGGAGGACACTGTATGTCTGTAACAAAATATCAAACATTCAAAGTATTTTAAATAGCCACTTAAGAGCTAAAAATGTGCTGTCCACGTATGTGAACATTCGGGCCCTAAGAGGTTAAATTATTTTTCATTTTGTCACATTATTGAATTTGACATTAATAATATTTTGTCATTACTTAAAGAAAATCATACATTTTGACTGTGACTTTATGAAGAAACATGCTAAATTTCATTGTGTAACATTTAATTTATATAACAAAAACAATGTCTAAGGCAGTGTTTCTCAACCACGTTCCTGGAGGACCACCAACACTGCATGTTTTGGATGTCTCCTTTGTCTGTCACAGCCATTACAGGTCTTTCAGTCTCTGCTAATGAACTGGTGATCTGAATCAGATGTGTTTGGCTAAGGGGACATGGAAAATGTACAGAGCTGGTGGTCCTCCACACTCAGAAATAAAGGTAGGCGAGCTGTCACTGGGGTGGTATTCTTTCAAAAGGTACACATTTGTACTTAAAGGGTCCATATTGGTACCTCAAAAGTATATATTAGTACCTAAAAATTTTAAGAGGAACACTTTTGTACTTTTAAAGTACCAATATGTACCCTTGAGGTATTAATATGGACCTTCTAGGTACAAATTTGTACCATTTCAAAAGGTACCACCCCAGTGACAGCTCGTGTACCTTTATTTCTGAGAGTGCAGGAACATGGTTAAAAAACACTGGTCTAAGGCATATTAAAAAAACATCAATTATAATGACGACAACAAAAGGTTGATTTAAGGATCACAGCCCCAGAATACTTCTTAATTGTCATTTTAAACCCTTATACTTGGCTTTATATGGATTTATTAGTTTATTTGTAAGCACATTGTTTTTTTAATAAATTAAAATTTCATAAAATTTGCTATCGGCGACCCAGTGGCACAGTAGGTAGTGCTGTCGCCTCACAGCAAGAAGGTTGCTGGTTCGAGGCTAGGCTGTGTCAGTTGGCGTTTGTGTGTGGAGTTTGCATGTTCTCCCTGCGTTCGCATGGGTTTCCTCTGGGTGCTCCGGTTTCCCCCACAGTCCAAAGACATGCGGTACAGGTGAATTGGGTAGGCTAATTTGTCAATAGTGAATGAGTGTGTATGGATGTTTCACAGAGATGGGTTGCAGCTGGAAGGGCATCCGCTGCATAAAACTTGTGCTGGATAAGTTGGCGGTTCATTCCGCTGTGGCGACCCCGGATTAATAAAGGGACTAAGCCGAAAAGAAAATGATGATGAAATTTGCTATAATTCATTCATTTATTTTCCTTCGGCTTAGTCCCTTTATTCATCAGGGGTGGCCACAGCGGAATGAACCGCCAACTTATCCAGGATATGTTTTACTACTGATAATTTACTTTATTCAATTCACCTGTACCAAATGTCTTTGGACTGTGGGGGAAACCGGAGCACCCGGAGGAAACCCACACCAACACAGGAAGAGCATGCAAACTCCACACAGAAATGCCAACTGACCCAGCTGGGACTTGAACCAGGGATCTTCTTGCTGTAAAGCTACCCACTGAGTCACCGTGTCGCCCAAATTTGCTATATTTTTTATATATATATTCTTATTTATAAGAATAGAGAGTGATGCATTTACACGGACAACTTTTATTATTATTTTTTTAACAATGTGTATACATTTTGACAAGCTTTTGAGGATCTTTTGGTCTGCTTTGTCAGGCAGGTCCTATTTAAGTGATTTCTTGATTGCGAACAGGTGTGGCAGTAATCAGGCATGTGTGTGGCTAGAGAAATTGAACTCAGGTGTGATAAACAAGAGTTACTAATTTGATAATTAAGAGTTACTAACTAATGCTGCGTCCCAATCCGCATACTATCCGTCCTAAATAAATAGTATGTGAAAATAGAATTAGTATGTCCCAAATCGTAGTATGTTAATATGCCTAAAACTCCCGGATGGTTTACTATTTCCGGTCAAAATTTTAAGTGTAGAAGCGTTCATACTCTAACCGCTGATATTGCCCACAGTACATTGTGCGTTGGACGTGAATTCGATTAGAACTACAAAACGCGGGTGAAAAAGTGTAAACAAACTACAAACATGATGGACGCGCGAGACCAACCGTCAAGCAGAGAGGCTTCGGTACAGATGTTTGTATGACTGTTAATTAATATCTAGCCCACTGGAGAATATTTAAATAGCGTTGTCTGTGTTATATTTCATCTGCAACAACAATACTGAACTTATATAAAGACGTGTTTGGACATTACCGTCTGAATGCAGAATTATCCAAAGACCTGAGGAGATTTCTCTGCATGAGAGACTCGTGAATGGGAGATTATCCTGCTGCTGCTTCTCCAATAAGGTAGGAAATTAAATACGACAGAAATGTGGATGATTGACAGGGATCTTAACTAAGCAACACAACGATCTGTGTAACGAGGAAGTAGTATGTCCCAAAACTTGCATACTTTTCTGTTACACACTCAAAAGTATATATTTTTCCTCCACAAAAAAAGTACACACTTTTAGGTCGTAGCATATGCGAATTGGGACGCAGCATAAGAGTTTTAATATGGACGGCACTGGACTACATAGTTTTGCATTTTTGTTATCCCTTAATAATTAAAAACCTTCGTTTAAATCTGCATGAGGTGTTTACTTGTATTATCTTTGACTAATATTTCAGTTAGTTTAATGATTTGAAACCCTAAAGTGTGACAAACATGCAAAAAAATAATAAAGAAACCATAAAGGGGGCAAATACTTTTTCACACCACTGTATATACACTAATGGCAGCCATTTTTTTGTAACTAACTAAAAGTACAACACATTAGCATGTTAATATAGAACAAAGATTTGTTTTGATTATTATTTAATATGATACTACCAGTTAGTTTGCTACTGTATGTACAGGAGGTCGTGGTCTCAGGGACAGCATGGAGATCAGGTGATAATCTTCTCTCTGACAGCAGCTGTTGGTGGAGTTCACATTCCCAGCCCTCAGACTGACTGAGAGTGTGATTTTCTCACCCTCTCGAGCTGCTCTATTCTTCACTGTCTCTTTACATTCACTCAGGCGCCGGGCTGCTTCATACGCTCTACAGAGCTGCAGTCTTGTATTTAAAACCTTGTGATGCTAAGGTGCAAATGTAACTGTGAATGTTTTTGGTGCAAGCCCTTTTTAAATCCTGTTTAATGTACAGTGGAAATCAGAATTATTAGCAGTCATAAATTATTAGACCTCTGTATATTTTTCGCCTAATTTCTGTTCAAATGTTTAAAGATGATTTTTTAAAACACATTTCTAAGCATAATTTTTTTAATAACTCATTTCTAATAACTGATTTATTTTATCTTTGCCTTGATGACAGTAAATAATATTTTACTAGATATTTTCAAGACACTTCTATACAGCTTAAAGTGACATTTAAAGGCTTAACTAGGTTAATTAGGTTAACTAGGCAGGTTAGGGTAATTATTATTGTATAATGATGGTTTGTTTTGTAGACTATCGAGAAAAAATTTTGCTTAAAGAGGCTAATAATTTTGACCTTAAAATGAGTTTAAAAAATTTAAAACTGATTTTATTTTAGCCAAAATAAAACAAATAAGACTTTTCCCAGAAGAAAAAATATTATCAGACATACTGTGAAAATTTTCTTGCTCTGTTAAACATCATTTGGAAAATATTTAAAAAAGAAGAAAGAAATTCAAAGTTGGCTAATAATTCTGACTTCAACTGTATATTTTGCACACAGAGAGACTTTTACTATAATTCCATGGGCATAATGAGTGACAAATAGACATGCTGATATTCAGTAGTGCACTGCATATCGTGATAATGAACGTGCATGATATTGTTATTGTGAGCACTTCAAAATCCAGTAAATAATATATATATTTTTTACATTTCTTTCAAGTTTAGTCATATTGTTGTATCTGCAGCTTTCATCATGGCACTAAATATAAGACATCTGGGTCTTATATTTGAAGTAATATAACTAATATTTTAACGTTAATTTGACCTATATGCACCAAATGCTTTTTTTTTTCTTCAAACTAATGTTTTCACTTCAATCTGGCCTAGGAGAAGACATTGACTGAAAATATCCTGACTCTTTATCAAAACAAAAAAATGTCATACCATGTGTGTATATATATATATATATATACATATATATATATATATATATATACATATATATATATATATATATATATATATATATATATATATATATATATATATATATATATATATATATATATATATATATATACATACACACACAGTTGAAGTTAGAATTATTAGCCCCGCCTTTTGATTTTTCTTTTCTTTTTTAAATATTACCCAAATGATGTTTAACAGAGCAAGGACATTTTCACAGTATGTCTGATAATATTTTTTCTTGCAAAGAAAGTCTTATTTGTTTTATTTTGGCTAGAATAAAAGCAGTTTTTAATTATTTAAAAGCCATTTTAAGGACAAAATTATTAGCCCCTTTAAGCTAATTTTGTTTTCAATAGTCTACAGAACAAACCATCATTATACAATAACTTGCCTAATTACCCTAACTTGCCTATTAACCTAATTAACCTAGTTAAGCCTTTAAATGTGACTTTAAGCTGTATAGAAGTGTATTTTAAGAATTTTAAGGACACTTCTATACAGCTTAAAGTGACATTTAAAGGCTTAACTAGGTTAATTAGGTTAACTAGGCAGGTTAGGGGAATTAGCAGGGCCAAACAGAATCTGCGGACATTTTTTGCTATTTCTGCTGAGAATTTTGGTAAAAATCTGCAGATTTCTGCGGAATTATTTTGGGAGTATCATAACTAAAACCTTAATATGTCTCTAAAAAGAAAAGCAAATTCAAAAGGGGGCTAATAATTCTGACTTCAACTGTTATTATATATATGTGCGTGTGTGTGTCTACGTATATTATGAATACTATTAAAATGTGAAAGAACTGTTTCTATTTGAATTATAATTTATTCCCCATGAATGCAGAATTCCTAATAGCGTTACTAAATATCAGTTTTCACATCATCTTTCTGAAATGACCTAATATGCAGATTAGGTTTTGCACAAGAAATATGTGTTAAAATCATAAGTGCTTCAAACATTTGTTTACAATTATTGTGGAAAATGCAGGACATTTCCAGGATTCTTTGAGGATTCTTTGTTAAATTTGGCATCCAAAAATATGCAGAAATTAGTCTGCAGATTATCGTTACAGTTAAAAACTCTCTGACAAAATAGCCGTCCTCCTTCAGGAATATGTTATACGCAAGATCAAAAGCAAACGATGTGCTTTAACTGTAATTTAGTGCTGTTATGCAAATGAAAGCATTGATATAGATAAAACACGGAAATCCACTGCATGCATGAATAGCAAATATGGTGCATTTACCAAAATAGCTGCAATTTAACAAGCCTCATGTGAAATTGGATATTATCTCTGACAAGATACAGCAGATGAAGTCAGTATAACTCATTTCAAACCCAATCTCCTTAAATATTTACATCTTCTAGAGATGTAATGGCCATAAACACCTCCAAATGCCGTCATGCGTTACAACAAAAAATGGTCAGATCCCAGTTTTGGCTTTGAGGGCTCCTATTTCTAGTTTATGATATGAATGTTAATGGAGATAATGGCCAGCAAGGTGTAAATTAAAGGATTAGTTCACCCAAATGTGAAAATTTATACTTTTTCCATCATGTCGGTTCAAACCCCTGAGACTTTCTCCGTCTTCAAAACACAAATTAAGATATTCTGGATAAAATCCAAGAGCTTCCTGATTCTCCACAGACAACAATGCTCTCAACTCATGCATAAAGGTAGCAAAAAAATTGGGTGATTGGATCAACATGATCCAATAATTAATAACAGAATTAACATTTTTGGGTGAACTCTTTATTTTCAATCGGTCTATTTAACTGTCCAGCTCCTTTTGATCTCCCGAAAGCCCCCATTCCCGCCTGTCATCTCCTAATGTCCTTTAGATATCATGTGGAGGTCAAAACATGCCCCGTCTATCCTCGGCTGTCAGTCAAACACAGGCTATTTCTATTAGATAGCAGGCCTTTGCTCTTACACATCTCTCCTATTGTATGTCCATCTTATTAGCATTTGAGATCCAGTGTCTGTCCTTCCCGCAGTTTAAAGAACTCTGGGATGAGTGTCTCCTTTCAAAGGGATGTTTTGTGACCTTTCTCTATTTTAGAAGTCTGAGTAGATATTCCCATGATCCCTCAGGACCTGCTATCACCGCCACAAGCAGTTGTCATTATCAACAACTACTGTAAGAATGGAAATGTCTCAGGTTATGATTTTTGTCTTCACAAGTCAGAATCAAGTGGTCACTTGCTATGTTTCTATCCAAGATCATAGATGTGAATGTATGCGCAAAACTGTAAAATACACAAACTCACCGGCCACTTTATTAGGTACACCTTACTAGTGCTGGGTTGGACCCCATTTTGCCTTCAGAACTGCCTTAATCCTTCATGGCATAGATTTAATAAGGTACTGGAAATATTCCTCAGAGATTTTGGTCCATATTGACATGATAGCATCACACAGTTGCTGCCGATTTGTTGGCTGCACATCCATGATGTGAATCTCCTGTTCCACCACATCCCAAAGATGCTCTATTGGATTGAGAACTGGTGACTGTGGAGGCTATTTAAATACAGTGAACTCATTGTCATGTTCAAGAAACCACTCTGATTCGCACTTTATGACATGGCGCATTATCATGCTGGAAATAACCATCAGAAGATGGGTACACTGTGGTCATAAAGTGATGGACATGGTCAGCAATAATACTCAGGTAGCCCAGGTGACAAAAAAAAAAGTGTACTTGAGTACACTAAAAATATACTGAAATACAATTAAGTACATTGTAAGTACAGTCTTATTTTTTTGTACTAAATAAATTTTAAAAAAATATACACTATAAATGTTCTAATTAAAAGTATACTTAAGTACAACTGTGAAAGTATACTAAACACCACTGATATTTAAATAGATTTTTACAATATAGCAATAAAGTTGTACTACTTAAAAAAATGTTATAAATGTATTTCTTAAAAGCATAATCTGAATGCATTTGAAAAATAGTTCAAAGTTAGTACACTTTTACATAGTTATTGTAAGTAAAAATTAAATTGAACTTAAAAAAAATATATTTAAATAGAATTTTTAGTGGATAGCAATAAAGTGTCCTACAAAAATATATTATAAGTGTAATGCTTAAAAGTATCATTTGAACGCTATAAAACAGTTCAAAGTTAGTACAATTTTACATAGTTATCACAAGTATAAATTAAATTGAACTTTTTAAAAAATATTTAAATTGATTTTTATATAGCAATAAAATGTACTACCTCAAAAATGTTATTAGTGTAATGCTTAAAAGTGTCATTTGAACGCATTTGACAGTATTACCAAGGTGAAAAAAAGTGTAAAATACGTTTTATTTAAGTCCACTTAGTGCACTTCCACAATGCACTTAAAGTGCTCTGTTTTCGGCTACTTATGTTGTACTTAATGTACTAATAGTTAATCTTTAGTACCACTTAAAGTAAACTTAAGATGTACTAAATGTACTTGACTGTGCTATTTTGACACACCATTAAGTTGAACTAAAATATACATTTAATATACTACTTTAATATTTAAAATATATATTTTATACCACTTTTAATAATCTTTTATTGCACTTTTAAATATGCTCTCTGAACAAATAAAATGCACTTATAGAATATTTAAAAATATAATAGGCTGTGGTGTTGACACGATGCTCAATTGGTACTAATGGGCCCAAAGTGTGCCAAGAAAATATCCCCCACACCATTACACCACCACCACCAGCCTGTACTGTTGATATGAGGCAGAATGGATCGATGCTTTCATGTTGTTGATGCCAAATTCTGACCCTACCATCCGAATATCGCAGCAAAAATCAAGACTCATCAGACCAGGCAACGTATTTTCGACCTTCTATTGTCCAATTTTGTTGAGCCTGTGCGAATTGTAGCCTCACTTTCATGTAATTAACTAACAGGAGTGGCACCCGGTGGGGTCTTCTGCTGCTGTAGTCCATCTGCCTCAAGGTTGGACGAGTTTTGCATTCAGAGATGCTCTTCTGCAGACTTCGGTTGTAACGAGAGGTTATTTGAGTTACTGTTGCCTTTCTATCAGCTGGAACCAGTCTGGCCATTCTCCTCTGACCTCTGGCATCAACAAGGCATTTGCGCCCACAGAACTGCCGCTCACAGGATGTTTTCTCTTTTTCAAACCATTCTCTGTAAACCCTAGAGATGGTTGTACGTGATAATCCCAGTAGATTAGCAGTTTCTGAAATACTCAGACCAGCCTGTCTGGCACCAACAACCATGCCACATTCAAAGTCACCTAAATCACCTAAATCTTCCCCATTCTGATGCTCGGTTTGAACTGCAGCAGATCGTCTTGACCATGTCTACATGCCTAAACGCATTGAGTTGCTGCCATGTGATTGGCTTATTCGAAATTTGCGTTAACGAGCAGTTAGACAGGTGTACCTAATAAAGTGGCCGGTGAGTGTAAATCTTCTGTATTACATCCTAATAACAATGAATTATTATTTTAATTTTATTAAGATTTTTGTTTAACATTCCCATTTTATAAAAATCTTTACATTTACGTCACTTGATTAATTGAATTTATTTATTTATTACTGATTGCTTGGTCAACATTCCCATTCTGGGAAATTTCCTTCACTGGATCTACTGTATGTGTCAGTACTCTATTACGCAAACACACTTTCTATTTCACTCTCTGTTGTGTCTCTCTGTTTTATTGGATGTCTATTTCAGTACTAAGTGAGGATGTGCGCCTGTATGTGCATGTGTGTGTGTGTGACCCTAAACCGCAGGTCAGGGATGGGATGGGGTATCAACGTGAGGAGCACACGTGCCTGACCCACCTGTTCATGCCACAGTCATGCAATGTCCAGCGTGCATAATATATTCCCTTCATACTGTCGGTTAACCCACACCCTCAGATCTCCTGTCACCTTATTATCAGCTATTACAGCGATTAATAACTCTCTGGAGCCTTGTGCCTCTAATTGGCATTTGCCAGCACCTGTGACCATCACTTTGGGATTGAGATTTACAACAGATCTCTGATCAGTTTGTCTGTTAATAGTATGTATGATGACATGATCTCAGCCCACGATTTGGATTTACTTCATGTTTAATACCTGAATTATTAGTCCTTCTGAATTATTAACCCCCACCCCCGTATATTTTTTCAAGACATTTCTAAACATAATAGTCTTATTAACTCATTTCTAATAGCTGATTTATTTTATCTTTGCCATGATGACAGTAAATAATATTTGACTAGATATTTTTCAAGATACTAGTATTCATCTTAAAGTGACATTTAAGGGCTTAACTAGGTTAATTATGCATGTTATTGTATAAGAATGGTTTGTTCTGTAGACAATCGTAAAAAAATATAGCTTAAAGGAGCTAATAATTATTGAATTTAACATGTTTTTTTTAACATAAAACTGCTTTTATTCAAGCTGAAATAAAACAAATAAGACCTTTCTCCATATAATATTATAGGAAATACTATGAAAAATTCCCTGGGATATTTTTGAAAATAAAAATCACACGAGGACTAATAACTTTGACTTCAACTGTATATAGTTTAAATCTTCAAGCATTTTGACTCTGCCATACTTGCCCATCCCCCCCCCCCCCCCAAAAAAAAAATTAAGAATGCCAATACATATTGAAACTAATAATTTTATTGTTTTGTTTCTTCCAGGTGTTTTTTCCATTAGTGACCATCCGGTTTTCTCTCTCAGCAGAGCCACGTTTCCTGATGACATAACTGCAGTAAAAGTGTCAGGTCAGTAATGCGAGGCATGTACTGTAGGTGTAAAATTATTGTCTGCAGGTGTTTTTGCTGCTGTAATGTGTGTGTGACTGTGTACCAGTGTTGGGAAGTAACTACTAGTTACATGTAACAGCATTACGTAATTTAATTACAAAATAAAGGTAACAGTAATTCGTTACAGTTACTGAGAAAAAATGTGTAATTAAATTACAGTTACTTATGAAAATGTTGAGGATTACAAATGGGGTTACATACATATGTTGAATAATATTAATCTGTTGCTTTGCCTGTTTTTAATATGCATGATGCCTTCTGCTAAGGCCATTTATTAAAGCGGTGCTATTCTGATACTTTTGATTGGTTTTCCGGTTTGAATTTGTGGCGCACCATGTCTACCAGTTACATTAATCCTCTCTGCCGCTGAAAACATTAGGCTACTACAATCAGTCTGAGAGCTGCCACCATGGTGAATGATAAAAATCCATTTCATTGCTGAAAATGTAAAAATAATTTTACCCTGAAATCCGAGAAGGGCACACATATACACAGTTGAAACCAGAAGTTTACATTCACTGTATAAAAAGGCACATAACCATTTAAAAAAGTCAGATGTTAATGTGACTAAACTTTTTCTCTTTTAGGTAAATTAGGATTATCACATTTGTTTCTGTTATGCTTAATAGCAGAATAATGAGAGAGAGATTTTTTGAGAAATTGTTATAACTTTTCTTGAAAGTCAAGTTTACATACAATAAGATTATTCAGCCTCTGAAAAAGCTCAGATGATGGTGTCAAGGTTTTGGAAGTTTCTGATTGGCTAATTGACAACATTTGAGTTAATTGGAGGCACAACTGTAGAATAGTATTTAAGGAAAACCTCAAACACACTGCTTCCTTGTGTGACAACATGGGAAAATCAACAAGCCAGAATCAACAAAAAAGCCAGATTACAATTTGCTAAATTACACTGGGAAAAAGAATAATTTTTGGAGACATGTCCTGTGGTCTGATGGAACTAAGATTGAACTGTTTGGCCATAATGACCAGTGTTACATTTGAAGGACAAAGGGGAAAGTTTACAAGCTTAGGAACACCATCCCAACTGTGAAGTATGGGGGCGGCAGCATCATGTTGTGGGGCTGTTTTGCTGCAGGAGGGACTGGTCCACTTCACAGCATAGATGGCATCATGAAGAAAAAACATTATGTAGAAATACTGAAGCAACATCTCAAGACATCAGCCAGGAAATTAAAACTTGGCCACAAATGGGTCTTCTAAACAGACCATGACCCTAAGCATACTGCCAAATTAGTTAAAATGTGCTTTAAGGACAACAGAGTGAATGTTTTGGAGTGGCCATCACAAAGCCCTGAACTCAATCCTATAGAAAATTTGTGGGCAGAGTTGAAAAAGCTTGTGCGAGCAAGACAGCCAACAAATCTGACTCAGTTACACCAATTCTGTCAGGAGGAATGGGCCAAAATTCCTGCAAACTATTGTGAGAAGCTTGTAGAAAGATACCCAAAACATTTGACCAAAGTTATACAGTTTAAAAGCAAAGCTAAAAAAATACCAAGGAAATGTATGTAAACTTTTGACTGTCTAGGAATGAATAAAAATTCTAAAAAAAAAAAAAAAAGTCTCTTATTTTTCTGGCATTTAGCAAATGTAAAGGATTTAGGTAATCCTATCGGACCTAAAATAGTAAACGTTTAGTATGATTTACCATCAGACATTTTTTAAAAAAAATGGTTATGTTCTTTTTTTAGAATGTATGTAAATTTCTGGTTTCAACTGTAACAGTTCAGTGCAAAATTTGTTTTCCAGCTGTTAAAATACTTTCGACATCAAGGGCTTCAATGTCGACTCTGAGAAAGCATCTGCAGGTATGTAGCCTAGCCTTTTTTATTTTAGGAAAGCTAATTTTTTTTGTCGTTATCATAAGTATACAGAAATAAAAACAGACTCTTTCATTTCAAATGATATATTATTACTCACAAAGTTAACAATTTGTGAAATTCAGGGCACCAACAGACCCCTCTGGCCAAAGCAATTTTATCACAATAACAGTGTTGGGCAGTAGCGTTGCTACAAGTAGTGACGCTGCTACCTTAACTACTGTACATTTCTCAGTAGCGTGGCGGTAGCGTCCCTACATTATAAATCACATAGCTTTTCAGTAGCAATGCTATTTTATTAGTGAAGTAGTGCAGTAGCGTCCACACAAGCTAAATTTACCGATCGCGGATCAATACGTGACATCCCCGACATTCACAGAGCTGTGAGGCCGGTGTCTAGCTGATGAAGGTAAATCCATATGATGGCGAGAATGACGATTTCTTCTTCTTCCTGTTTCACGGTGATCGACAACAAACTTTTTAGTGCATTACTGCCACCTGTCGCTCTGGTTGGTGACGTCGCCAACAAATTAGGATAACACGAGAAATTTCCTTGATGGAAAGATGACTGAGGGAGAGGAGTTATATAGATATATAGTTTACTGTAGTAAAGGCTAAAGTATACTATGGTAATTATTATTAGTTTATGATAGTTACTAATGATACTACATTATGTAGTGTAATTTATTAATGAAGAGTTGTAAATATATATACAATTTAATGCTCATTTCTAAATATTTCCCTTTACTATAAATTACTATACTATTTTAAATGAGTAACAACTGGTTTTATTGGATTTTTTTGTTTTTGCTGTTATATTCTATAATTTGTTTCTGTTTAGTACAGCATATTATTTACAGTAAATAACTGAACTGAACATTTTTTTTTTGTTATAAGGTCTGGTTTTGTGGTGGCTGTACTTTAAAAATTAAATTAATATAATTTTAATTCAAGTGATGAAAGATTTAGAAATTCTAACAGTAAACTACTAAAAACTACTAAACAGCTACTGTAAGATCACACCTGCTTGGTATAAATGCTTGATTTAGTTAAAAATATATATTAGAATTTTAAAAGTAATCAAAAAGTAATCAGATGTAATCAGTTACTTTACTTAATTGAAGAGTTACACTACTTATTACATTTTAAATAGGGTAGTTTGTAGTTTGTAATCTGTATTCTATTACATTTCCAAAGTAATTTCCGAAGTTTCCCCAACACTGCCGTGTCCATTAATCACCATTACTTAAGAATGTGAATTTACCCAAATTAGCAAAAGGGCTAGTTTTTATTTGTTGTTCTTTTTGCCAGATGTTATAGGCCAAAAAAACTAAAATACATCCCCAAATTATACACAAGACACAAAATACAATTGAATTATACAGACTAAAAATAATACTGATATATTTACAAAAAGGTTGTATTAGGGTGCTTTCACATATGTGGTTCGGTTCATTTGGTCTGGACCAAAGGCAACAAATGATACATTGTAGCATTTTTCTCCCATTTTGGGTCCCTTTCACATCACACTGATTGCTTTGGTCTGAACCAGTTGAAACGAACCAAAATGCAGTCATGTGACAAAATCTACATCACTCACTGGCCAGATGCTATTGAACGCATTTCCTAAACTGCTTTTCAATTGGTCAGAATTCACGTGGAACTACCGCAAATAAACAAACCGGCAGACACACAATGTCGCTGCGCTGGCTGACGCAGTATCCCTGGTCATAGTATACTATGTAGTTTGTATCACTTTAGACAAACTATACATTTCGAGAATGAAGGGCGGCTGGGGCTGGAAAACAATGTTTTAATGCATTGCAATCGGCGAAAGCATTAGGAGAAGGCGTGAAATAATTTAGCTTAACTGCGACATGGTCATCTTTCGGAAATATCACCAATGATCCATCAGGTAATGTTTCTCTCTCTCTCTCTCTCTCTCTCTCTCTCTCTCTCTCTCTCTCTCTCTCTCTCTCTCTGTTTAAAACTGTTGGTAAAGCGCTGTCAACAAATATTTTCCTCCAAACCCCATAAGATATACAGCGCATCGCACTACGGCAGCTGGATTAGTCCAAAAAGGCGCAGTACTTTTTGCGGTTGGGTCTGTTTTAGTTTGGATCACGTTCTCACCACAAACGAACCGCTCCAGGGTTCGCTTTTTTGGTGCGCTTTTGGTGCGCACCCGAGTGCGATTGCTACGTTCTCACCTGCCCAAACGAACCGCACCAAGAGGGAAAACGAACTCTAGTGCGATTCAACCGAACTAAATAAGGCAGGTGTGAAAGCACCCTAAATATTTATTTATTTATTTATTTATTTATTTTACTTTAGTTAATGGAAATAAAGTTGTTTATTGTTAGTTCATGTTAACTGACAGTGCATTAAGTAATGTTAACATGCACAAATTTGGATTTTAATAATGCATTAGTAAAGGTTGAACTATGATTAATAAATGCCGTACAAGTATTGTTCATTATTAGTTAGAACATTAACTAATGAAGCCATATTGTAAAGTGTGACTAAATATCATTAAAGCACCAAAATATTTAAATCTGGGCTAAATTTCTAATCATGTGGTCGAATCGCTATGCATTTAAATAAAGGGTAACACTTTTTTGCTTGTTTTTAAGGGGTTATGACGTGTGCGTGCGTGCGTGTGTGTGTTTTTTCTCTAATATAAATGTTCCTGGAAGTACACTTGTTAAAGGGATGGTTTACCCAAAAAGTTACTTTTGAATATAAGTCATTACAATACTGAGTTACTCCCCAAAAAAGTAACTAGTTTCATTACTTAGTTACTTTTTTTATGGTAAGTAATGCGTTAAGTTACTTTTGTGTTACTTTAGCTTACCTGGCTGAGGGTTGATCTCTTTCAGAACTTGCAGGGATTTCTTTTCTTCTTTTTTATTAAGTGGTGTTTGTTTTGACTTCGAAGTCATCAGAGGATGGCAATGATCTCCGGTTAAAACTATATTGCAATGTGTATGTAACTATTTGTGATTGACCTATGATAGTTCATCCAGCTTCATATCCAAACAGGCCATTTTTAGAGCTTTATTAAGTAAAGGCTTCATTTATAATTAAAATTAGCTAAATGTTTGATTGGTGCAAAGACCTTCGATATGTCAAGAGTAAAGCAAATTTAATATCTCATTTAGATCAGCCCGAAATGAAAACTCTGTTATCATTAATTCTCTCTCATGTTTTTACCAATTTGTTCAAATTAAATCTGAGGTTTATAAAAAGCATGATAAATAAAAGCTGAAATTAAATCTGTTTGTCTTCTAAAGCAATCCAAATTCTCAAAGAGACTTGATTAAGCTGCTCAGTTCACATGGACATATATATATATTTTTATCTCTTGAACATTTTGAGGCTTCTGAGTTTTAGGGAAATAAATATTCAACAGAGGAGAAGATAAAAATATCTGCTTTTGTGTTCGGAAGATTAATGAATTTCTTATGGGTTTAGATTTTTCCAAGACTTGAGGGTGAATAAATAATGAAAGAATGTTCCTTTTGTGGTGAATTTACCCTTAAAGATGCAGTTTAGGACAAAGACATCTTGTTTCAAATGCTAATAGCATTAAATAAGGAGGGAAAAATGAGAGAGATTTAAAATGCACAAGTTCTTGAGCACAAATAAGTTGGGAATTCAGGTTGGCACTGATTATTGGCATTTCTATGGGGAAGTTTTAATGTAAATGGAAACGTTAGTAATCACAAAAGATTGCTGTTAGTGTTAAAATGCTCTTACAGAATTAGTTAAACTAAAAAATTTAAATAGTAATGTTATAGTATCATAGTAAAAGCTCTCAATACAGGCATTGCAAATATGGAAAATGGAAAATTATAATAATAATAAAGTATTGAATACAAACAATTGTACTCATTGTAAAGTTGTATTGCGAGTCGAGAACATTAATTATAAAGTAGAAACAATTTTGCTTAGTCCTCCATAACATTTAGCCAGTTGCTAAGACAGTTCAGTCTATTGACATTATTGGGGGACAATGTGGCCAAGGGGTACATCAAAGGCACATACCAAAGACTATAGACTTCTAGTCTATAGGGGTTTTGGTCACACCATCTCTAAACATATAATTCTAAACAGCTTTGAGGGATACGGACACCGCAAAGACTATAGAATACATATAGAATGCCTTAAAGAGACTTTGGACACCGTCAGCAATGTCAGGCGTTTGCTCTTGTTGCTGGGAAACACATACACACACAGAGAGAGACAACGCGTGCAGTACAGCGCTCCCGGTGAGCAACTCCTCAGCGATTCATCAACACGCACGATCGCGTTCATCTAATTTGCTTAAAAGGACCACCGGAGCCCCAAAATGCAGAGGTTTTTCCTTTCCTCGCTCTAGTTAAACGGCAATCACGCCGCCCTCAGCTCGAAAGTGAAAAAGAAAGTGACCGGTTCGCAGATGAAAGTGAGGACCGGGAGGGAGGGGGTGGGTGTCGCGGATGAAAGTGAGGACCGGGGGGTTCGCTCACTATTCTGCCGCCCTAGGTCGCCTCTATGGACGCGCCGCCCCTGAACACATGTCGGCCACAACAGGAAATAAAAAAACTGCAACTGCGTTAATTGCGTAAATTTTTTTAAAGCGTTAAATATTTCAAATTAGTTGCGTGCGATAACACGCTTATTTTGACAGCCCTAATATATATATATATATATATATATATATATATATATATATATATATATATATATATATATATATATATATATAAATATATATTATTTGTATTTTTTTTGTGCACAAAAGTGTTCATGGAGCTTCGTATGATTACTGTTGAACTAATAAAGTCACTAAAGTAATGTTTTACAATGTTTTTTGGTTCCTTTGAGCACCTCTCGACTCCGTCTAGAGGATGAGAGAGCTCCAGGATTTTATCTAAAATATCTTCATTTGTGCTCTGAAGGTGAACAAGGGTCTCAGGGGATCGGAACAAACTTTTTGGTGAGCTAATCCTTTAAGATTATAAAAATATACAGATAATAAATGTTTTTTTAAGAACTGTTCACTGAAATGTTCTTTAGACCACACAAAATTACTCTTTTATGGCATCCCTACAAAAAAAACTACTTTTGAATTTCTATTTTCAAGACTTTACACTCCAAAAAAAATGCTTCTCTTATAGAGCTTTTGTCTTGTTTCTAGTCCAAATATCTAAACATTCTAAAATCTAGAAGCATTTTCTATAGGCAAGCAAATAACACTGTCTTGTTTTCAGAATTAAGTGAGTTTGTCCTTAAAACAAGCAAAATAATCTGCCAATAAACTACTTTTCACTTTGAATTATGATTAATTACCAGTGTTAAAATGTCCTTAAAGGATTCGTTCACCTAAAAAATACAATTCCGTCATTAATTACTCTCATATTGTTCTAATCATAACATAAAAGTGTCATATTGCCCATATTAAATAACACGCACCCTGACCTGACACAGAAGAGAAGACATTAGTGAACAAAGTCATATTTACAGTTTGTTTGGTGCACAAAAGTGTTCTTGGAGCTTCGTATGATTACAGTTGAACCCATGAAGTCACATGTAATGTTTTACAATGTTTTTTTGGTTCCTTTGAGCACCTCTCGACTCCATCTCTAGAGGATGAGAGAGCTCCAGGATTTCATCTAAAATATCTTAATTTGTGCTCTGAAGATGAACGAATGTCTCAGGGGATCGGAACAACCTTTTTGGGTGAACTAAACATTTAAGATTAATAAAATATACAGATAATAAATGTTTTTTTAAGAACTGTTCACTGAAATGTTCTTTAGACCACCCAAAATAACTTTCATGGCATCCCTACAAAAAACCATTTCTGAATTTCTATTTTTGAGACTTTACACTACAAAAAAAATGCTTCTCTTACTTACAGTTTTTGTCTTGTTTCTGGTCCAAATATCTAAAAATTCTTAAATCAAGAAGCATTTTCTAGACAAGCAAATAATATTGTTTTGTTTTCAGAAATAAGTCAGAATTAAGTGAGTTTTTCCTTAAACAAGCAAAATAATCTGCCAATAAACTACTTTTTGCTTTGAATTACAGATAACTAAAGTGTTTAAATGTTCTTAAAGGATTCATTCAGCTAAAAAAATTGTTATTCCATCATTAATTATTCACTCTCATGTTGTTCTAATTGTAACCTGCAAGTGTTGTATCCAAAGTACACGCGCACCCTGACCTGACGCAAGAGAGAAGACATCGGTGAACAAATTTACAGATTTTTTTGGTGCACAAATGTGTTCTTGGAGCTTCGTATGTTTACAGTTGAACCGCTGAAGTCACATGTAATGTTTTTTGGTTCCTTTAAGCATCTCTCATCTTGACTATAGAGGATAAGAGAGCTCCAGGATTTCAGGATACAGGATTTTTTTTGGCATCCCTGCAAAAAACTATTTTTTAATTTCTGTTTTTAAGATTTTACACTGCAAAAGTTTCACTTACTTAAAGCTTTTGTTTTGTTTTTAGTCCAAATATCATTTTCTAGACAAGCGATTAATATTGTCTTGTTTTCAGAAATAAGTCAGAATTAAGTGAGTTTTTCCTTAAAACAAGCAAAGTAATCTGCCAATAAACTACTTTTCACCTTGAATTATGATCAGTTAATCGTGTTAAAATGTCCTTAAAGAATTTGTTCACCTAAAAAATTACAATTCCGTCATTAATGGTCATTAACTCATTAATCCGTCATGTTGTTCTAATCGTAACATACAAGTGTCATATTGCCCATAGTAAACGCACACCCTGACCTGACACGGAAGAGAAGACATTAGTGAACAAAGTCATATTTACAGTTTGTTTGGTGCACAAAAGTGTTCTTGGAGCTTCGTATGATTACAGTTGCGCATGTAACTTTTTACTGTTTTTTGGTTCCTCTGAGCATCTCTTGAGCTCCAGGATTTCATCTAAATCTTAATTTGTACTTCGAAGATGAACAAAAGTCTCAGGGCATTGGAACAACATTTTTGGGTGAACTAATTCTTTAAGATTATTAAAATATACAGATATAAAGGAGTTATTTTAAGAACTGTTCACTGAAATTGTTCACTGAAACTTTTCAGCTTGCGACCCCCAACATAACATTGCCAGTGAAATCGCGATCCCCAATATGCTCAGAGGTGGTTATAAATATACAAACCTTGCATGCAACGGCACACACACACACCAATAAGCCCTATTTTTCATTTAATTGTGGAGAACGCCACTCAGAGATCATCCTCCATCTTCATTTGTGGTCTGTATTTATTTTTAATGTATGTGAGTGCCGTAAAAGTTTATCTTGGTGCCATAAAATTTATCTGCTGCATATGATGCTATTGCTGTGTCTTTAATATGATGTAATCACCCCAGGGGTCACAATCCAATAGAAAACAAAACTTGCATGTTGTTTTTAATGTAACTATTAACTACTATTTTTATCTTCTGCAGGTTATTGATATGCAAATTCGAATAATTTAATAAATAAATGTGATTTTTGTAAATCACCAAGCGCATGATTATGGAGAAAATTGAGTTTTTCTGTAAATGAAGTAAAATAATCTGCTAATAGAGTTAGCAAAATACGTTTTTGATTTGAATACAGATTATTTTGCTTGTTTTAAGGAAAAACTCACTTCATTTTGACTCATTATTTTTGAAAACGAAACAATAATTTTTGCTCATTTATAAAATGCTTCTTAATTTAAGAATTTTTAGTTATTTGGACTAGAAACAAGACAAAAGCTCTAAGTAAGACGCATTTTGCTTTATTTTGCAAAGCATTATTTATTGCATTCTCATAGTTGCCACTAGGAGTGCTATAGTGGACATTATGATATGCTATCTTCTTAAATTAATGGTCCTGTTAACAACATTCCCTTTGAGTGCTGAGGTTTATCTAAATGGTCACACTTTATTTTGACGGTCCGTTTGTTTGTATTTAAGTTACATTGCAACTAATTATCATTAGATTATAAGTAGACTGTTAGGTTGGGGTTGGGGTTAGGGTTAGTGTAAGTTGACATGTAATTGCAAAGTTTCTTATAGTCAGTTAAATGTCTGTTGAAGGACTGTTAAACGTCAGTATCAACAGATATTAAGCAGACAGTCTACTAATACTCAAATGGACCCTCAAAATAAAGTGTTACCATTTAAATTTGTTGGTTTAGATTTGATGGTTTGTCTACAACAGGACACATCGTTCTCTTGTGTCTGCCAGGCATTCACTTGTGAATATTTATGCAGAGTATTTAACTGGCTAAATAATCACAGGCTTTGAAGATTCATTCATTCATTTTCTTTTCGGCTTAGTCCCTTTATTAATCTGGGGTCGCCACAGCGGAATGAGCCGCCAAATTATCCAGCATATGTTTTACACAGCGGATGCCCTTCTAGCTGCAACCCATCACTGGGAAACATCCATACACACTCATTCGCACACATACACTACAGACATTTTAGCTTACTCAATTCACCTATACTGCATGTTTTTGGACTGTGGGGGAAACCGGAGCACCCGGAGGAAACACACGCGAACACGGGGAGAACATGCAAACTCTACACAGAAATGCCAACTGATCCACCCGGGGCTGGAACCAGCGACCTTCTTGCTGTGAAGCGATTGTGCTACGCACTCGCCACTGTGCTGCCCGCTTTGGAGATTATGTAACACATTTTTTGTTTAGCTCTCTAAATGCATCTTTCAGCTCCATGGCATGTGGTTGAAACATTTTCTCCTCCAGACGAGGCCTTTCATTAAAACCGAAATCAGCATTACGCTGTAAAAAATGTTGGGTTTCACACAATTGATTTGTGTTGGGACAACATGAAGGAACGAAAGGTCCGGTGAAGTGCTTTGAAATATGCATTCTTATTCAGTGTTTGACGTAATCTCTACTTAAACATGAAGAGAGGGCGGGACATAGAGTAGCCCCTCCCCTTTAAAAAAACAAAAACGGCCAATAGTGTTTTGTTTTATCACAGCTCTGCCAGTGAGAGTGGTTGAGCTCAAGCGCCTCAAATGAAAAGCAAATAAGAAGCATCTTGAAAGGGGCGGAGCATGACAGATATTAGAGAGCATTTGATTGGTCAGAAGATTTGATGAGAAACTGATGTATGAGGGGACATGAATAAAACCATTTATCCATTTAGGCGGAAGTGACAAACTGCAAGCTTTACATGTTTATATCAGTTTTCAGTGTTGGGCAATAGTGTCGCTACAAGTAGTGACGTTACTAGCTTAAGTCATAGACTGTAAAAGATATGGACGTAGGATCCGTGACGTCACCCATAGGTTAATGAAGAACCCAAAAGAAGCTACTAGAAGGCGTGGCCGACCGTCGCCATTTTGTTCGCACGTCATCGTACCAACCCCGGGCATATCATACAAGGGCAAAGAGGCGAAGCGTGAGCGGATCTACAGACACCCTGCTTAGACGGTCTTTCCTAAGGGATAAACGCTTAATACTTCATCACCTGCGACTCGTTTGTGTTCTGACCACATGTGCTTGGTTGTACACTTTATCAATAAAGTGTTTAGACTTTTAAAAACAGTTTCAAAAGCAACGTCATAAACGCAATGCTTAGTGGCTCAATGCATTACACATTGGCCACTATAAACATTGCACTTATGACGTTTTTCAACAGGAGGAACGTGCGAATTACTTACAAAAACTTCAGATATAGTCTGTGTTAGTAAATGCAAGGCTAATTATGAAGTCCAGGCAGAACACTGTATGACAACGCTTCAGATGACTGTTCTAGAGCCTACAGCTAATCATCTGTCAGATTCTGGAGTGCATTACAGCTCTAAAGAACATTATAAATGATAAATGATCTTAAATAAAACAAATACATTCATAGAGATGGTATATAATTTCACTCACCTGGGAAATGGAGGCCACGTGAATGGCTTGTGAGCACAATAAAGTGCACACAGCATGCCATATCATCTGATAATTGTAGGAAATAATTCCAAAAGGCAGCTGACTGTGTAAAGTCACATAAAACAACACAAAAATACGATGAATATGCCGAGATCAGTGGCTAATCAGCCGTAATCAGCTGAGGTGAAGTGACGGCGAGCAGCGAGACCTAGCTGTCACTCAAGTGGCCACGCCCTTAATTATGCAAACTTAATATAACCTAATATAAAGGAAACGGATGAGTTATAAAAAAATTCACCCCCCTCACAGTTGTCACGAAGGGTAATATTAGCTATATGAACCAAAATCGTTCTTTGTACCAGGCTGTAAACACCTTGTTTTATGCTGTAAAGTTGGCCATTCTAACAGTGGGCTCAATAGAAATTTGCTCTATTATGGAGCCAGGACTAGCGGAATTTCGATGAATTGCAGTTTCAGTTACTTCTGTATTGGCTTCCCGAGGGAGAGCGGGAGGTTGCCACTTGGCTTAAGTACATTTCTCAGTAGCATAGCGGTAGCGCCGCCATTGTTTAAATCAAATAGCTTTTCAGTAGCGAAGCTATTTTTTTTAGTCAAATAGCGCAGTAGCATCCACACAAGCTACATTTACCGATCAAGGATCAATAAGTGACGGAACCGACATTCACGGAGCTTTGAGTCTAGCCGATGAAGGTAAATCCATATGATGGTGAGAATGACAATTTCTTCTTCTTCCTGTTTTATGGTGATTGACAACAAACTTTTTGGTGCATTACTGCCACCTGTCGCTAGGCCCGTGACGTCACCAACCAACTAGGCTAACACAAGAAATTTGCTTGATGGAAAGATGACTGAGGGAAAGGAGTTATATATATGCAGTTAAAGTCAGAATTATTAGCCCCCCTGAATTATTAGCCCCCCTGTTTTTTTCCCCCCAATTCCTGTTTAACAGAGAGAAGATTTTTTTCAACACATTTCTAAACATAATAGTTTTAATAACTCATTTCTAATAACTGATTTATTTTATCTTTGCCATGATGACAGTAAATAATATTTTACTAGATATTTTTCAAGACACTTCTATACAGATTAAAGTGACATTTAAAGGCTTAACTAGGTTAATTAGGTTAACTAGGCAGGTTAGGGTAATTAGGCAAGTTATTGTATAATGATGGTTTGTTCTGTAGACTATAGAAAAAAAATATAGCTTAAAGAGGCTAATAATTTAGACCTTTAAATGGTTCTTTAAAAATTAAAAACTGCTTTTATTCTAGCCGAAATAAAACAAATAAGACTTTCTCCGGAAGAAAAAATATTATCAGACATACTGTAAAAATTTCCTTCCTCTGTTAAACATCATTTGGGAAATATTTAAAAAAGAAAAAACAAATTCAAAGGGGGGCTAATAATTCTGACTTCAACTGTATATATAGTTTACTGTAGTAAAGGCTAAAGTATACTATGGTAATTATTATTAGTTCATGATTGTTACTAATGATACTACATTATGTAGTGTAATTTATTAATGAAGAGTTGTAAATATATATATAAACACAATATAATGCTTATCCCTAAATATTTCCCTGTACTATAAATTAGTATTTTAAATGTGTAACACCTGTTTTTATTTAATTTTTTTGTTTTTGCTGTTATACACTATAATCTGTTTCTGTTTAGTACAGCATATTATTTACAGTAAATAACTGAACTGAACAATTATGCCTCATATGTTTCATTGACAGTTTTATTGAACAGATATGATGGACTTGGATTTAAGTTGCTTCGATTTAAAAAAGAAAATTGCAAAAATAGCTTAAATGTAATTTTTATTGCAATAAAAATAGCTTAGATGTAGCTAAGCTATGGATTGAACATGAAACAATTAAGTTGTCCCCCATAAAACTCAATAATTGTGTTGTTTCAGCTCATTTTAAATAACTAGTTTAAACAAATAATTTTTTGAGTAATGGTTGATTGTTAAATGGACAAATATGTAATTTCTGCATGTGCATTTGCATATTCAGTCAAGCCCGAAATGATTCATACTTCTGGCAAATTCGGACTTAAAGTTTCCAATGATTCCTCCTGTATATGGTCTTATTATCTTTTGGGAGAAGCCTGTGTCATTTTCGACCCCCCCAAAAGACTTGCTGGTTGAATAAAAGTAACTTTAAGTCAGAATTTGCCAGGGGTATGAATAATTACGGCCTTGACTGTACATAGTATGCATTCTACCATTAGTGTGGAAGTAGTCTCAGATGGCCAGACCTTTGGACTTTCAGCAGAAGTTATGGTGTCGTTTGCAGATTTCATTGGCTGCCTGACTGACATGTTGAGCGACAAATCATAATTAGTGTTTTTTTAGGTGGGCATGAAAATATAAAGTTGACAGCCATACAATAACACACTGGCATGCATTCAATAAATCATTCATTCAGGAAATTTGTGTTACCTGAGAGCCGTGGGAGCAGAGCCGGTGCGTCACAACCTTCTCCAGTTCCACTGAAGAGCTCAGATAGCGGTACATTCTCTTCATTTCCATTCATTTTGTTGCAACACCGGCCCATTTGGGAAAATGGGCCTTGGTGTACATTTTTGAGAACCGAGAAATATGTGCTTGTGGGTACATATGGTTGCATTTTATGTGTAAAATGAACACTATATGGCAGTACCACTGACTTCTTAGCTCCGTATGGACAGCTTTTCTAGTCAACTCAGGCTCATTCTGAAAACGTACCCCTGTATACATTTCTGGAGAGCGCCAAATTTTTTGCAGTTTTTGTTTCCGCGAATCCACCAGAGGTCGCTGTGTACACTTTTCAAGAACTCAAATTTCTCTCGCGAGTGTCATTCGCACCTGCTGTTCTTGCGTAAATCCACCAGAGGTCGCTGTCGACTGACTGACCAACCAATTGGCTGACCCACCCTCCTGATTCCCTAAACCCAACCGATAGTGTTTTCAAAAGCAATCCAGAAAAAGAAAAGCCCTCGTCTGATTTTTACCACGTTTTCAGATTTTACCACATTCTCACCGTTATTTACTTGTTACTTTATTTTATTTCTTTAACTTTTGTTTTAGTCTTACCTGATTTCTGGAACCATTATTCCCCAGACTTGATTCCCATCATTGTGGTCAACTCTGCTCTGCATCTCAAGTCCGCCGATGTACAATGCGAGCTATTGGACAAACTGGTAACTGCAGTAAAGCTATCCAGACAGAGGTAAGTGGTCATCTGGTAAGCGAGAAAAGGAACAGCATCATACTGCCCCGTAGCGTTCGTTTTAAAGATGAAATGCAGCCATGCGTACTTCTGGCTACATAATTTGCGATCTCCAAAAATGTATATAGGGCTACATTTTCAGAAAGAGCCTATGTTGGATTGGATTGCGCACCAAGAATGACGCGTTACTTGGGAGGCGGAGTGGAGCAGACCGGGGTTCGAGTCTGACAAGGAACAGCTCCAGAAACCAGAAAAAACAAAACTCAAAACAAAATAGCGTGAGGTTGCGGTAAAAGCAATCAACCACAATGTTTTTCTCTATAGTTTGCTTTTGAAAACACTATTGGTTGGGTTTATTGAAGGGTGTGTGGGTCAGTCAATATCAAGCTGATATAAATAATGTACAATGAAAAGCCAACCGGGTTCACTCCTGAATGTGCGCAAAAAGGATGTTAATACTCACAGAAATGTATACATGTGTACAGAAATGGCACATATGAGAAAATATTCCCCAGTAATGTATTTGACATTGTCAGAAATGTACATGGCGCCCTCTAGTGGATATGTGAAAACATTAACATTTTCTGCAAGAAAATGTAGTCTAGGGCAGTGTTTCTCAACCACTTTCGTAGAGGACCACCAGCTCTGCACATTTTTCCATGTCTCCTTAACCCCCAGGGGTCGAAGACCGCATATACGCGTTTTGAAACATTTTCACATGAAACGCTGAAAAAACATTAAATGACACTTTCAGTTTTGATCGTACAGATATGAGCAATACAGCAATCGAATCTGTTAGGTGTCTAGTTTTTTTTTCTGTACACTCACAACAACAACAAAAGTGTGTGCTTTTGCAAAATAAGGAAAATAACCAGTGAAGGCACTTTCTCTTTTCTTTCCCCGTGAACTGTTTTTACAAATGCGTCAGTAATATGCACTGAAACTACGCGAAAACTAAACACACAGACATGAGACACATATCTATAGAAAGCTTCAAGTGTCTACATTTAAATGCAGCAAGTGCGTGTTGAAAACAAATATTGCTTGATAAAGTAATCAGTATGAGACCAAAGCTATGTCTAGTTTCTCTGTCTGAGCTCATTATTTTTAATGCGACCACGCCCACGAGGCTTTGTTATTACAATAGTCCACGTGAGACGGGCTCCTTGTAAACTGAGGTCAGAAAAAACAGCGGAATCCAGGAGGAGATGCTTTGCAATACATCAAAAGGACTTCTAACTGGTCGTCTTTCCTCTCTGACATCACAATATGACCATTTTTACAGTACTTTTACTATCACTGATTTACATTTTACACTAGCAGTACAACCTTTATTTGCAGTATTTACTATTGAATTGAATAAATTCCAAAGAAGTGACTCATTTTTCATGAACGGTCTCATTTTTGTCCTCAACTACAGTAGCAGTACTTGATTACAGTAGAATACCGCAAATTCCTAACATGTAGTAAGCTACTGTAAAAGTTTTCAAATGAATCACAATGCTGTACATATTACAGTAGTGAACTGTAAAGAATGTATGTGGTATTTTGCTAGCAGTTTTTTTACCAGTAAATAACCGTAAAATTGCCGCAAAGTCTAACAGTGTGCCTAACTACTGTAATGTTCAGTCCTGGAGATATTGGATATATTTTTACTCTGTTTAACATCTCTCTTTTTTATGCAAAGTAAAGGACTTCTTACTGGTCATCTTTCCTCTCTGACATCACAGGTGTGTTACTGGGCAGTTCTTACACATTCAAGCAGATCCCCATACATGACGCTGGCTGAGATGATCTGAGACCAGTGTTCCTTTACAGTGCTTTATATAGCCAAGTGGTCGGTGTGCTGTTGTGCAGGATTAGACATCAGTAGTTCACCAATACCTCAGAGACGTCTTTGTGATGTCATGGAGACGGTACAGCTGCCTTGTTATCATTCCTTATAAGCAGCCATTGCAAACGGGTTGCCATTGCTATAACTTCAGTACTATGCCTCAGAATATCTTAAAGAATTGACAGTTCTACCTGGCAACTGAAAGATTACATGTGCAAACATCCCGTCATAATATCAGCAGGTTTTGGCAAGCACTTCACAGATAATTCTCAGGTTTTCAATGTAATGAAGGTGAAAGTTAAATGAAGATTACACTTTTCTTTTTGTAAATAGACTCATTTTACAACTCCAGGGGCCTCATGTACAAAGACTTGCGTAGAATTAATACTAAAACATTGCATACGGACAAAGCTGTAAATGTGCATACGCAGTAAAAAAATTCAGATGTATAAAACACTGCGTACGTGGAATCCCATGCATATTCTCTTTGTACATCTGGATTAATGTGAAACTGAGCACACGTGCACCAGAGCAAAACCCCTCCCTGCCTCCTCTCCCGTATAAATATGGTGATGACTCTACTTTGGCAAAACCAAATAAAAAAGCAATGGCAAAAGCAAGCAAGAAGAGAAACTTCACAGAATGTGAATTGGAGGTGCTCCTATCAAAGGTAAACTGGAGAAAAACTGTGTTATTTGCAAGTTTGTCCTCCGGAATTAATAACAAAAGAAAAAAAATAGAGTGGGAGAGTTTAGCTGACGCGGTTAACGCAGTGGGGTCTGAACATCACACTGTGAGTGAATTAAAAAAGAAATGGTCCGATGTAAAGGTGCAGGTTAAAAGGAGAACAGCGGCGCACCGTCAAAGTGTGGACCGAACAGGCGGGGGAACAGGGGATGCTGAACTAACACCCTTTGAGGAGAGAGTTGCCTCAATTGTGGGCGACACTTTACTGTCTGGAGTATTATCCGTGTCTGTGGGAGACACAGATGTATTAGAGCAGGCATGTCAAACTCAATTCCTGGAGGGCCGCAGCCCTGCACAGTTTAGTTCCAACCCTAATTAAACACACCTGATCAAACTAATTGAGTCCTTCAGGCTTGTTTGAAACCTGCCAGTAAGTGTGTTGAAGCAGGGTTGGAACTAAACTGTGCAGGGCTGCGGCCCTCCAGGAATTGAGTTTGACATCCCAGTATTAGAGGAACACTTTGTTAGGTCGGTATAGCAGCACCCCTCCGCTCTTATCAAGGCAGCGCCACCGGCATTTTCAGCTGCCCAAGCGCATTTGAGCATCACATATTATTTGCACATTTATTGAATGGAAATGTTTCTGATGCGTGTATGCAAATTCGTCTTTAGATTGGCGCTCGATCGCTCAGATTACATTGGGAAAACCGGCAATCGCTGCAAATTACACTTTAATGTTTGGCTGGTCAACTGCATGGTATGGAAACCTTATATACCTGCTAGACATGCGGATGATCCCGCCCCATACAGCTGGCATTGCACAGCTCAAAGACGGCTGGCTTAACCCCAAGCGGTCTGCCAATTCCCTTTGGAAAGAACCAGTTGCCAGGATACTTTGTTGGTGCGATACTTTGTAGTGTATTGTATTTGTAATTGTATTGTGGAGATCAAACTGGAATCCTTCTCATTGAATGTTTTCTTCAGAAAAAAAAAAAACTATTTATTTTCATTTTGACCATCTTGTATGACAAGAAAGGTGGGTGGGAAATTCTCTCTAAATCTTTTATTAGGAAAGAGACGTCACTTTTTAAAGAAACACTCCATTTTTATTTGAAAATAGCCATATTTTACAGCTCCCTTAGAGTTAAACAAGTTAGGCCCAATGTCAATTCTACCCCTTAGCCCCTTTCCCAATTGGTGTCCCAATTCTCTTTACCTTAAAGGTGTAGGGCTAAGGGGAAGGGGTAGATACCCCTTTAAGTGGCTATTTTCAAATAAAAATGTAGTGTTTCTTTAAAAAGTGACTTCTCTTTCCTAATAAAAGATTTAGAGAGAATTTTCCCACCCACCTGTCTTGTCATACAAGATGGTCAAAATGAAAATAAATAGTTTTTTGTTTTTCTGAAGAAAACATTCAATGAGAAGGATTCCAGTTTGAACTCCACAATACGTGAGTGATGAACTATGACTGTTGTGCAACAGATATAATTCCAGATTACTCATAATAAATGATGGCGCATATATTATGTGAAGGCGGGGTGGTGGCACAGTGGGTAACTGTCATCTCACAGCAAGAAGTTCGCTGGTTCGAGCCTCAGCTGGGTCAGATGGCATCTCTGTGTTTGCATGTTCTCTCCGTGTTGGTGTGGGTTTCCTCTGGGTGCTCCGGTTTCCCCCACAGTCCAAAGACATGCGCTATAGGTGAATTGAGTAAGGTAAATTGGCCATAGCGTATGTGTGTGAATGAGAGTGTATGGATGTTTCCCAGTGATGGGTTGCGGCTGGAAGGGCATCCCCTGCATAAAACATATGCTGGATAAGTTGGCGGTTCATTCCGCTGTGGCGGCCCCAGATTAATAAAGGGACTAAGCCGAAAAAAAAAAGGAATGAATAAATTAATATTTTGCAGACTTCATATGTCTTATGTTGCATGGATAAATTTGTGACAATAGCTAAAAAATCATTGTGTGGTTCAAAAATCAGTAGATTATTAAGTAAAGATCATATTCCCTGAAGGTATTTTGTATTTTTCCTACTGTAAGTCTGTCAAAACTTAATTTTTAATTAGTAATATGACTTGCAAAGCACATAATTTAATCATCTTTAAATAAAAAATTCTCAGTATATATATATATATATATATATATATATATATATATATATATATATATAGAACCCTGATTACAGCTGTTTAATTAGTTGTGTATTGGCCAAATATTATCATATATCACATCACTGCAATGCTTATTTATCTGCTTCCAGATGAAGTAAAGTACTCATTTTCAACTAATTGACCCTTGTGGCTGAATCTGTGGTTTTATGGTCATATATAAACATCTAAAGATCTCATTAGGATACCATAACATGCTTCAAGGGACTTACTATGATGCAGAAAAGCCTTTATTACTCATTTACGTGTACAGAATCCGAATAAGAGAGAGAAATGGCCCCTAGACACCATAGTCCCCCCTCAGCTCTCCACTGATGGGTCTAAGATTTCTGGCACCAAAACAACGTCACGCTTCCTATTTCAGGCACAGGTGCAACATTTAAGTAGCGGGTCGAGTGACCGGGAGAGAGAGAGTGAGCAAAGCTCAGTAAGAGTGGGTTATATTAGGACTCTGAATGAGGAATAGGATGCTTCCTGATAGCTTTTATTAACATAGGGCAAGAGCGATGTTAATACTGCTTAACAAGGAGCTAATTAAAGAGAGGCTGTTTTACTGTTGACGTGAAGCGCATTATATTGGTTTTTAGAGAACGATGGAGCGGGGATTGACCCCATTGCCACTTTTTTTTTGTTTGAAGAATACGTGCTGCATGCCATTGCAACAGTTGCTGAGGATGGTTGTGGTTACATGTGGTTAATAACGTGTTCCTAGTGGTGGTTAACACATTCCTATTGTATGTGGTCCAGTCAATAGAAACCAATCCTAAGCCTTTATGACTCTTGGTGATTCGGGATACTCCATGAGTCCGCGGATTTGCTTGTCCACCCGGTGAAAATCAGCTAGCCAGACTGCAAGGAAAAGTAACAGCACACAAAGCAGAAAAGGAAGATTAGCTGTAGCATTAGCAATCAGCGCTAAATCCAAAAAGCAAGATTTTAAATTGCGCAAAATTGTCAAAGCACTTGTGTTTATTATCCAGAGAAAGAGAAAACACAAAGCATCACTTGTTTTGTTGTTGTAAGGATCATATCACAACATTAAATTAACATTCCAAAAGTATTTCGTCGTTATAATATGGTCAAAAGAAATCGTTTACTTGTCACAGATGTTGAACTTAAAGGTTAATTCACTTCATTTGGCGTTTGTTTTTTACAAGGCTGGAGAATACAGACATGTTCCCGCAAAAAAGGTGCCATGCACCGCATAGTTACATCCCACGTCAGGCGCAGTCAAATAAGGCTTATAAAAATATTATGAGCCATTATCCCTGCTGAAAAATCCAGCTTAAACCAGCCTAAGATCGTTGGCTGGTTTTAGCTGGTCGACCAGCCTGGTTTTAGAGGGGTTATGGCCATTTCCAGGCTGGTTTCCAGCCATTTCCAGCCTGGACCTAGCTGGTCAGGCTGGAAAATGACCAGCTTAAACCAACTAAAACCAGCTTGACCAGCCTGATTTAAGCTGGACATAGCAGGTTTTGGCTGGTCAAGCTGGTTTTAGCTGGTCAACTCCCAGCCTGACCAGTTAAGACCAGGCTGGAAATGGCTGGAAACCAGCCTGGAAATGGCCAAAACCCCTCTAAAACCAGGCTGGTCGACCAGCTAAAACCAGCCAACCATCTTAGGCTGGTTTAAGCTGGATTTTTCAGCAGGGATGACTTGTCAATATTATGAAGCACTAATGCAGGACTGAAATGGACATCATGACAGAACATCAAAACATTTGCACACACCTGTACAGATAATGCATAATAGATAAGGCTTCAAGAAGTCGTTGCCATGTATGTTTAAATACATGTTATGCGTGTAGCATACATGCGTACTGTATATGGTTACAAAAATGCCCAACATGACACCGCACGAAATGCATTGTACACAAGCACTCAGGAAGAATAGAAAAGAAGAATAAAAGAATACAAAATCGAATGAGAAATGGCAGAACGAAATGAAAAGGCAATGAAGGGTTCATAGGCACAGAAGTTCACCAGGTCAGAGAATATCCACTGGAGTTTCTTTCCAAAGCACTTCAAACAGCGCAGAGTTAAATGAAAACATCGTCCTTTTGAAGTTATTTAAGAAAAATGCCACGGGCTATCCTTGTGGGCTGCAATAAGATTCTTTGAAATGCCGTTGTGGTGATGGTTCTATATATATATAAAAGTAGATTGTGTTCTACAAATGTCAAAGGTTTGTCTCTTCCTTTAAGTGTCCTTTGAAGTGTCCATTCAAGTGTGTTCTTTCCTGGTCGGTCACATGATGATGGTTTCTGTGTGCTGCGAATATGAATTCAAGAACCGTTTGGCTTTCAGGCCAGGGCTTGTGTGAGTGATTTTGCTTGGTGGGTTGTGTTTTGCCCATCTAGATGGACGGCGCTGATTGGCTGGTCGAGCAGGACGTGAAAAATTGCTACTGCTGTGGACAGGAGATGACTCACGTTGGACCTGGAAGGGAACAAGTTTTAATGTAAGTATCTTCATGGATACGTGATCAATAATTGTTTAAGTTTGATTTGTGTGTCAATATATTCTGCCTTGTTTTATTGGTTGGTTAATTAGAAAAAACTGAATATGTAGCGGAGAATGGGAAAGAGCGCATTCTCAGTCCTGGAGAACACATTACCCTGCAGAGTTGAGTTCTGAGGTGTGTCCTAAATCACATACTTGCTCACTTTTCTACACCATTTTGTAGTATAAATAGTGTAAGTAGTGCATTCACAAGGATGATTTATACTTCTGCGTCAAGAGCACACGTATGGTCTGGTGCATAGCCCTCGCTGTGGCTGCTGTGACTTCTCAAAAGATGTAACTACACGTCACAACAATGCATAGCGCAAGCTCTGTGATTGGTCGGCTTGGTAAAGGTGGCGAGTGTGGATGGTGCTGGGTAGAGGTGTAAACCTACACTGGTCTCACGGTTCGGTTACGATTATCATGCCATTGATTCGGTTCAATTCGATATCTCGGTGCATCACGGTGCATTGACGAAGCTTTCCATACACAATTTTATATTTTACTTCACAGGCGCTCCTTACCGATGAGTGACACTGATAAACGGCGACGGCGCAGTGTTGCCAGGTTGGGCAGTTTTGGATAGTTTTTGGGCTGGAATCAGTCAGCTACATCTGGCAACACTGCAGCGTCGATCACAGCTGATCCATGATAGACACGGTGGAGAAAACTAGCGCGCTTGTGTCTGTATCCAGAAGTATCGCTGTAACAACCGAGAGGAGAGGAAAAGTCACGCCAGCAGGTCAAATGTGCCACAGTTAAAGAGAGAGAAATGGAGTTTACTTTCATTCTCTCAATCGCAGTGAAGGGGCTTCTACTGTAAGTGTCAGTGAAAGACTGTCCAGCAAACACACACGCAGTGAAATTGTGCAGAGTTTCTGCGTTTTTAAGTAGTTGGAGCGTTGTAAACACTCGCGCTCGCCTCCCTCGCCATAGTAAGCTACGACGAAATAGCGCATATGAGATAAATGACGTCAGTACACAATAACCGGTTATGATTTACAACTGAACCAATACCGAATTGTCCGCGTCTGCATCGTGGTGCACAGAAGAAACAATTAATTTTGACACCCCTAGTGCTGGGAGCTGCGAGCCCGATGGAGCGAGTGTTTACAAGTATCGAGTCCCATGAAGGAGCTCCAGATGGAAAATTTTGTTTTGTGTTTACCTTATGATTAAAGGTGTTGCACGTCCACTATGTTCTGCCTCTGAATGAGCAAGTTTGAGCTACTTGTACATTAAGGTAGCGTTTAGAAAAAACAAAACACCCGCAAAGAAACTCGACACAGACGAATGTAAAAACCTACTGCCAGCTAGCCTTTTGGACAGTATTGCAGTGGAACACAAACAGCACGCAAAAGTAAAAATGCATGACTACAGGCAAGGCATGCGCCATGGGTCACGCTGATCACTCGACCAGAAGTATAAATGCATTACTATGGGCAAAGCATGCACCATGGTTCACGGTGATCACTCGATGCAGAAGTATAAATCAGCCTTCAGATGTGTGGAATGTTGAACATTTCATGAACTTATCGCTCACAGTGTTGTTTAAGTAGACAAAGGGGCGGAGCTATTAGGCACTGAGGTTAGATTACTTTATTTATTTTGGATTGTGCAAATAAAATTCTCCTATGTAAGTGATTATGCAACCTTCCAATAGTGAATGCGGTTGTACTCATGACAGATACTAATTGGTAGTTTTGTCCTTTATTTCACTGATCTGACAAATGTCGTCTGAATTTCCGTTTAGTAAAAAAGTTCAATTTGAGAAAAGTGTTTCATTTGAGATGACACTTAACTCAGCCATGTTCCTGGAGATCTACCATCCTACAGAGTTCAGCTCCAACCTTGATCAAACATTAATTACCAAGTCCTCCTTTAGATCCTGCTTAGTTTGTTTAGTTGTGTTTGATTGGGGTTGAAGCTAAACTCAGGAAGTTAGATGTCCAGGAACAGGGTTGAGCACCCTTCCACTACACAGTTGAATGTTTTAGTGTAAAGTGTGTCAGTTTGCACCAATACTGTGATTCAGCCCTGCAGGCACAGGATGTCAACATGACATCATATTGATGTTGTACCCCAACGTCATGGGGATGTTGGATTTTGTTTGGAAATGAAAATAGGGTTGAGGTCAGAACCGAACATCAGGCTGACATCAATGTCCAATTTCCAACCTAAAGTTAACCTAAAATCAACCAAATATCAACGTTTAGTCATTTTACACCTTGACGTTGTGTGAATGTTACCACTATGACATCTATCAGACGTTGGATTTTGGTCACTTTCCAACACAACCTAAAATCAACCAAATATCGTAATTTGACATCGTTATTGGACGTCAAAATAACGTTGTCCTTAGATGCTGGCTAGATGTTTAATTTTGATCACCTGACGTCATGACCTAAATCTAACCTAATATTAATGTCTTATGATGTTGTGTGCCTGCTGGGAAGGTACCATTAAGGTAGGTCTTCTTTAATCGTTCTGTCTTGATATGATATCTTACTATGCAGGGCTAAATGCTCTGGGGGTTAACCCAGGATGGGTGCAAACGAAATTCAAACTTGACTGGTTAACCAGCTAATCTGGCTTAATGGTACAGGACCTTGATGTGTTGGAGCACAGAACTGAACTCTTTGGGAAAGTGGTTCTTCAGGACCAGCAACACTGGCTGAGAGCATGTGCTGTGCTATAATTGCATCGTGATTTAGACAAAGATTAATATTGCACTGTAATGTGGTGTGTGTGTAGATAATATTGGTATAAGCTCTTCACCTGCTTTGTGTCCATTTGCGGGGTGAATGTGGCCCTTTGACTTCTGTTGTTCTCCAATTCCATCATTTCCAGAAGTTGCTCCAAGTTGTCACTTCCCTGTCTCATTCTATCCACACCGATCCCTGCGTGTACCTTACTTAAGTTTTGAGATCCTGCTCTAAGAATGCTTTCCACCATCTGGTAGTCAGAAAATAGATCCTCCCCATGGAAGCCTGCTTTGTGGGGTTTAGGCCCTGGAGGTACCTTCTGATAACCCGATTTAAGGTGAGACTGTGATGGGCTTAAGTTATAGGACAGGCCATGCTGTTCGAGAGTACAACCACCCCTCCCACTGTCTCTGTCTCCATTCAGGAGGTTTCTAGAAGGACCAGCTGCCCGAGGCTGCTCCTGGCTGGGCTCCAGTCTTGCTGCCAGTACATCACAGTCTGTGAGGCATTTTTGCACGGGACGTGTGGATACCCGCTTGGGGTCAAACTTGCTCTGGCAAATGGGAGTGTTTGTGTGCCTTGGAGGATCATTGGAGACAACTTTGGTCACAAGGCCATCCTCTATCAGGGTTTTCCCTTCATTCTCCTGCAACATGGCACCAAACTTGCGCAACACAGATGGGCTTCCGGCTTTCTTGTCAAGCAAGAGACACTTTCTGTCAGGTTGTTGTGTTGACTCTTGGTAAGCAGTACGAGAGCTTACAGGTGAAGCATCTCTCTGTTTGATTGACACTTTGGAAGTTTTAGGTGGGCGGTCATTTGATGAAACAGGCTCTTTCCAGCTAACATGGCGGGTTTGGGATTCATCCCAACTTGATTTCTTGTTCTTCTTGTTCTCAACCTCCTCAAACTCATCCGATATTACACAAGAGGCAGTCCTGGAGTGATAAAACAAGTAGTAGTAGTTACAAATAGAAATTAGGCAAAAGATAAGCATCACCCAAAACAAGAAACACAGCAAACATGTATTTCTTCCAGAGTTTTTGTATTGTTTATAGTCCAAATATCTAAAGAAAAATCTTAAATGAAGGAGCATTTTCTAGACAATTTTAATATTGTATTGTTTTCAGCAATACTAAGTCAAAATTAAGTGAGTTTTACCTTAAAACAAGCAAGATAATCTGCCAGGGGGGTACGTGAAATATTCTTTTTTGTTCCAAAGGTAATTTTACTTACCCCCGACTGGCAAATAATTGAGTTTGTTTTAAGAAAAGAAAAATGACTTAATTTTAACTTTTTATTTCTTAAAACAAAGCATTTTACTTGTCTTGAAAATGCTCATAATTTAAGATATTTAGATTAGAAACAGGACCAAGATTCATATTGGTATTGGATTCGGAGAATGATTTTTACCTGTTTGTCACAGGGCTAGTCTTCATGTTATTTTGATAACGGTTTGTAACTGGATATACCTTGGGGTTCTAAGTCCAAAAAAAGAGGGGTTATAATGGTAAGGTGAAAAATATATATGCAAAAATATACTCTTGATGCAGAGAGATTGATCAATCATAAAATAAATACTCACTGCATTTTGAGCCCCATTATTCCCTAGACTCTTTCCAAAATACTGGCCCTTTTGGAGGTATCCATTGAGGATTTCTAGGGTGGCATCTTTCCTTGCGCGATCGTGACAACTGGCAGGATAATGGCTGTCGTTGCTCATGGAATTAAGCATGTAATTATTGGAGCCATTATAGTAATCACTGGAGTGGTGAAACCCAAGGCTTTGCATAGCTGAAGGATCCGCTCTTACTTCATTGCATTGACGAATCATGAGATTGTTGTTGGGGTGACCATGAGGTTCATGATAGCCATTGGCCTGTTGGCTATAATGAGAGTTGACTGGTAGCAATGTAATGTCCAGACTTTTGTTGTTTGTGCTGCTCTCGCTGGCTTCCCTTCTGGCTTTTACTTCGTTATACAACTGAAATATAAACACACAATATTAGAGACAAAGCAGTTGGAAAGTGTGATATCTTTGCTCACCAACCTAAAAGAAAAATGTCTGAAATGCACAAGTCAGCAAATACAACTTGCATAATCTACTGCATGCATTAGTTATGGAACTTTTGCATAAATAAACAACATGCGGTTTCTGCATTAGAAAGGGGTCAAACAAAGGGAAGGGGGTTACTTGCCCAAGGGTTAATTCAACCACCAATAGGAACGCACATGATTGGCCTATTTTAACATGAATGCTTTGGCATTCTGTGTGTTTTAGTGTGTGAGAGAGAGTTTGTGTATGTTCTTGGGTTGTTGACACATCCCTTTGGGTTTAGTAAACATCTGTCAAAGTCATGGTTTCAGATGGAGAGCAAAGCAACTATTATTAAATCCAAGAGATGCAGCCAATTTAGACAACAGGGGGTCAAGATTCTTTCAGTCAAACGCAATCTTATTTAGCGGCCACTATCAAAACATCAACAACTCTGTGGTCCGTAGTATTTACAAAATTGCAGTGCTGTTGGATCTGTTTTGGACTATAGGCTCATTTTACAACTCCCCTAGAATTAAACAGTTATGTTTAACCATTGAATACAATTAGATGATATCCAGGTTTGGCGGGAGATCTTTTAGCTAAGCATAGATCTTTGAATCAAATTATAATATTAGCATCTTAAAGTGCCTGAAAATATTTCTAAATCATCTCCATGGTTCATCATTGTGCAAGTGTAACCCTGCTGGTCCTACACCAGCCAACCCGCTCTGAGCTGGGATCAAACTGGTGACTCTCCGCATGGGAGTTGGTTGCTCTAAAAAGGAGGCTAAGGACCATGGTCTTTAGTGTCTGTCGCTAGAGCACTTTTTCGGGTTCAGAGGACTGAGGTTTACCTGCACATCACTTCACTAGCTGGACTCTGTTACACTCACCCCCCTAAATCTCACTCCCATGCGGGTCACGGCACCAATGTAATTCCGCTGGTCCAACACCAGCCAACCCGCTCCGAGCTGGCATTGAACCGGTGAATCTCCACATGGGAGTCGGTTGCGCTAACAAGGAGGCTAAAGACCATGGATTGTAGCGTTTGTCACTAGAGCACCTTTTCAGGTTTGAGGAGTGAGGTTTAGCTGCACAGCACTACATTAGCTGGCCTCTGTTACACTAGTTTCAGCCATTTATATTGTGATAGCAATTTTCCAATTTCCAATGGTCTTAGTACACAATGTAACTACAGAAGAGTCTATCTTTAAATAAGAAAATTATCAAAACTCTGGTCATTGTTGAATGAGATACTAATGGTCTAATCTGATTCAATGATCTATGCTAAGCTAAGCTAAAAGTGCTCCTGCCAGACCCAGAGATCAAATCCAAAGGATTTAACAATTGGAAAACTCAGTTGTTTAAAATGGAGTGTTCCTTTAAGCCTTGTTTATAGTCAATGAAATTTTTAAATAAGGACTCTACATATAGAGATGGGTGAAGGTTGATCCTGTCTGGCGTCACTGCGGATGAAAGTTTATCTCACCTCTTCAATTTTCTTCTGCATATCCTGTAGCTGATCTTCCCATTCCTGCATCTCCGAGTCAAAATTGTCAGGCAGGTCAGCTCTCTCTCCACCCCACACGCAAGTCCCAGGCTCCAGCCCACGGTGCAATTCCAATGTGGCCATTCTTTAGCCTATGAGTGCTCAGAAAACCTATGCAGCAATTCCTGAAAGGTCACTGGAGTGACCACGTTGGAAAATCCACCAATACCTATACGAAGACAAAAAAAAAACATTCATCATTGAGAAACAGAGAGTAGTTTGGTATTTCTGGGGGATTCCACTGTGGCTTGCTTTGTTTGTTTTTTCAATCTGAATATAAGTGAAATCTTCTTGTGTTGCATTTCAGGTAGACTTGTAAAAGGAAACAAAATCCCAGCTATGTGGTCTGGACACCTGCTTTAAAACTCTGACGCTTTTCTATATGCATTCCCTGTCCTTCAAAGTAGCTCTTACCTGTCAAAATTGTCAGCACGTTCTTTAGACACCAACTTCATTAGACATGCTCAAATTACCTAAAGGGACTTCAGGGATTTTGAAGTCAGTTTTATAACATGTTCAGTCTCCCCAGAGCCTGATCTATCTTGATCAAGGGCATGGTATGAGTAAATGGTTTCCCCTTGCAAGATTTAAAAACACTTAGTCTAGAGATTTACCATTTCTTTTGGGCTAGGGATGAGGTCAAAGTTCCAAACAAGTGCAGGAAGTTTTACCCGCTTGGGTAAGCTTAAAATAGTACCATCCTTTCCATGGTAACGTCACTGAGATTTTCGGCATCACAGCTTTGATTTACGACAGGTATTAGGGAACTTGACACCCAGTTTAAGGCATTAAATTTCCGCAATGTACAGCGTGATGATGTAAGAACGGAGACTATTTATACACCCTGCAATAATACATCATAAACTTAAAAACATAAAGGGTTAGTATCTGTTTTCTTTATAACATGCATGTATAGTTATTATACGCAAATGTAACTGACTACTCTAGTACTTCTACTAACGGTATTTAAGTGACAGTTCCATCAATTATTTACAAGAGGTAGTAATCTTATGTAGAGGTAGTCATAACAAGAGGTCTTATGTAAACACCAAATCTGAATACCTTTAGTGTAAGCTGAAGATGTTAAGACTCTCAATGTTAAGAGATCCAATGATGTCGACCCATTTTAAATATCACAGAAATGTGAAATAGCTTCAAAAGAGTTATTAGCAATAAGTTCATACTTAAAAGTAGAGGTTTCTGTTCTTGTCTACATGCTTTCTTAATCCTTACCAGTTAGATCTGATTATTGGTTCCTCCAGGAACTTGCGATGCTCTGAAACAGCTGCTCCAGAATGTATGTATGTTGTTCAAGTACAGATTTGTCGCTTATATGAAGATCACTCCTGTTTCAGTACCACCTCCCCTTTAACCGCTCCTGCGTGTAACTGTGGAAAGACCACGTATGTTCGTACCCCACAGCGTGACGTAAAAATCCTGTGTATTGGATCCTAAATGTTTCCTCCGTCCGGCCCTATGGCCCTGTCCAGAGCTCGGGGGTAAACAACTGTAGTCCTGAGAGGGCCCTGGGGCTTTATAGTGACTAAAGTATTTACCCCTGCGACGTCAGACCTGCCAGGTGTCCGGTGTCATAATGTCAGATTTATTCCAGCATTCATGGTCTCCATGCAGGAGACCGACGTCACTGACATTCTAGGTTAAAATTACAAAGGCAGAAGGAGAGTGTTTACATGTCTATTTTAAAATGCCCAGTTCTCCCCTATCTCTGTCAAACTGTCTTGTTGCTAGTCTGCTTTTAGAGCTTGGCAGATTGTGGTCTTGTGACTCCTATTCCAGTTGTTTCAACCTCTAATGCCAACAGGCAACTGCGCTATTTGTGACTCTCAAAACACTCTGTTCATTTTATTTTTAAGATACCACCGACAGAATTAGCAGATACTAAGTGTGCTGTCCGCGGTTCCTAATGGGCGCCTCACACTTGTATTTATTTGACGCATGTGGCTGTTGCGCAATAAACAGACGGCTGATGGTTCAGCCCTAATATTGGCCGCTGACTCAAATAGTTTCCGGGCACAATAATGCAGGAAGAAAACAACAAAGCAAAAGCCACTGAGATGGAGAGACTGTGGGCCCTAGCACAATATGGCGCAAGTCTAGCGCAAGTATTTACTGCTAGTTTCATCCTGGTGCAGGTGTCAGTTTCACGTCCTGCGTCACATTGTTTAATTTGCAAATGCATTTGCGCGTCTATGGGCATTCTGGTCTGAAAAGGTGTGTTAAGGCGCATTGTTGTTGACATGTTGCTATTTTGAGGCAAATGAAAAAGACTGCACTATTAAGCTCGTCTATAGTCAATGGTACAGTTTTTTTATTTATTTAAAGATTGCATTAGTGATAGGTGGGTCCATAATAAATATGATTGTATACATTCATTCCTTCATTTTCCTTTGGCTTAGTCCCCTTATTCATCAGGTTTCACCACAGCGGAATGAACCGCCAACTTATCCAGCATATGTTTTACACAGCGGATGCCCTTCCAGCTGCAACCATACACACTCACATGCACACACATACACTACGGCCAATTTAGTTTAATACGCTTATTTCACGAGGCCTCCATTTTAAAACACGAAAGCGAGGCTGCGGTGGGAAGAAACCCGGAAGTATAGGATCAGCACTGTAAACATTGTAACAGCATGCTGTGGACTATAAACCTCCAGCTGTTGCCGCGATTTCAAAACGCAGATATGGTGTAAACATCACTTTAATATCATTCAGTTCATTTTATTTTAAACAATTAAAAGCATATTAGGCATTAAACAACATCACAATCTCTTTAAGAGTAATACACTTAAGTGTCCTTCTAGGCTTCAGTTCATGGTACCTGGTAAACACTGTGGGGGCTTCCCTGCTTGCTTCAGCCTATGTAACCCGGTGAGCGATAAAACAATGCAGTCCCTTGTGTTGTCTTTAATAGTGTTGTCCCGGTACTGAAGTTTTAAAATGTCCATTTCCCGCTAACATTTATGCACCGCTGAGCGCGTTCTTAAACACCACTGATTTGCCATAGTATTCACCGGTGCTCAACAGAAATGACTGTGATTGGCCGTGAAGGTCATCAGTTCACCGCTCTTCACAGAGAGCAAACACAGATGCACGAACAGTGGAGCGTTTTAAAGCCGCAAAGATCAGTCGAGTCATCAGCGGATCGCTCATCTGTGTTTGCACTCGGTAAACAGCGGTGAACTGATGACCTCCACAGCCAATCACAGTCATTTCTGTTGAGCACTGGTGAATACTATGGCAAATCAGCGCTGTTGCCCTCAACAGTGCTTAAATGTTAGTGGGAAATTTACGGTTTTTATAAATTTCAGTAACGAAATTCAGTACCGTGACAGGCCTAATATAGTGAAAGAATCAGTTCATTAACTTGAGTTTGATAAATGGCAGCTAAAACGTGTGCTTGGGAAAGAAAACGTTAGCTAACTAGTGCCATTTCCCTTAACTTAGCTGAAAATGAGGTCCGATATCCCTTTTTATTTTCACTTTCCATTCAGAATGGACCTTCGGGTCACTCAGAAGGCAGTGAAATGATACATTTGTGTTGCTTTCTCTTTGCTGATAAGATATACAGCCAGGTACACAACATTCCTGTGGGGCTATACTTCTGGGTTTCTTCCCACCGCAGCCTCGATTTCGCTTTTCTAATGGCGGCCACGTGAAATCAGTCTATTGTGTTTGGACTGTGGAGGAAACCGAAGCACCCAGAGGAAACCCACGCCAACACGGGGAGAACATGCAAACTCCAGACAGAAATGCTAACTGACCCAGCAGGGACTCGAACCAGCAACTTTCTTGCTGTGAGACGACAGTGCTAGCCACTTAGCGACCACGTCACCCTCATTATTGTATATAATTGCATAATATTGTATATTATTATTGTAATATAAAGGCCACTACCCCCTCCCCCACTTTCTTTACCTCAAAGGGCTATGGTGGAAGTCACTGTAAAAAATGCAGGGTTCCACACAATTAATTCATGTCGTCCAAATGCAAATTGATTAAGCTAACTTAACACTTTTAACAAATTATGTGAGTTAAACATAAAAAAATTAAGTTGTCCCAATGAAATCTCAAGAATTGTGTTGTTTTAATTTTATACAACTCATTTTAATGCTCATTTTTACGGAGACCCGGAAGGGACGTGATGGTGGAAAAAAAAAACTGAGTGGGATAAAAAAAAAAATGGGTGGGAGAAAAAAAAACAGTGATAGGAAAATATATATTTTTAAAAGTTTTTGTGTTCCCTCGCAAAAATGTTTTGCGAGGGAACGCAAAGATGTTTTGCGAGGGAATGCAAAAATGTTTTGCGAGGGAACGCAAAGATGTTTTGCGAGGGAATGCAAAAATGTTTTGCGAGGGAACGCAAAGATGTTTTGCGTTCTCTCGTAAAACTTTTCCACAAACACTTCCTGTTCACTTCATACATGTCAACCCTCCCGCTTTTGCCTGCATTATCCCGTATTTTACAATTCTATCCTGCTATCATCACATCATTCAGTATTTTCCCCTATTTCTCATGTAATTTTAATATTGAAAACACGCTGAAATTAATATAAAAATGTCTTCATTCACTTTCTTTCCATTAAAGCTGTGCGTCGATCGTCACCCTTCATATGCAACCTCTGAATCAGCCAATGACTGGTATAAGCGCTGATTGACAGACGCGCTCCGTATGATAAACTGATCCCAGATCAGCTTCTGTACACGCCATCTAAAGAGGAGTGAGAGTGCAGGGCATTTTGGTAAATTCGGGTGTATGTTTAGACAAGACAAATACTCTTAATAATTTGTAAACATGTCCGTACTGCGTGTTTTATTTTAAACACACCTACAAACTAATGCGCAAACAGTTACGAAAGTAATGGAATACTTTCATTATTGATCTGTGACATCACTGTTATCAAATAAAAACGAGAGATTAATTTGCTGCTCTTCACTTGTTTGATAACAGAGGTGTCACTTTGGTGTGTACAGAAGGTGATCTGGGATCAGTTTATCATACGGAACGCTTCTGTCAGTCAGCGCTTAGGCTATACCAGTCGTTGGCTCATACATGCATTCGCTGATACTGAATGATATGATGATAGCAGGATAGAATAGTAAAATACGGGATAATCCAGTCAAAAACGGGAGGGTTGACATGTATGAATTCATTAATGAATTCACTTAAGTGAACAGGAAGTGTTTGTGGAAAAACAGTTTTGCGAGAGAACGAAAACATCTTTGCGAGGGAACGCAATCTTTGCGAGGGAACGCAAAAACTTTAAAAAATATATATTTTCCTATCACTGTTTTTTTTTTCTCCCACCCATTTTTTTTTTCTCCCACTCAGTTTTTTTTTTCCACCATCACGTCCCTTCCAGGTCTCCGTACATTTTAATTAAGTTTAAACAAGTAAAAAAAATATTTTTTGGCTATTGAAGCTTTCAGTTTTTCAGCTAACAAAGTCTGCCATGTAAATAGCGAATGTGTCATGATGCAACTGCAACTCGCTCTTAAAGGGAATGGGAGACTCTGATTGGTTTATTGCATGTTATGTCCAATAACTCATTAAAAGAATAAAAACAACTCTTTTAGTCCATGCGCCTGGTGCTACAACGGTTTTACCTATGTTTAAAATGGCAAAGATAGATTCAGACATGCTATAATTGCACCGGCTGCGTGCACTTTAGACCATGCACTTTAGATAGTTCTAAAAGAACCCTGTAGAACAAATGAAAATATGAAATACAATGTTCTTTCAGCTGGCAAGTTTCACTAAACATTCCCGAAAAGTGAGTGTTAAAGTGTTATTGATTATGTTTACATGGACATTACTAATTGAATTATTTGCCTTAATCTGAATAAGACAATAATATGATTAAGGTGTTTACATGAGTTGCTTTTTGAATGTTCCTTTCAGGATCCCGTTTTACATGTTATAGCACATAGAGTTTCATGTAATTTCGGGTGTTTCATTTTTAACTTGTCGACTTTAACTGCAGTTTGGTACTTTCACTATCATTCAGGAACATTTCATGCATGCCCCCTGTGACAAATGAGATATTGGATGCGAGTATGAACTGCTGGAAGAGTGTAGTTTTTTTAATGGAGTTTGATACTGCATGCCTTGGGGAAAAAACTCTCCGCATTTTGTGATGCAGGTGTCTTTGGTTCGTTACTGACTCGCTAGGTGCAGAGAATAGTGTCAAACAGCGTGTGTGTATAGCCTATCCTGTCGCAAAATGTGGCGAAAATCCTACATGACGGTAATAGTTTGATTACGGTGTTTACATGTCTGTACTGCACTTCAATAATGCGACTTAAAATCGGCATACTCCACATGTCTTAATTCCATTTCTGTTTAGTTTGATTATGACTAGTCAGATTAAGGTCATCAAAAATCGCTGTTTACATGGTCGACTCTTAATCACAGTATTGTCTTAATCGCATTAAAATCGGATAGTTGGTGTCCATGTAAACGTACTCACTGATTAGTTTTAACTGCCAAAACAAATATATTTGTAATCTTAATAAATTGTAATTCAGTGTTTCCACAGATTTTCATTATGGATTTCAATCTGTCGATTACTTGAGAAGTTTCAAATCCTTCATCTAGGACTGAAACTGAAGATGCCATCAATCTGAATAAACTCATAAATAAAGCTCTGATGTCCAAACTGCTGATCATCATGGGGCAATATATCCCAACCGCTCCGTGACATGCTTGCAGGGATGAGGAGCACGTTCAGCAGTAGACTGATCTTGCTCTGGTGCAATAGAGAAGGTAATTTGTGCATACTAATATCATGTACAAAATCACTTTAGGTAAAGCTTGGACTCCATCCACAAGCAAGCCACAGCTGTTCTTTAGCATGTCACATGAATATTTATGTGCAACATTTTGGTTCAGGTTCAAGTTGCAACCTTATATAATCTGTCTGTATTCTATATCTGTTGATGCAACATTGTTGTTCTTGTAAATCATTTCAAGATTCCTGCTTCTTCAGTCCAATGTAAATTTTTTTGAAAATAGGTTCATTTTACAACTCATCTAGAGTTAAACAGTTGCATTTTACTATTTTTTAAAAATCCATTCAGCTGATCTCCAGCTCTGGCGGGAGCACTTTTAGCTTAACTTAAAATAAATCATTCGTTCATTCATTCTCCTTCGGCTCAGTCACTTTATTCATCAGGGGTTGCCACAGCGGAATGAACCGCCAACTTATCCAGCATATGTTAAGCACAGCGGATGCCCTTCCAGCTACAACCCAGTACTGGGAAACACCTATACGCGTTCACATTCGCACACATATTGACAATTTAGCTTAGCCAATTCACCTATAGCGCATGTCTTTGGACTGTGGGGGAACCGATGCACCCAGAGGATACCCACGCCAACACGGGGAGAACATGCAAACACCAGACAGAAACGCCAACTGATCCAGCCGGGGCTCGAACCAGCGACCTTTTTGCTGTGAGGCGACAGCGCTAACCACTGAGCCACCGTGTTGCACCAGCATAAATCATTAAATCGGATTTAGCATCTCGCTCCATTAGCATCTAAATTGAAAGATTCAAAAAATAAATTGGGATACTTTTCTTATTTAAAGCTTGACTCTTTTGTAGTTACAGTACATTGTGTACTAAGGCCGATGTAAAATAAAAAGTTACTATTTTCTAGGCTGGTATGGCTAGAAATTATATTCTTATTCTGGCTTAATAATCAAGGAACTTTACTGCAGCAGCTGCAATTATATTACACAGCAATTGAAAATAGTCCCTGGTTAGCTAGCTAAGTAACAGCTATAACACATAACTACGGAAGAGTCAAGCATTAAATGGGAAAATTACCTTAATAGAATTGTTTGAGCGAGATGCTAATGGTCTGATCTGATTTAATGATTTATGCTAAGCTAAAAGTGCCCAGACCCATAGATTGGCTGAATGGATTCAAAAATGATAAAGCACCACTATTTAACTCAAGGTAATTTATAAAATACCCCCCCCCCCCCCCCCCCCAAAAAAAGTGAAGTGTTAATTTAAAGCTGATTCAAATCAATGTGCTCTATGAAATACAATTGTATTTCATTAGCAGAGTTGGGTGTAACACAGACATCCCAAGGTGGGGGGAGGGGTGTATGCACGCGACGTATCTGAATAGAGGGGAGGGATGTGGTGGAGAGCGGTGGATCTTCCGGGAGACTTGAAATGGTAACGGGTTCCTCAGTAAAGTGTTACTGTATTCTAATGACATTTTTGGGAAATGCAGTGACGTAACGAATGACATTTTACATTCGTGTAATTTGATTACAGTTACTAAAGTCAGTGTAATTGTGTTACTTATAGGGATGCTCAAAATAACCGCTTAACCGTTAACCGAAAGGGTGCGTTTGTAACCAATTAATGGTATCAGTTAAACGATTAAAAAATATTATTTTATATATTTTTAAAATGTGGCTGCATAAGGGGCCGATCACCGAATGCGCTTTTTGCAAGCCGCATATTTTAAATAGTTTAAGCGCTGTGTTTGCGTCCTGCACGCCTCACGTTATGCCATTGCGCGCTGTGTGCTCCCAGTTGAAATAAAAGTCAACTGAGCCGAAAAAGCGTTTTACGTCAGTCGTCTGTTTCATTCTTCAATTATGTTATGCTGCTCTCTTATATGTGCTAAATAGGCCTATAGCTACAAGTCACAGCACTAGTAGGCCTATTTATTTAGTAGAGGTCATGTTGCGCGGCTCCGGGCAAATTTTGATTTGGAGGGAAAATGACCAAAATGTAACGTGATGATTGAAAATGACTGGCGGGAAAATAAATAATATATTTCAAATCTCTGTACATAACAGAAAAATAAACAATGATAATGCACCAAAAATAGTGCATTTTTATTATAGTGGCAGAACTTGTCATTTTGTATATTTGCATTCACAAAAATATATTTATTATCTGTTTTTTAGTCCTGTCTGTAAATCTGTTGCACTGTAGAAGCTCTGTCACGAAAACAAATTCCTCGTATGTGTGAACATGCCTGACAATAAAGCTCTTTCTGATTCTGATTCTGAAGTATAATTTTGGACAGGCCTTGTCAAAAGTCAGCGGGCACTTTCACTTATAAAAATATAGCACTTAAATTATTTCATTTTTAACAATAAATTAAATTACACAGTGGTTTTATATTAAAAGTTGAAAATTATATAAAACATACTACACGTTGATGGTAAAAAATAAGCTTTTAAGCGATGGCTTTTATTTGTTTCAGTATTCAAACATTAAATATTGAATCCATCAAGTTAAATAAAAAACTAATACGAAACACATAGCAGGATATAAAGCATATAAAGGACTATTATATTTAGCAAAATGCTGCTCTTTTTATCTTTGTATTTTCATAATTTTATTTCTGTTTTTTTAATTATGTTTTTCTCTTCATAATTAACTAACGAGCTATAGACACATTCCCGCTTGACATTTTAGAAAATATTTTGCGCAGCTGCCCAGTATATATTAAAGATAATCGAGAAAAAAAAAAAACACAGAAACATGTTACATGTCCCTAAATGTCCAACTTATTTAACTGAATCGTATAATGGCCTATAGCTGAAATGTTGAAAATTGCTCATTTTATTTTTTATAAAACATTTGTCAAGACATATTGATTTTTTTTTTTTTTGAGTAAAAACATTACCGGCATTTAACAATCCATATTTATTTTATTTATTCATTCATTTGACTTGTTTATTGGTGCATTTATAGGCTATTATTTAAATCTAACACAATAATGAGCACCTCGGACAGTGCCACTCCATAAAGCTTTCATGCAAAGTCCAAACAACTTAAGAAAGATTAGACTTTCTCCGGTGACGGCCGACACGCCGTAACCGTCTTTCAGGTGGTACAGCTGACATTAAATTACAAAACAAGCATGCTGCAGTCTGTTTTTTGAATTAAAAAGTGCAATTATTCCCTTATTGTTCAAGGAGTCTGCAAGTTTGTGTTGTATGGATATAGCCATCTTAAGCGTTTCTTTATTGGATGCGCCGCAGGAAAAAAAGGTTTTTCAGCAGTGCATGTGCTCGTTGGTAAAGTTCTCAGAGCGAGTTTTGTGCTTCCAAATACAGCACGGCATGCAATAAACTCACGTTTAGTCAGGCGAAATAAACGTCTCTGCCTAGGATGTCAATCAAATTAATGAAGCTCAAGCCACGAGCAAAACAATATAGGCTATTTTATTATTTTAAGATTTTAGATTGCGGGTTAGTAATTATACACGGGTAACTATATTCAAGTCAATTAAATAATAACTTTGATAAATAAAATATGTTCGTGAGAATGTGGTGGGCCAGTGACTCCCTTCTCTGCCAGAGACTGCTCTGTGGTTTTAAAACCCTTTGCAAACGGTATGGTTTAGACCTGTATCAGTTTTTCATGTTAAATGTAGTGTAGTTTACTTGTGGATGTCTGATGAGTAGCGCGCTTCCGCTGAGCCAAATGTGGTGGCAACGGAGCCGCGACGTCAACACACAGAATCTGTCGGCACAGTTCAGCACGGTTGTCTAACCCTGCCGAGAACGGTTTGTAATCGTGGCGCGCCGTTTCAGGCTCAGTGGAGAAACAACCCTAAACGTACCGAAGTGTTCTTAGAACGGTTTGGCACGATAGTGGAAAAGCGGCTATTGTCTTTCATCAAATGCATCGCGCGACGCGCGCACATGAACGGTGAGTGAGAAGAGTGAGACGGAGGAAATAAGTCTTTATGACATAATCTTTAGGCTAATGACTTCTATTAAAATGTTAAAAAAGGTTTTTGTAACATAATAATAACAGCGGAGCATTAATTAAATGTATATTTTCTGTGGAGCGATCGATTTGAGGTAGCCTGATATTTTTTTTGACAGAAGAAAAAAAAAACATGATTGGACAAACAGCCTTTGCCGGTTCTTAAAAAGGGTTCAGTATTTTCGTTTTGTAATTTAAATGTGTCATTTAAGTGAAAAATATCTAGGTCAAGACTATTTATTTTATTCTTTTTATTTAGTTTAATCTTTTTTTTCTATGCTGTTGGAAACATACAGGTGGTCTGTTATGTATGCTGCTGTTTGCATGTTAAAATAAATCAGTATTTTAAAATGCAATATTTAATTTGTCACACAAAATAGACACGTCAATTTTTTTTTTTCAAATAATAATATATATTAACCGGTTAATATCCGGTTAATGAGCAGCGGTTGTCGGTAAGTAAAATTAACCGAAATGAGCATCCCTAGTTACTTACGTTACTAATATAGTTTTTCGACGAAAAAAAATGCTTTTTTTAATATCACGTTTTCCACTGCAACGTCACTTAATAAGCATGTGCTTTTAAATGGCTGGAGAACACAAGCTGAAATGGTTGCTGATGAGAGTGTTTGCTTCTTTAAGTGGAAATACAGACATTAGTTTGATTTCATTGAGCGTAAAAACAACAATATTGCTGTGAAATGCAGTCTGTCCAGTCTCTAAAGAACTTTCGACTGCTTTTAACTCAACCAGCAACTTGTTCAAGCATTTAAACAGAAAGAATTCTAGGACAATACTCGTCACCAAGGAGGACACTGGTGCTCAAAAACACAGCAGCCCAACTCACCCCAAACAGGCTAAATTGAGTTTTTGTGCAGGATCGGGAGTGAAGGTGTCTTCTGAATTTGAAGAGAAGAGTAGCTGCTTATGGGGCCATTCACATATTCCGTCTTTTGTGCATGCAAGCTCGTTATTTCCAATGGAGGCGAATATTGCGCACACTCGCATTTTCCAGGCGCCCCGAGTTGAAAACCACAAGTCAAGCGACAAGAACTGACCGATCAGCTTCATACTGTGTATGGAATATACACATTTCGTTAGCGCATTACCTCAGACAAACACAGAACACTCAAACACTGCAGTGCTTTTGCATACTATGGATGTCAATCGTTACAGGTGTCCAGTTTTCTAAATCTGTGTAAAAAACCGAACAAGTGAATGAGGAGAGAATTTTAAGTTTTGGGCAAACTCTTTAAGTCTTTTTAATATGTTGCTGTGATCAACCCATTGTAATGTTTTAATATTAAATTACTGAAAGCGCTGTAGTTTATTTTGTATTGGTATATTTTATGGTTTAAAAGCAACTTCGAAGTAAAGTAATTAGTAATCTGATTACTTTTTACATGAAGTAATTAGTAATGTAATCAGATTACACATTTCCAGTAGTAGTCAGTAATTTGTAATCTATTACTTTTTTAAAGTAACTTTCCCAACACTGTTCATTAGTTACTCACCTTTGCATGCTTCTGACAGATGATCGTTCCAGCTGATGTGCCCTTAAATGATTTCTTAACTTTTTCATTGCAAAATCTTTGGTTGCAAAGCAAGCGCCATTGTGCCTGGTAGCCATAGTTCTGAATAAATGCTTCTTGGTAATGCCGTTTCCGGAGGTTTAAGGGTCTTGATGTCTTCACAAATGCAGATATTCTGATGTCGTATAGTAGTCTTCAGTTGCAAAAATAAAACTCTTGATGATGTACCTTCAAGTGGCAGCCATATATATGTGATTTGGGTAAAACAGTCTCCAGCATTTTAAAAATTAAGATTATGCAGTCTTCTGTGCTTAAGCACGCTGTCTGTGCTTGGAAAGTGACCATCCTGTGATTCTTCGACCATGGTGACATACACAACATTGACAAACAAACGAAAACAAAGGGCGAAACTATGCTAATGAGTGGACGGATGGTAATCACAGGACAAAAAAGAGGGTAAAAAGAAATACAAGTTTAAAAATGGTGGCATAAGAGAGCGAGGAGAACAACACTAGAATGAGGATGAACAAAATGATGGGCTGAAACATCTGGGGTGAATAATCAACAGGATTAACGAACATGCATTAAAAAACAAAGGTGCGTGGGAAGACAGGATCAGAGAGAGAGAGAAAAAGGTTAAGCTATTATGGCCATTAACATTTTCTATTTGCATAGTTTACAATTCTTGGCAAATTATAAAACTATCCTCTGTTATTTTGTTAAATGTTACAAGCAGTCAGGAGATAAACTTTAAAATATGTTGTGCTAGATTGCCGTGTATTGTAATGTAATTCTCTTTTTAAATGCTGAATTTAAATAAAGGTATGCATTGTCCACTATAAGGCTTTAGGACAGTGGTCTCAGACTCAAATCCTGGAGGACCACAGCTCTGCATATTGTATTTAGTAACCAGCTCTAACCTGCTTAGACGTTTCTATAGTGATGTCTCTGAAATTACCTATATGTCTATTAGTAATGAAACAAAGTAGAAACCTACACACATAGGATTCTGCTGTGGGTGCCATGTTGTGAAAATGATTTCGTCAAGTGAAATCTCACAGTGCATTATAGGTATTTTCTAACTCTTTTTAGTGTACATGGGTTCTGTACTTATTATTGTGGTGAATTGTGGGACACCACTAAACATGGATGCTCCCTCAAATAGTGCATTATTTAAGGGTAAAGGGCTAATTTCGAATACAGTCTAGTAATCATAATACTCTGATGAGCCGGGATGAGATGTGTTTAATTAGGGTTGGAGACAAACTGTGTAGAGCTGTGGCCCTCAAGTAATTGAGTTTGAGACCAATGCTTTAGGCCAGTGGTCCAGCTCCGGTCACATTGCACTTTTCCCCCCGTAGACTTCCATTCATACGCATGTGAATGCGACGAACCGAAAACACAAGCTCATGCGACAAGTTTCGCATTTCGCTGCGTTGGAAAGTTCAAGCTTGGTGAACTCTGACCGGGGAAATCGTATCATGTGTTTGCGTGAGACCAATCGAAGATCAAAACATGACCTCTCTGGACAGAAATTTAAAATGTGGACTAATCGTCCACTTTTTTTAATGTCTAATCATCTTGTTTAATCCCACCCGTTTTTGTAGCGCCATACAACAGAATTTCGCATGCTCAAACTCTAGTGTGACCGTGGCATTTCTTGTAGAATTTTGCTCCAACACTAATCAAACACACCCGAACATGCTAATCAATGTCTTCAGGATTGCTAGAAAGTGTCAGGCATACCTACAGACATACCTGCAGAAACGTGGATCTTGAGGGACAGAGTTGGGAACCTCTGCTTTAGGAGCTTTACAACTCTTGTTCCACCAAACATTTATTTTATGAAGCAGAGTGCCCAATCCTGCTCCAGAAGAACCAACATCATGCAGATTCTGGCTCCAACACTCAATTAAATGTTGACAGTGATGTCAAAGAAGATCCACACTTGGATCAAATAGAACCATTTTTTGTGTGGGTTACTATAAAGACCCTTTTGTGGAATGGAAAGATTATTTGTATGTTAAAGGTTCTTTGAACCATTGATGCCTTTAAAGAACTTTTATTTTTAAGAGTGGACCTTGTGAAGTGTGTGAAGAGGTTCTTGATTAGCTGGTTCAGTAATTAGGGTTTGAGCTGTGGTCCTGCAGGAACAAGTCTGGACAACCCGGTGTTCTGTTTGTCCTACCAGATTGTCCTACCTCCCATTCAAAAAGTAAGTAGGACATTTTGATGACGCAATATGCTACCCATGAGATTTTGCTACCGATGTAAATTTTAGTAAATTTGGAGTAGTGTAATATGAAGCTGTAATATCACCCTAACCTACCTAATCCCTAACGCCAACCTCAGAACCATTCAAATACAGTGTTGGTAGCATAATCTGATGGGTAGGATAAAATGTCAGGACACCAGCTTTAAAGCGTGCTATTAATTTTTGCACAATACCAAAATACATATTCTTCACATAGACACACAGATTCTTGCCAGACTCACAGATAATGGTTCTTCTGAATCTCTTTCCTCAGGTTTTGGGACTTCCAGCCGGTCTATAAACCCTTGGAGCTCCTTCCTGAAGGTCTTCATTTGAGAGTTGATGCGGAAGAGTAGTTCATGCTCTCTGATCCGGCCACCATCCTCCTCGTCTTCCATACGACCAAAAAGATCCCCGTTAGCCACAAAGACCCGAGCCTCTGCGATGATGTTACTGGTGTCGGCTATAAGACGGTCAATGGTTCGCCCCAATCGCTCTGCCTCAGCTCGGATGTCAATCATCTGTTGCCTGTCCCGTATGGAGCGTGAGAGGAGCCGGGCAGATTCAGGAGAATAGAGCGAACGAGTTGGCGTGAGGCACCGAGAATTTCGGACCTCCTCCGAGTCGCTTTCTCCTCCAACAGGACCCTCACGTTTGCGATGGGGAGGAAGGCGAGATGAGGAAGAGTCATCATCACTACCTCTACGTCCTCCGATTGCAGGACCACCATCACTTTCTGCATCACTGTCACGTGGCGTTACGGCTAGATGAGATGCTAGATCATACCGTTGCATGTTAGAAAGCAGGACACGGTTCTCATATTGCAGTTGCATCACTTTCCCGCTCAGTTCATTGATCTGCTTCCTTGCCGCCTTCAGTTCCTCCTGCAAGGCCTCAGATTTGGAGCTGTCTCCTCCACCATTGTTGGCACCTGTTGCATTACCACCTGAAGCATGCCTTGTACCTTCTTTAAAGCGCAATTTATTCAGCTCGCTTGTCACTCTCTTGTTCTGTTCCTCTACATCCGCGAGGTTCCTCCTCAGAAGTTCGGCCTCATCCTCCACCAATTGCAGTTGTTGCCTCAGCTCGGACAGCTCTGATCCCTGTTCGCGCCCTATTCCACCTTCCGCACCGGACAAACCCCCATTAGAAGATTCATCCCCTCGAAGATCATCCAACTCTGCTCTCAGACCACGGTTCTCAACCTCCAGTTCCACAATTTTGCGTCCAAGGATGTTGGCCTCTTCTTCCACCAGTCGCAAACGGAGTTTCAGTTCTGATTCCCTTGTAGTGGGTGGACCACCAGCTTCCCCCTTTGGATGAGGGCTATCCAGATCCCCATAGAAGGATCGGTACTTCTGAAGTTCTTGTTCCAGGCGGTCCTTTTCCTTGTCGATCTTTGCCATTTTCTTTCTCATTAAGGTAGCCTCCTCTTTGATGAAGGCCAGCTGGCATTTCAGGTCCTCACTGTCCTCCTGTTGTGTTGAAGGTATGTGAATGTTAGTTTCAGAGACATTTAATAGACATTTAAAAGGTCAATATTTATGTACAGAAACCTGTAACGAATACTATGAAAGTCATTGGTTACAGGTTTTCATTATTCTTTGCAACAGGTTTCGAACACGGGTAAGTAAATTAAGACAGAATTGATATTTTTGGGGTGAATACAGTTATTGTTTGTTGAAATTCTGTTTTTATTCTCTATATATCTTTCCAAAGGTTGGCATAACCATGAAAATGCATCACTTTTTGATCGCTTACAATAAATGACCACTTACTGATCAACTTTATTGCATTGTTCTTACCTCTGTAGGAGTCTGAGTCTTCCTCTCAGGCTTTTGTGCATCTTTGCTTCCTCTTCGTTTCTGTGACTGGATACAACAGACTCATATAAATGCATTTATATATTTATATTAAAGCATATTTAGATGCATTTGTATCCCTCCTACCTCTTTGGCCTTGTCTAGCTCAAGTTGCAGGGCCTGTTTGGTGACTTCCACCTCGATAAGTTTCTGTCTCAGCCGTTCGTTTTCGTCTTCAGTCTTTGTTCGTTTCTCCTCCACATTTTCCAGCTCATGGTGGAGTCTCACAGAAACATCTTTGGCAACCTGTCAGAATGTAGTGGGTGGGGCGTAGTGGTTAAATATCATAAATATCGTCGTTGTACTCTTGAGAAAAACACTTAGCCTTAGGTTGCTCGAGGGAGACTGTAATAAATGCACTGATGCTTTTGGATAAATGACAAGTTAGTAATTAGATGTAAATTCCCTGGGGGATGTATAATTAATCCTAGACTATCTCTGCATGCCAGATAAAAACATGGATACTTGCCTTCAAATCTTGCTCTAAGCTCCTTAGGAGGTCCTCGTCAATTTCTCCGGTTTGTGCATAACGTAGTCGTTTGCGTTCTGCCTTGCGAAGTCGATACTGAAGGATGCGGCAGTTCTTATTCGCTCTTTCCAGCTCACGCCGCATGTCATCTAGCTGACACGTGTCTTCCTCGTAAAAGGTGTCGCGCATCTCCTCCATCTCCGTCCGCATCTCTTCAATTGTGCTCTATGAAAGCCAAAGTGTGCTTATTAATTAGGGTAAAAACTAGGCATGGGTGATATCTTATTGTTTTGCAATATACTGGTTAAAATTCTTCCCACCATAAAAAATGTACTTGTTATAATAACGATAAAACATGCAATCATGTACAGTTGAAGTCAGAATTATTAGCCCTCGTGAATTATTAGCTCCCCTATATATTTTCCCCAATTTCTGTTTAATGGAAAGATTTTTAACACTTTTCTAAACATAATACTTTTAATAACTTTTAATGATTTTCAAGATATAGTTTTCAGCTTAAATTGACATTTAATGGCTTAACTAGGTTAACTAGGTTAATTTGGCAAATCATTGTATGGATGGTTTGTTCTGTAAATAATCGAAAATTATCAGTGTGTTATCAGTCACCTTTGAGGAAGTATTGGCATAATTGTCTTTTTTACTCTATATTTTTTAGTTTGTATTGTTCTGGTGCTGTATTGTTCTGTTGTTGTTTTATTTGTATCTGTTGCTGATGGACCTAGTGTCTGGAAATAAAGTTGAATAATTATAGTAGCATCACTTTACAGTATATAATCAGTTGAGTGTTGGAAATACACAAAAAATATATATTTTTGTGACCCAATGTGGTTTCATAACTCAGAATGAGGAAGAAATCAACATTTTATAGTATTCAATACAACGATAAGGCCTAGGTCAATTAGCTTTCCACTATAAATATACATTCACCGGCCATTAGTGCTCGTTAACACAAATGTCTAATCAGCCATGCTGCGACAATTGGTAGGTAGGTGGTAGGGTCAGAATTTGGCGTCAACAACATGGAAGCATCGATCCATCCTGCCTTCTAGCAGGATAACGCGCCATGTCATAAAGTGTGAATCATCTCAGACTGGTTTCTTGAACATGACAATGAGTTCACTGTACTCAAATGGCCTCCACAGTCACCCGAGCTCAATCCAATAGAGCACCTTTGAGATGTGGTGGAACGGGAGATTCACATCATGGATGTGCAGCTGACAAATCTGCAGCAAATGCGTGATGTTATCATGTCAATATGGACCTAGATCTCTGAGGAATATTTCCAGTACCTTGTTGAATCTACGCCATGAAATCCTTCTAGGCAGTTCTGAGGGCAAAAGGGGTTCCAACCCGGTACTAGTCAGGTGTACCTATCAAAGTGGCCGGTGAATGTATTTTATTCTTATTAAAATACTTAGGACTAATTGAACACAAATAATCTATAAATTGCCACAAGCATTTGTTTATTGTCCTCATGTTTGACCAATTTATCATCTTTTCTTCTGCCACATCTTTTCTTCTGTAATGCAAATGTGGTGTTTATGTGCGATGGCGCCCTCTAGAGTCCAGTAGGAATTAAACAGAAAATACATTACAATGTGTGATCACAACACAACATAAGAGGTCTTGAAATCTGCTACTAAAGTTTAATTTAATTATATATCAGTGTTTCTCAACCACGTTCCTGGAGGACCACCAGCACTGCATGTTTTGGATGTCTCCTTTGTCTTTCACATCCATTACAGGTCTTTCAGTCTCTGCTAATGAGCTGATGATCTGAATCAGGTGTGTTTGGTTTAGGAGACACAGAAAAATGTGCAGAGCTGGTGGTCCTCCAGGAACGTGGTTGAGAAACACTGTTTTATATGATCCTGAAAAGCTTCATTAGTTGTTTCAAGGTGATTATGGTTGGTGCTAAGCTCGGCGGGATGGTATGCATCCAGTGTTGCATCCTTTGCTGTATTTTTATTTTTTAAACATCCAAATAAAAAGTATTTCTCTAAAGGTTAAAGACTTATTTGTTTCTCTGTGATGCATATCAATTATCATCATTAATATTGTTAATACAAGAAATACCAGAACGTATTGTCATCGATTTTAAGTCCATATCGCCTATCTCGCCTACAGAAGATCTTCCTCCTTTTTTCAAGCTTTCTGCTCTACAATGATTGCAGGACTAAGAAGAAAATGCATTTCCATATTGTTTTAATAAACAGCACAGTATTCCACAGATAACATGTCTAACGAGTGCTTGCCAAACTGTTGAGGGCGTATTTTACATATACCTAGGCCATTTTCATAACTGTAGCTTGCTTTGTGCTCCAACAGGAGCTAAATTGTTACAATATTTTATATCTATTTTGGTTTTGTTCACTTTCAGAAGGAAGCTTTTTTTATGAAAGTCACATGAGCCTCTTTTAGTCACAATATTTTAAGATAATGACATAAGATAATGACAGAGTATTATTTTCAAGCCTCTCTGCAGGTGAATTTTGTCTTTCTTTGTTAATCAGTTTTACCAGTGATGGGTTGTGGCTGGAAGGGCATCCGCTGCGTGAAACATGTGCTGGATAAGTTGGCGGTTAATTCTGCTGTGGCGACCCCTGATTAATAAAGGGACTAAGCCGAAAAGAAAATGAATGAATGTTAATCAAAAGTATTTTTGATTTATGATGGACTGGAAGGTTTAGAAAGCATCGTCAAGCATGTTGAGCTGAAGAGTCATAAAGGGTTAGATTTTTGAATCAATGTGCTGACCTAAAGATTCAGGTATGCTCATCAAAATGGTTTTGACATTCATTTAACCATTTGTGATTGGTCATGTTTTTTTGCACAAACATTTGCTAATTAAATATTTTACTTATATGTGTTCTACAGGGCAACGCAGTGGCGCAGTAGGTAGTGCTGTTGCCTCACAGCAAGAACGTCGCTGGGTCGCAGGTTCGAACCTCGGCTGGGCTGGGTCAGTTGGCGTTTCTGTGTGGAGTTTGCATGTTCTCCCTGCGTTCGCGTGGGTTTCCTGCGGTGCTCCGGTTTCCCCCACAGTCCAAAGACATGCAGTACAGGTGATTTGGGTAAGCTAAATTGTCTGTAGTGTATGAGTGTGAATGTATGTGTGTGTGGAAATTCCCAGAGATGGGTTGCGGCTGGAAGGGCATCCGCTGTGTAAAATCGTGCTGGATACGTTGGTGGTTCATTCCACTGTGGCGACTCCGCAAGGGACAAAGCCGACAAGAAAATGAATGAATGAATGTGTTCTACATGCAGTATGGGGATTTAAATCCCTTAATTGTCACCATCCCACAGGTAGGACTTTTTCATTATAATACGTTAAAAAACGAATAATACTTAATTTTCAAGTGTGAAAAAGTGGGGTGACAGTTTGTCACGTGTTATGTATGGCACTTCATCTATATTGCTGTCTGTCTATTTATCTTTCTGTCTGTCTATTTATCTATCAATCTATGTCTGCCTCTGTATATTTGTCTGTTTGTCTGTCTGTCTACCTATCTGTCTATTTATGTCTGTCTGTCTATGGCTGTCTCTATCTATCTATCTATCTATCTATCTATCTATCTATCTATCTATCTATCTATCCATCCATCCATCCATCCATCCATCCATCCATCCATCCATCCATCCATCCATCCATCCATCCATCCATCCATCCATCCATCCATCCATCCATCCATCCATCCATCCATCCATCCATCCATCCATCCATCTATCTGTCTGTCTGTCTGTCTGTCTGTCTGTCTGTCTATCTATCTATCTATCGGTTTATCAATATATTTATTTCTCTGTCTGTCTGTCTGTCTTTCTATCTATCTATCTATCTATCTATCTATCTATCTATCTATCTATCTATCTATCTATCTATCTATCTATCTATCTATCTATCTATCTATCTATCTGTCTTTTTATGTCTGTCTGTCTGTCTGTCTACCTATCTGTCTATTTATGTCTGTCTGTCTATGGCTGTCTCTATCTATCTATCTATCTATCTATCTATCTATCTATCTATCTATCTATCTATCTATCTATCTATCTATCTATCTATCTATCTATCTATCTATCTGTCTATCTGTCTGTCAGCCTCTCTGTCAGTCACTCTATCTATCTATCTATCTATCTATCTATCTATCTATCTATCTATCTATCTATCTATCTATCTATCATCTGTCTGGCTGTCTGTCTGTCAGCCTCTCTGTCAGTCACTCTATCTATCTATCTATCTATCTATCTATCTATCTATCTATCTATCTATCTATCTATCTATCTATCTGTCTATCTGGCTGTCTGGCTGTCTGGCTGGCTGGCGGTAACTTCATCCATCATCCCCAATATTCATCCCACCATCCTTTTTTATCTTTCAGTATATTTTTCTGTCTATCAAGCTATGTTACTGTCTGTCTATCTATCGGTTTATCAATACATTTATTTCTCTGTCTGTCTGTCTGTCTGTCTGTCTGTCTGTCTATCTATCTATCTATCTATCTATCTATCTATCTATCTATCTATCTATCTATCTATCTATCTATCTATCTATCTATCAGTTACTTCATCCATCCTACCCAATATTCATTCCACCATCCATCTTTTTTTCCCACATCATGACGACGTTTCATACAGTTTGCAACAACGGTATAGCACTCAAACCTTAAGCTCGTCGTTTTCATCCTCCAGCCTCTCGATTTCCTCCTGCAGGGCTTCATCCTGCTGTGTCACCACCTCCTCGGCCTGTGCTCCCACTCCCGCTTGCGTCTCTCCCGGTGCCTGCCGCTGCATGCTGCCGCTTTTCCTCAAGCGCTTGTTGATGTGATACTGGATGAGCTCTGACTGCAGACAGCCTCCGCCCCAGAAGGCCGGTCCGCAGCCCACGTACTCTCCTCCCGCAGCGGCCTGTCTCCCTCTCACGCCACCAGGCGATCGGTCGAGTTTCTCCGCGGACGATTCTCTTTTTACGCACGGAAAACGCAGCACGCGGCGGGTGTCCGGTGGCGGAGCGCGGTTAATCCGCTCCTCGGTTTCCAAAATCGCCTCAGTTTCAGCACCACGAACAGCTGCCGCACCCCTCAGCTTCACCACACGCGTGTCCTGCTCTCCTTCACGTCCTTTAGTGGATTTTCCTCCTGGCTTTGACGCAGTGGATGATGCGGAGCGGCTGCCGCGGGGGTTTGAGGCCGGTTTGGCGGAGGTTTGTCCGGGAGATGGTCGCCTCCTCCCTTCGGTACCATCCGCTGATGATGGTGGAAAATCCGCAGCGCCACTTGCGGCAGAACTCATCATGTCATAACAGACCTCCAACAACACTTTAATGCCATTTATAAAGGAGATAAAGATCAATATCGGATTGATGAATGTAAAAGTACAGTTATTTAAACAGTAGGCGAATTATTAATGTGCATTTATATAGAGCATTCATAGTTATTACACCCAAAATCTCTTTACAATTGTCTATTATGATAAAATAATTAAATTTGTAATTGGATTCAATAGAAACTGCAGTTGAAGAGGTGAAAACCATTTAAATAGGAGTGTGAAAAGTTAATTCAGAATTCTCTAAAGCTTTTTTTCTACATGAAAACGTTTATTGACATCCATCCTACAGCAGTAAGCTTTACTGTAAGTTGTTTATCTGACTAGTTTAAACACCCATCTCACTCTATAAATGTAGCATATTAGTAAAATGATCACTGTACATCTTTGGTGCAGTGATTGTCATAGAAGCATTAAATGTCGCGATGTTTTCTTACCTGTTTTGTGAACTGTTCATGTATTTTCCAGTGTGAGTGAGATCGTCAACTTAATCTCTTTGAGTACCAGGCACTGCTTATGCACGCGAGACGCTGAATATTCATGAGGTGACGTCAGAGGGGAAGCGTGAGTAGTAGAGCTACTCAAAATACTTTAACACATTTAAAGGTCTCTGTTTATCATTAGGATGCGTTTTATGATATGCATTATTAGCTTTTTTTCATGGTATTGATGATTTATAGTAATCTTTCTTGTTAAAGTTGTATTGTCCCCTTTAAAAGCTGAAGAGGAAGAAGACTGAATGCTGCTGTTTGCTGTTTCACAGAGAAATGCAGCGTCATTGCGTCATTCCCCCTACACTATTATGCACGAATAGATACTAAAGGTCAGTCAGTTTGTGTCACAGAAAGTACGACTTGAAAATATTCATTGAACCTCAGCAAAGGACCTATACTGTAAAAAATGTGGGTTCCACACAATTCCTTCATGTTTTCCCAACACAAATTGATTAAGTTAACCCAATTGTTTTTATAAAGTTATTTGGATTGAGTACAAAACAATTAAGTTGTCCCACAAAAAAAATTAAGAATTGTGTTGTTTCATGTTAGTAGTTTGAACAAGTAGCAGAAGTCCTTTTTTGAGTGTGCATATTCAGGACAAGACGCTACATATGATATAGCAATATCACATGAGTAGCAGTGCAATATCGTAGAGTGCCTTAAGCAGGTCGCACACCAAAAGCGGCGCTCGGCGACGCGCCGCGCAGCGCCACGCATTTCAGAATTCTAAAAATAGATTTCAATCAGAGTACACACACCGGTGCCGCAAGTCGGCGGCTGTCTGCGGTGCCCAGCCACGACTCAGGACACTGTTCATATTTCTGTCACGCCACAGAGCGCCATCTGATTAGTTTCGTTTTAAATAGCCTGCAAATGTGCGCGTCTGGTGTGCGATTCTTTCAACTGTCATGTGCGCGCCGTGTCACGGCGCTGAGCGGTGCATCCGATGTGTGACGGCCTTTAGAGTCCCACCAGTGACGATATACAGCCATATTGCACTGCTACTTGATCAGCTGTAGTTTGAAATTACGCTGAGTTTTTCTCCTCTAAGGGCTTATTATCCTGTCTCTGTCGCCATCTTGTGGATGGACAACATCAACCGTCTTTGCTCTGTTCAATATGACAGAATGGATGCCAACGCGCTGTATGTCCGAAATTATAAATATTTAAAATAGGCACTATCCTTATAAATAAACTGCATAGTTGCAATCTAAACAACTACATTCTCGGCTAAAAAAAGCCTCAAAAGTACGTTATGTTGTCCAACAGCTGCAATATTTGTCAAACTGTAGTGAGTTTATTGATCTGCTGTCACTCTATGTGGGCAGAGTAATACACAAGAGTGAAGAGGCTGTACGAGTTCTGATATTGCAAAATATTGCACGGCTACAGTATCAGCCGATCAGATTCGAGAACCAAACAGAACTGTTATTTATATATATATAGCCGATAGTGATAGCTGTGTGATATTTTGCAATATCAGAACTTGTACAGCTTCTTCACTCTTGTGTATTACTCCACCCATACAGTTGAAGTCAAAATTATTAACCCCCCTGAATTATTAGCCCCCTTGTTTATTTTTTTCCCCAATTTCTGTTTAACGGAGAGAAGATTTTTTCAACACATTTCTAATCATAATAGTTTTAATAACTAATTTCTAATAACTGATTTATTTTATCTTTGTCATGATGACAGTAAATAATATTTGACTAGATATTTTTCATGACACTTCTATACAGCTTAAAGTGACATTTAAAGGCTTAATTAGGTTAACTAGCCAGGTTAGGGTAATTGTTATTGTATAATGATGGTTTGTTCTGTAGACTATCGAAAAAAAAAATTAGCTTAAAAGGGCTAATAATATTGACCTTAAAATGGCTTTTAAAAATTTTAAAACTGCTTTTATTCTAGCCGAAATAAAACAAATAAGACTTTCTCCAGAAGAAAAAACTTTATCAGACATACTGTGAAAATTTCCTGAATCTGTTAAACATAATTTGGGAAATATTTAAAAAAGAAAAAAATTCAAAAGGGGGCTAATAATTCTGACTTCAACTGTATATTTACTAATAGGGATTACCATTCTTTCCCATTTAATAACATTCAGAATTGCAAAAAGAAAAAAAAAGTCATGTTTGACACCCAAATTAGCCAGTAAGCAGTGTTGGATAAAGTTACTTTTAAAAGTAATATATTACGACCTTGAGTATTTTTTTAGTAAGGTGTTAAAAGATGTGAAATGAAATGTTTTAAAGAAAACTAAGGTATGTTGTTTTTTGCATTTTTTCTTAGAAAGATTAAGATTGGCTTAAGATTGTAATATTTTAAAAGTAACTTTAAACAAAAATGTTTCACTAAATATGCACTGATTTGCATACGTTTCTGACAAAAAAATCTGAATATTGGAAAAATATGAGTTCGTACAAAATTTTACAGAATATCTTTTCATCAGCCCATAATTCAGCATTAAAGAATTAAATGTTTGTATATAATCAGGCAATAACATATGGAAAAAAAATGTTCTGTAAAAAACTTCAAAATGTAATCATGAATAAATATATGTAGGGCTAGTTTATAAGTGCTGCTTAAGTGGAAAATTATGATTATTTGTATTAAATTGCCTTTTAGTAGGCTTTATGTAGGCGTAGTTGAACTCTGTACTGATCAAGTGTGATAAAAAAACACTTAAAGGTGCTGTATGTAAGTTTTTGACTCTTCTAAAGCATAAAAATACAATAATATGTGTGCAGATATTTAAGAAACATCCCAAGTGAACATACTTGTTTAATCAGAATCAGAATCAGAATCAGTTTTATTGCCAAGTGTGCTTCACACACACAAGGAATTTGTTTTGGCAACAGAAGCTTCCAGTGTACATAAAGTGACAAGTGACAACACAAAATTAAGTGTGACAAAAACAAAAAGGCAATAAACATTAAACAGAGATGCAGTTAGTCAAAAAGATCTGGATGTTGAATTGTATGTACACATTTGTTATAAATATACAGGTTATAAGGTGCTGTGTACAAATGCGTGTGAGAAAGTATTGCGTTGTATATTGTTATAAGGTGCTGTGTACAAGTGCGTATGAGAAAGTATTGCACATTAATTGCACAGTAGGGGAATATTTAACTGTTCATGAGGTAGATGGCCTGAGGAAAGAAACTTTTCCTGTGTCTGGCTGTTTTTGTGTTTGGTGCTCTGTAGCGCCGCCCAGATGGCAACAGTTCGAACAGATAGTGTGCTGGGTGTGATTCATCCAGAGTGATTTTGCGAGCCCTTTTACTCACTCTGGAAGAGTACAGTTCTTGTAGTGTAGGAAGGGCAGTGCCAGTGATTCGTTCAGCAGTCCGGACTATTCGCTGTAGTCTACGGAGGTCAGTTTTGGCAGCTGAGCTGAACCAGACGGTGATTGAAGTGCAGAGGATGGATTGGATGACAGCTGAGTAGAACTGTACGAGCAGCTCCTGTGGCAGGTTGAACTTCCTCAGCTGACGAAGGAAGTACAGTCTCTGCTGGGCTTTCTTCACAATAGAGTCTATGTGAGTGTCCCACGTCAGATCCTGAGAGATGGTGGTGCCCAGGAACCTGAATGACTCTACTGCAGCCACAGTGCTGTTCATGATGGTGAGTGGGGGGAGTGCAGGGGGGTTTCTCCTAAAGTCCACTATCATCTCCACTGTTTTAAGCGTGTTCAGCTCCAGGTTGTTGTATCTGCACCATAAAGCCAGTCGCTCCACCTCCTGTCTGTATGCAGACTCATCGCCGTTCCGCATGAGGCCGATAACAGTAGTGTCATCCGCAAACTTCAAGAGCTTAATGGAGGGGTCTTTTGCGGTGCAGTCGTTGGTGTACAGGGAGAAGAGCAGTGGGGATAGAACACATCCCTGGGGGGCACCAGTGCTGATGGTGCGGCTGTCGGATGTGATTTTGCCCATTCTGACTAGCTGTTGTCTATCTGTCAGAAAGCTGGTGATCCATTGACAGACAGAGCTAGGGACAGACAGCTGGGTCAGTTTGTTCTCGAGCAGTGATGGGACGATGGTGTTAAGGCAGAACTGAAGTCCACAAACAGTATCCTTGCGTAGTTCCCTGGTTTGTCCCAGATGTTGTAGGGTATAATGCAGTCCCATGTTGACTGCATCATCCACAGACCGGTTTGCTCTATAGGCAAACTGCAGGGGGTCCAGCAAAGGTCCAGTGATGTCCTTCAGATAAGCTAGCACCAGTCTTTCGAATGACTTCATGGCCACAGATGTTAGGGCAACAGGTCTGTAGTCATTGAGTCCTGTGACCTTTGGTTTCTTTGGTATTGGGATGATGGTGGAGCATTTGAAGCAGGATGGAACTTTGCGCTGTTTCCAGTGATCTGTTGAAGATCTGTGTGAAAATAGGAGCCAGCTGGTCGGCGCAGGTTCTCATACAGGCTGGGGAACACCCGTCTGGACCTGGTGCTTTACGTCTCTTCTGTTTTCTGAAGATCTGACGCACATTATCCTCACTGATCTGAAGTGCAGGGGGGAGAGAGAGATGGCTGGAGGTGTTGATGGGTGTTTACTGAGGATCTGACGCCCATTATCCTCACTGATCTGAAGTGCAGGGGGGAGAGAGAGATGGCTTGAGGTGTTGATGGGTGTTTACTGAGGATCTGACGCCCATTATCCTCACTGATCTGAAGTGCAGGGGGGGAGAGAGAGATGGCTGGAGGTGTTGATGAGTGTTTACTGAGGATCTGACGCCCATTATCCTCACTAATCTGAAGTGCAGGGGGGAAGAGGGAGATGGCTGGAGGTGTTGATGGGTGTTTAGGGAGATGGTCCGGGCGGGTGTGAGGGTGTCTGGTCAGAGGTGTCAAATCTGCAGTAGAATGTATTCAGCTCGTTTGCAAGATGTTTGTTGCTGTCGATAATGGGAGATGGTGTTTTATAATTAGTGAGGTCTTTCAGGCCTTTCCACACTGATGCAGGGTCGTTGGCAGAAAACTGGTTTTGCAGCTTTTTGGCATAGCTCTTCTTCGCCACCCTAATCTCCTTTGTCAGTGTGTTCCTGGCCTGATTGTACAAGATCCTGTCCCCACTCCTGTAGGCATCTTCTTTTGCATGACGAAGCTGTCTAAGTTTTGGTGTAAACCATGTGTTTTATCGTTGTTAAATGATAAGTAGGTCCTGGTAGGGATGCATAACTCCTCACAGAAACTGATGTATGATGTTACAGTCTCTGTGAGCTCATCTAGGTCGGTGGCTGCAGCTTCAAAACACTCCAGTCCGTGCCTTCAAAACAGGCTTGTAAGACCTGCTCTGAGTCGTTGGTCCATCTCTTAACAGTCCTTAATACTGGCTTAGTAGTTTTTTAAGTTTTTGCCTGTAAGTTGGTATAAGATGAACCAGGCAGTGGTCGGAGTGTCCTAGAGCTGCTCTGGCGACGGAGCGATATGCATCCTTTATTGTGGTGTAGCAATGGTCCAAAATGTTATTGTCTCTGGTGGGGCATGTGATGTGCTGTTTTGAATTTAGGCAGCTCATGTGTGAGTTTGCCTGATTAAAGTCACGAGAACGATAAAAACAGAGTCTGGGTGTCGTTGTTCAGTCTCTGTGATCAGATCAGACAGGCTGTTGCAGCGCGTGGGGTACTCACGTGTGCTTGCGGTGGAATGTAAACACCGATGAGAATGAACGAGGAAAACTCCCGCGGTGCATAAAACGGCTTACAGTTAATGAAAAGCACTTCCAACATCAGGACAGCACATCTTCTTTAACACAGTTACATCCGTACACCACCTCCTGTTGATGTAAAAGCATGTCCCACCACCACGCGTTTTGCCCGTTGACTCCGAATCGCGATCTGCTCTGTACAGCTGAAAGTCCGATAGGTGTAATGCGCTGTCCGGAATGGCTTCGTTCAGCCAGGTTTCTGTGAAACACAGCGCAGCAGAGTTGTTAAAGTTCTGTTTTTGCGTGAGAGTAGAAGTAGTTCGTCCATTTTGTTAGGAAGGGAGCGGAGATTCGCTAGATGGATGCTAGGCAGCGCCGTTATGAAGCCACGCTGTTCTCAGCCCTGACGAGCGCCCCCGGCTCTCTTTCACGCATGCGGGTCTTGTATCGCTTCCACAGTGCAGCTGCTCCGCCGATGGCAATGTTCCGCAATACGCCAGAGAAATCAAAATCCAGTTGGTGGTTAGTTGGTGTGCACTGCCAAATGTTTCAGCAGCTCGTCCCTGGTATAGCTGATTGTATTAACTGATTAACTGCAAACAATGCTGAAGTCAGATATTCTGCTTGAAAATGTTTTTTTCCGTGCCGGAACGCTTGTCTTTGTTTAGGTAATTTTCACATGCACATGCCAGTTTAGCCAATTATAATTCAGCACCCCGGGTTGCCTTGTTGGAAACAGCATATTTCATTCATTCATTCATTCAGAAAGACTCTGAAAGCATGCGTCCATGAGCGAAATGCTACAGTGTAGTGGAAAGTATCAGATGTCAAAATGAGACAGATTCAGTTCCACATGACGTTAATTAGCAAATGACATAAATATTAGGAACGTGAGCAGGTTACATCGCGTGTCCTAACAACACGCTGTGACGAGATTGTTATGAGTGATGAGCCATTTGGCTGTTTGCACCACAAAACACGGCAGAGAAAATTTAAATACAGCCTTTCAGAAGCACAGAATATGCACTCACTCACAAAACGGTAAGGTTTAGAATCTATTTAATACATGTTAACCCTCTTTAACATCATTAAAGGTGAAGTGAACTTTCTGCTTTCAGTATATGGTAATACACGTCATGTAAAATGCATTCAAACTCGCATTGTTAGCATTTAGCACTGAATAAAGCACACGAGGCTTACCTGAGGTGATCTGTCATAGGTTTCTGTTGTTCAGCTGTGAGAAATAGAAGCCGCTTCTAATAAATCAATTCGAGGTGTTGGTTAGAACCAAAACTCCTTTTAATATGGAGAATATTCCCTCAATCGCGTGTCGTTGCTTTTATTTAGAACACAGTTTAAAATCCCTCAAACTGGCAACCCGGCGTACCTTTATTATGATTCAGGACTGCAATACCTAGTTCAACCACTGGGTGTCACACTTACATACTGCACCTTTTAAAAGTGTATTTAAGGTTATTTTTAGACTGATAAAATGATTATGAAAATCCAAAGAGCTAAGAATTTTAAATAGAGCTTTGAGTTTCAGAAAAGAGAATCATAAATAAAAGGTGTTATTATTATTAAAACTTACACATTTATAAATGACTCCTTAACAAATATTAATGCACTTTTTAAAATGAACTATTCATTCATTTATTTTCCTTCGGCTTAGTCTCTATTTTAGAGGTCACCACAGTTGAATACACCGCCAACTATTTGCGCATATGTTTTACACAGCGGATGCCCTTCCAGCCGCAACCCAGTATTGGGAAACACCCATACACTCTCATTCACACACATACACTATGGCGAATTTAGTTCATTCAATTCACCTATAGCGCATGTGTTTGGACTGTGGGGGAAACTGGAGCACCCAGAGGAAACCCACGCCAACACAGGGAGAACACACAGAAATGTCACTAATACATCACTTTTGTTTAGTAACACACAGAAATGCCAACTGACCCAGCTGGAACTCGAACCAGCGACCATCATGTCATAACAGACCTCCAACAACACTTTGATGCCGTTTATAAAGGGGATAAAAATCAATATTGGATTGAAGAATGTTACAGTAAAAAGTACAGATATTTAAACAGTAGGTCAATTATTAATGTGCATTTATTTAGCGCATTTATTGTGTACTGGCATAAAAAAAATTCAACAATTGTGTCTATTATGATGAAATAGTGATACTTTATTTCATTTAAAATAACATTTATGATTATAATTATTATTAAAATTGATAGTTTTATCAAAAAAAAGGATGTGTATTTGCCTTTAGTGGACTCATCACGTCATAACAGACCCCCAACAACACTTTGATGCTATTTATAAAGGGGATAAAGATCAATATTGGATTGAAGAATGTTACAGTAAAAAGTACAGATATTTAAACAGTAGGTCAATTATTAATGTGCATTTATTTAGCGCATTTATTGTGTACTGGCATAAAAAAAAATTCAACAATTGTGTCTAATATGATAAAATAATGATCTCATCTCATTTTCGTCCACTTATCCGGGGCCGGGTTGAGGGGGCAGCAGTCTTAGGAGAGAACTCCAGACTTCCCTCTCCTCAGACACTTCCTTCAGCTCCTCCGGGGGATCCAGAGGCGTTTCCAGGCCGTGTTCTGGGACTGATCAAAGGTTAAAATAATGATACTTTATTCAATTTAAAATAGCATTTAAGATTATTATTATTATCAGAATTGATACTTTTCTGAAAAAATGATGTGTATTTGCCTTTAGTGTTCTCATCATCTCATAACAGACCCCCAACAACACTTTGATGCTATTTATAAAGGGGATAAAGATCAATATTGGATTGAAGAATGTTACAGTAAAAAGTACAGATATTTAAACAATAGGTCAATTATTAATGTGCATTTATTTAGCGCATTTATTGTGTACTGGAAAAAAAACTCTACAATTGTGTCTGTTATAATGAAATAGTGATACTTTATTTCATTTAAAATAACATTTATGATTATAATTATTATTAAAATTAATAGTTTTATGAAAAAAAAGCATGTGTATTTACCTTTAGTGGACTCATCACATCATAACAGACCTCCAACAACACTTTGATGCCATTTATAGAGAGGATAAAGATCAATATTGGATTGAAGAATGTCTACAGTAAAAAGTACAGATATTTAAACATAGGTGAATTATTAATGTCATTTTTATTCAGTGCATTTGTTGTGTAGTGGCATTAAAAAAACTCAACAATTGTGTCCTATTATGATAAATAATGATACTTCATTTCATTTAAAATAACATTTAGAATTATTATTATTATTATTATATTATACTTTTATGAAAAATGAATTAGTGTCTTACTTTAGTGTCTCATCAACAAATATTTAGGTAATTTACTGCGTAAAATTCTCATAATTTCTTATAAAATTGACGTGTTTTTTTTACATCAGCAATATGCAAGGAAGCACCCCTCCACAGTTAAAGTTGAAATCAAACACTTCAGGTTAAATCTTCTCATTTGCCATTAATTTGATAAAATTTCCTTTGCATTGTATTGTATTATTATCTGCACAAATGTTTTACTCAGTCACAACGGTGAAGTAGACTCGTTAGATAATAGCGTTGTAAGAAATAGTAGGCTTGTGCAATTACTGCCCGCGAACACTAGAGAGCGCTGTCCGCCTTCCACGTGGATTTACAAATGATTCAAACTTTACTCAGCCTCGGTTTAGTTTTAAAAGTACAAGCAAATTACTCCAATATCTATCCACACTTCTGCTAATTATAACGTTACAGTAAGTATTTGTCCTCAGAAGTTATACTTGAGAGTTGTATATTATGTAGTGTACACTTTAAAAATGTATTATCGTCGAATTTGCGCTATGATATATACGGAAACCATACAATGTGGCTTTTTGTGTAGACAAAGACGATGGCTAATTATCTCATGGAGTGTTTGTAGCGTATTTTATGAGTGGAACAGGTTGAGAGAAAGGTGAAACCACTTTCTGTTAATAGGGCCAGTGGAAATCTCTGGCCTGTGTGCAATCCTCTTACCAACGGACATCCTTGGTCAAGCACTCCGAGAGAAAGGGTTTGTAAAATAAGAGTCTGGAGAAGGCAGGTAGTCAAATAAATGTTTGCTAACACTTTAATTTACTACTGATTTACTACCTGCATGTTATTAGGATATTAATAGTTTATTAGCACGTATAAAGTATGATCTTACTTTACATTTCTAATCCTACCCAATACCTAAACCCAACTACTGCATTGCTAGCTATTAATACGAAGCTAATTTCTGAACGCAATGTCTTAGTTATTGGTTTGTTAGTATCGTGAATTGTACATTAATATAAAGTGTGACCAAATGTTTTTTCCTACTAAAGATTAGCTTGTACTGTTAATAAAGTAGGCTACAAGTTAGACGTACAGTAGGTAACACTTTACAATAACAGTACATGAATAATGATTGTGTTTAATATGTCAACTAAACATTAGTTTATTATGGACTAATGATGAGTTAATGCATGCGCTAAGCATGAACTAACTTTAAATACAACATGAGTCACATGAGTTCTTGGCTACCTTAATTACTTGTTAGTACATGATTGTTTGTTAATTAATGTATTAATTACTCCATTAGTTTATGCTTAATTTAAGAAATCATGAACTCATGATATGTTAATGTATAGTTGTATCATGACTACTTAGAGGGGCACATCATCATTAACCTATTCTTAACTACTCATGAATTACTCTGCACAGTGGCGGGTTCTTATGGAGTCAGAACAGTCTCTAAAGAAATTCACGCAAAAGACACGATGTACACATGCGTAGCCTAATTCACGTGCATAAAACTAAATTCACGTGCGTAAAATATTTATTTATATTCACAAAAACAATTCACGTGCTCAAAATAAAAATACATATTCATAAATACGTTTCACAAATGCAAAACCCCATTTGCAAGTGTATAAGAGTGTACAAAAACTTTTGAATGTTTTAAAACTTGTGAGTTCATCCTGAAAGAGAATGTGCAAATCCTCTTTCACGTACGACTCCCCCTGGATAAGTGTGTGTGTATTTTTGAGACTGTCCTGGCAGAAGCAAGCAACTCGTAACCTTTCAGCCAATCAGATGAGACCTGTATTCAATATCACCGACTCTGCGCTCCTTTTGCGCAGACGGTTTCTCTCCAGCATGGCGAACGGAGAAAGAGATTCATAGAAAAGATGCACAGGTTTCAACCCAGAACTATTAAATCCCCTGACTATCATTGACTAAAACTTAATTTACATTATATCTAATGAAAGTAAACTGGCAGTTGTTGTGCTGTAGTAATATCTAGAATATAATACAATATTAATACTCTTCGGGATCTTTTTCAACACAAATCGGAGCCTCTCGGATCTTTCAAACATGTTTGATGCTGTTCATGATTTTAAATCGGGCTGATCAATGCTCTGAATAACCTGCCCTCCAACCTACAGTCGCATCACCAAAGAGAAGAGCTGAGGAGAATCACGTCAGTTTAATAATTCAGTTAGAAAGATTTTTTAACTGCAGTCACGCCATCTGCGGTTCCGAGAGAGAGGGTCACGCTATCTGTGCTTCAAATTGCAGTGCGCGTCTACTTGGTGTTGCGCGGTAGATTAAAGACGCTTGTGTTCAATGCGCTGCAGTTTTAATTTTGTTTCACTTTTATTCGCAGTATGAATTCAAATGAGAGGATAGTCATAAATGGTCACTTTTATTCATGTTTTGGATATATAAAAATCATGACTTTGCATGTAGGCTATGCTATTTTTTCTTTGTTTTGCTGTAATGTGTTTTATTTGCGACTTTAACAACAAAATTAATAGCATTTAAAAGTCATTACCCGCCGGCTGTCATAACTATTCACATTCGTTTTCATATTTAAACAACCTACTATTTAGGTGTTTATTGTACTATTATGATTGTTTTATTGGTTTATTTGTGTTTTTCGGTAAATATTTTCCTGTGGAATGTTGCTAAATATTTAAAAAAAATGTTGTTGTACAATTGTTACCACTGTGCTTACTTTTCATATCATATTACTGTTTCATATTTGAATAGCACGCTAAAATCATGAAAAACACAGTGTTTTTACTGAAGAGTCATATTAGAAAATCATATAAAAAAAAAATCAAATTGTTTTCTGCCAACTCCACCAGATTATTGTTCTACATGTCCTAATGTACCACTGTGCTCGCTTTCATATCATATACTGTTTCATATTTTAATAATAGCACGCCAAAATCATGGAAAATACAGTGTTTTTTTACTATACGGTCATATATATTTATATTTATTTATTTATATTATACGTGATGGTGGAAAAAAAACTGAGTGGGAGAAAAAAAAATGGGTTGGAGAAAAAAAAAACAGTGATAGGAAATATATATCTTTTTAAGTTCTTGCGTTGTTTTGCGAGGAACGCAAGAGGGAACGCAAAGATGTTTTTCCACAAACACTTCCTGTTCACTTCATACATGTCAACCCTCCCGTTTTTGCCTGGATTATCCCGTATTTTACAATTCTATCCTGCTATCATCATATCATTCAGTATTTTCCCATATTTCTCATGTATTTTTAATCTTGAAAACACGCTGAAATGAATATAAAAATGTCTTCATTCACTTTCTTTCCATTAAAGCTGTGCGTCGATCACAATGACTGTATATAATAGGTCGATCATCACCCTTCATATGAACCTCTGAATCAGCGAATGCATGTATGAGCCAATGACTGGTATAAGCGCTGACTGACAGAAGCGCTCCGTGTGATAAAGTGCAGGGCATTTTGGGATATTCGGGTGTATGTTTAAACAAGACAAATACTCTTAATAATTTGTAAACATGTCGTCCTGCGTGTGTTTATTTTTTAACACACCTAATGACAAACTAATGCACAAACAGTTACGAAAGTAATGGAATACTTTCATTATAGATCTGTGCATTATACAGTGACACCACTGTAATCAAATAAAAAACGAGAGATTAATTTGCTGCTCTTCACTTGTTTGATAACAGAGGTGTCACTTTGGTGTGAAGCTGATCTGGGATCAGTTTATGATACGGAACGCTTCAGTCAGTCAGCGCTTATACCAGTCGTTGGCTCATACATGCATTCGCTGATGAATGATATGATGATAGCAGGATAGAACAGTAAAATACGGGATAATCCAGGCAAAAACGGGAGGGTTGACATCTATGAATTCACTTAAGGGAAGTGTTTGTGGAAAAACAGTTTTGCGAGGGAACGCTATCTTTGCGAGGGAACGCAAAAACATAAAAATATATATTTTCCTATCATTGTTTTTTTTTTCTTCCACCCTTTTTTTTTCTCCCACTCAGTTTTTTGTTCCACCATCACATCCCTTCCGGGTCTCCGTACTACGGCACAACAACAGCCAGTTTACTTTCATTAGATATAATGTAAATTAAGTTTTTAGTCAATGATAGTCAGGGGATTTAATAGTTCTGGGTTGAAGCCTGTGCATCTCTTTCTCCGTTCGCCATGCTGGAGAGAAACCGTCTGCGCAAAAGGAGCGCAGAGTCGGTGATATTGAATACAGGTCTCATCTGATTGGCTGAAAGGTTACGAGTTGCTTGCTTCTGCCAGGACAGTCTCAAAAATACACACACACGTATCCAGGGGGAGTCGTACGTGAAAGAGGATTTGCACATTCTCTTTCAGGATGAACTCACAAGTTTTAAACATTCAAAAGTTTTTGTACACTCTTATACACTTGCAAATGGGGTTTTGCATTTGTGAAACGTATTTTATGAATATGTATTTTTATTTTGAGCACGTGAATTGTTTTTGTGAATATAAATAAATATTTTACGCACGTGAATTTAGTTTTATGCACGTGAATTAGGCTACGCATGTGTACATCGTGTCTTTTGCGTGAATTTCTTTTGAGATTTCTCTGACTCCATAGTTCTAGTTTAAATGGCACCCTGAGCGAAACATCCCTCTTCCCCCATCCCCCAAGAAATATTGACACTATGTGGATGACTTTATATATATTTAAAATATTTAAATATATATTTTAAATATATACATTTAAAATAATAATTATAAATACATTAAAATATATTTATTTATTTTCAATAAATATAACAATTTATTATTATTATTATCATTATACAACTATGATTCTAAAAAATAACATAAATCAATCCTAAATGTAAATGAAAACTATGTAAAGACACAACTGGAGTAATATTCTAAGACTTTTGCATGAATATTAATTATGACAGTTCAATAGAATACAAAAAATATATGTTTTATAGAATTATCTGTTGTCTTAGATTCGACTGATGGCCGAGAATTAATATTATGATGTCTTAGTTATCTTCCTGACTCATTATTTTTCCTTTCTGCTTCATAGCCATGCTTAGTCAAAGTATCATCATCATCATCATCATCATCATCATCATATGATATAAACTTTAGCATTGGCGACTTGCATGTCGAGCATATCGGCTATGTAAACAACCGGGATCAGTAAATATTGTTATAATTTTATTATGTATAGCTTTTATATTAGTTTTGGATTAGTTTTTTCAGTAAGATATTATTACAAAATATATAATATTTACTAACGGCTTATAATATAATTTATTTAACAAGATGAGTTTTTACAACAGTAGTCAACATGAGCTTACAATGAACAATTCTACAGCAATTTATTAATCACTATTAGCACAAATACTTTTTTTAAGATCAAAATTTATGTTACGTAATTAATATTGTCACGTTGCGGTGAGGAGACGAGGACCAAAGGTAGGATTCAAAGTGCAATTTTAATAATACAGTCTTCGTGAAGTCTTACAAAGTACTCAATAAAACAAACAGAAAAAACAAACGAAACTCAACAAGACTCAGGAACATCACCATAACAAAACATCCACATGACATACAAAGACTCTGTAATGACACTCAGATAGCAAGATGTATTTATAGTCCAAAACAATCCATGATAACGGGTGTTCAGCTGTGGTGTGATTAATGGAAAGGGAGTCCGGCTGTGTGCAATAGCATAATGTAGGGAATTGTAGTTCTTTACAGGTCTGTAGTTCACCAACGATCTTTCCCAACATAGATCGATGGCAATCATGACAAATATAAAGTGTAAGTTTTTCCTACTAAAGATTAGCTTGTACTGTGTATATACTAGGCTACAAGTTAGAAGTAATGCCACACTATTCTGGAGTAATACTAATTTGTTTAGATTTTTTTTGCGCTTAGGGGTTCAGAAATAAGTTTTTGAACAAATTGTTATAAATCAACGGCTGTACATTTTGTTTTATCCCTAAAATGCGAGAGGTCTTTCATTAACCAAACATTTAATTAATTGACAAGTTATATTAGGTTAGTTTAATATATAGTTTCTTATATAGAGTCTTAGTATAGACAGTGTATATATTGTTATCGTTTTTATTATGTATACAGGGCTTGACGCTTACTTTTTTCAGGAGTAGCACATGCGCTCCTAAGTTGAAAAAATTTAGGAGCACATTAAAGAATTTTAGGAGCGCAGTGAAAATGTATAAAATAAATAGTGTTTCTGCCTAATAAATGCACACGAGGAGATCTTTAGAAGGGAAAGCAGTTTCATTCATTTGAACACAATAAGTACAATAGGTTTTATTCTACTGTATAACCCGCTTAAATAGTATTTGATAATTATTTATAATTTAAGCTTTGGCGACACGGTGGCGCAGTGGGTAGCACGTTCGCCTCACAGCAAAAAGGTCGTTGGTTCAAGCCTCGGCTGGGTCAGTTGCCGTTTCTGTGTGGAGTTTGCATGCTCTTCCCGTGTTGGGGTGAGTTTTCTCCGGATTGCTCCGGTTTCCCCCACAAGTCCAAACACATGCGGTACAGGTAAATTGGTTAAGCTAAATTGTCCCGTAGTGTATGAATGTTTCCCAGTGATGGGTTGTGGCTGGAAGGGCATCTGCTGCGTAAAACATGTGCTGGATAAGTCGGTGGTTCATTCCGCTGTGGCGACCCCTAATTAATAAAGGGACTAAGCCGAATAGAAAATGAATGAATGAATGAATGAATGAATTTAAGCTGTATGGAGTTTAGCTAGCGGTCCACAGCAGGACTGAGATCAAATTGCTGTAATGAAGGCCTCTCTAAACTGATCTGAATCAAGTCTTCAGTTGTGGACATGCCTAGAAAGCTTCTTGTTCAATTTTTGATCCAGTTTTGAGCTAAAAATGTATCTTTCACACTGGGGCAGCAGAAATAGGGAGTTATTGTTAGTTAATAAACGCAGGGAGAACATGCAAACTCCACACAGAAACACCAACTGACCAGCCGAGGCTTGAACCAGTCACCATCTTGGTGTGAGGCGACAGCACTACCTACTGCACCACTGCGTCGCCCCCAAGACATTATTAATTTTATAATAATATATATTGTACATATTATCTTTATTAGAAATATACTTGCAGTAGCTGGATTGAAACACTTTCTTCACAGCACATAAAATAATGTGAATTTTAAGAATAAATTTATTATTAAAATTAATTTATTTGATTAATATATTCTAGCGATTCCACCCTACTTCCCACATGGGAAAAGTATGACAATGGAAAGACACAACTACAACCTCATGTGCAAAGCTGAAACTGTTTATCAGAGCACCTTATCTTCTGGGCTTTTAAAGAAGAGCTATGAATATGGGAATCCCTCTATGAATTAGTTTCCTTCTGCCCCAAAGTAATACCATCTTTTTCTGTTAAACTTTAATGGCCTTCAGCAACAGAATAATTTCTTATTGATTTCTTATTCTTATTTAACAAACAAATTTTTTTTCAAGTTTGTGTGTTTCTTTTCAGTGTGCACACCTGACAGGTCAAATCTGCTCCTTCTCTCTTTGCTGTAGTGTGGTGCTGCTGAGAGATTGAGACGCACCGGCCAAAGTTTGCGCATAAAGTAATGCAAAAACGAATACAATTAATATCGAAAGCAACGCAGAATCTCGGACATATCCGGGGAAAAGAGGATGTATTGTCACCCCAAATAATGAGCTGGGTCATGCCGCTCTTCTCAAAGCGACTACCAAAGGTCAGAACAGCAGTTCTGTATGCAGCGCGTGTCCTGTGGGTCTGCATGCAGAGCATGGTGAGTGTGGCGGAGTGTTCTCAGTTTCTCGCGAACACTGAACCGGCCCCGCCCAGGATTAAAGTCCTGTGTGTGAGAAGCGCTGGTGTTGAATTGGGTCTCACATTGGAATGCGCCACGATATATGCATGGCCGAATTGTAGACGTTTTCTATGAGGCTCGCACGTTGTGCCACATGCCGCCATTCGGTGCCATGTTGCTTAGCAACATATACAAACCAATGTAAAGACCACTTGACGTGAAGTAAATAAACCTGTAGAGATGTGCTGTTGTTGATAGCGTCAGCATGACTACAGTCACAATAGATTTCCAACGTAATACACCATAAGTTAGTGTGAAGAGCATGTTGTTTTACCGTGGCTGAGTGAATTAAGTCATCAATCGAGCTTATTAAAAAATAAAATCGCACATGTGCCACTAAATAAATTGCGAATGAGAGCGAAATGGTGGCACTGTCGAGCCCTGGTATAGCTTTTATATTATTTGTTTTATTTGTTTTATATTTGGATTTGTTTATTCAGTAAGATATTATAAAAATATTTAATATTTAGTAACGGCTTACAATATATTTAATTTGACGAGTTGGTTAACTACATTTGTCAGTATGAGCATCCATATACAAATACTTTTTTAAGATCAACATTTTTGCTACAATAATTAATATGAAGTGTAACGTTTTTTTCCTACTGAAGATAAGCTTGTATTGTTAATATAGTAGGCTACAAGTTAGAAGTACAATATCTTGCCACAATATTCTGGAGTAAAAAAAAATTTGTTTCGATTTTTTTTTTTTTTGCGCTTAGGTGTTTAAAAGTAGGTTTTTGAATATAAATATATATATATATATATATATATCTATATATAGATATATATCTATATATATCTATATATATATATATACAGTTGAAACCAGAAGTTTACATACACTAAAAAAAGGAGCATAACCATTTTTTTAAAAAATGTCTGATGGTAAATCATACTAAACGTTTACTATTTTAGGTCCGTTAGGATTACCTAAATGATTTACATTTGTTAAATGCCAGAATAATGAGAGAATTTTTTTTTTGATAATTTTTTATTAATTTCTACACAGTCAAAAGTTTACATACATTTCCTTGGTATTTTTTTAGCTTTGCTTTTTAACTGTATAACTTTGGTCAAATATTTTGGGTATCCTTCCACAAGCTTCTCACAATAGTTTGCAGGAATTTTGGCCCATTGCTCCTGACAGAATTGGTGTAACTGAGTCAGATTTGTAGGCTGTCTTGCTCGCACAAGCTTTTCCAACTCTGCCCACAAATTTTCTATAGGATTGAGTTCAGGGCTTTGTGATGGCCACTCCAAAACATTCACTCTGTTGTCCTTAAAGCACATTTGAACTAATTTGGCAGTATGCTTAGGGTCATGGTCTGTTTAGAAGACCCATTTGTGGCCAAGTTTTAATTTCCTGGCTGACGTCTTGAGATGTTGCTTCAGTATTTCTACATAATGTTCTTTCTTCATGATGCCATCTATGCTGTGAAGTGGACCAGTCCCTCCTGCAGCAAAACAGCCCCACAACATGATGCTGCCGCCCCCATACTTCACAGTTGGGATGGTGTTCCTAGGCTTGTAAGCTT
>LR812541.1:46394909-46422409 GCA_903798195.1 Danio kyathit | reverse complement strand
TAAGAAAGAAATTTAATAATATTACATAGAAGTCACAAATAGTACATTATATTCGCAAGTTCATGGTTAAATACAGTGCTCAGCATAACTGAGTACACCCCATTTTGAAATGAATCTTTTGATCCATTTCTCAGTGAATATAGGCAATGTATTTTGGTGCATTTAAACAAACAGATTGATTAAACAGATATATTATTAAAATAATATTTTAGCCACCGAACATATTTAGAAATTGAAAGATAATGCAATTAAATTCAAGAAAAATATTGAAAAATATATTACAATCTACAAAATTTCAAATAAATTTTTCATTTTTTTGCTTCTCTTGATTTTTCCTCTTTTTTTATATTTGCATTTTATATTTTTCTATACAAATTTAAGTGTGCTAGTTTTGGACCGTTATCGTTATTTATTTTGTTAGATAAGCTTCAGATTTGGCTTCAATACTGACTAATTTACTGTATATGCACAATATATATTGTAAAGATTCCTATTAAAAATATGAATTTAAAAGATAGATTTGTGAGGGGTTGTACTTTATATATGCTGAGCACTGCGTGTACTGTATACGCTTTACATCTCTACACAACACCTTATATGTTAACTGTAATGTAATAGCATGCACCTTTTGTAAAGTACAGAAAAGGATTAGGCCAAGTAATAATAAAAATAAAACCATCTTGAGATTAAACTTCTTAAATTCTGAGAAAAAAGTTGTTAATTAACATGAAAAAACTGTTGGGAATAAACCTATTAATTTCTGAGAATAGAAATGTTAATTTTTGTAAATAAAGTCATTAATATTAGAAAAAAACTGTTGTCATGTTTCAAGAAAAAAAAAATAAATAATTAAATATAAGGGGTGGCACGATCGCCTCACAGCAGGACGGTTGCTGGTTCGAGCCTCATCTGGGTCAGTTAGCAATTCTGTGTAGAGTTTGCATGTTCTTCCCGTGTTTGCATGGGTTTCCTCAGGGTCCTCCGGTTTCCCCCACAGCCCAAAGACATGCGCTATAGGTGAATTGAATGAACTAAATTGGCCGTAGTGTATGTGTGGGAATGCAAGAGTGTATGGATGTTTCCCAGTGTTGGGTTGCAGCTGGAAGGGCATCTGCTGCTAAAACAGGTGCTGGATAAGTTGGCGGTTCATTCCGCTGTGGCGACCCCTGATTAATAAAGGGACTAAGCCGAAAAGAAAATGAATAAATATTAAATATAATAAATTTTTTTTTTTTTTAGATAAACGTATACTTCGAAAGTATACTTTGATACATATTGCAATACCTCTTCTGGCCTACAGGGGTCTATATGGAGCAGTTAGACTGATAATTTGTAATTATATTATTTTTGTTTTTATGTATTATCATAACCACACTTGTTTGTAGAGCAAGTAGTTTGACCGTTTTCTGCCATTTGTTACTCCATCATTTCTGCCATTGGCAACTGAATCTGAAGCTCTAAAACAGGGGTGCCCAAACATGGCCCTTGAGGGCCGGTGTCCTGCAAAGTTTGGTTCCAACCCCAATCAGACACACCTGGGCTAGCTAATTAAGCTCTTACTAGGATTTCTAGAAACATCCGTGCAGGTGGGTTAAGGCAAGTTAGAGCTAAAATCTGCAGGACACGGGCCCTCCAGGACTGAGTTTTGACACCCCTGCTCTAAAACAATCGCAGAAACAAGTGCACTTCCATATTGCAGAATAAAGTCCATACATATTGGAAATAAAGTTGGTAATTTATTTTAAAATGTGCGATTTTTCAATTTTGAAAAAAAAAAGTTAATGTTTTCTTTACATAATTAGAATGTTACTTCTTCTAGGTTATGTTTTTAAATGTTATTACAAATATATACAGGGCTTGGACAATGAAACTGAAACGCCTGGTTTTAGAACACAAAAGTTCATCAGTATGGTGTACGGCCTCCTTTTGCAGCCAATACAGCATCAACTCATCATGGGAATGACAGATTCAAGTCCTGCACAGTGGCCAGAGGGATTTTGAGCCGTTCTTCTTGCAGAATAGTGGCCAGGTCACTACGTGATGCTAGTGGAGGAAAAAAATTTCCTCACTCTGTCTTCTAAAACACCCCAAAGTAGCTAAATAATATTTAGATCTGGTGACTGTGCAGGCCACAGGAGATGTTCAACTCCATTTCGTGTTCATCAAACCACTGTCACCAGTCTTGCTGTGTGTATTAGTGCATTATCATCCTTGTACACGGAAACACCTTCAGGATACAATGTTTGACCCATTGGGTGCACATGGTCCTCCAGAATGGTTGGGTAGTCCTTGGCAGTGACCCAGCGGCCATTTAGCACAAGTATTGGGCGTAGGGAATGCCATGATACTGCAGCCCAAACCATCACTGCTCAACCCCTATGCATGCAACAGTCTGGGTGATGAGCTTCTTTGGGGCTTCTCCACACCATAACTCTCTCAGATGTAGGAAAGACAGTGAGGGTGGACTCATCAGAGAACAATACATGTTTTACATTGTCCACAGCCCAAGATTTTCACTGCTGGCACCAATGAAACTGACGTTTGGCATTGGCACGAGTGACCAAAGGTTTGGCTATAGAAGCAAGGCCATGTGTATTGACTCTGTGGAGCTCCAGACGAACAGTTTTGGTGGAAACAGGAGAGTTGAAGTGCACATTTAATTCTGCAGTGAGTTGGGCAGCTGTGGTTTTATGTTTTTGTATGCAACCTAGGTTAGCAGGCGGACATCTCTTTCAACTGGTGGAGGAAAGAATTTCCTGACTCACTCCCAAAATACCCAATAGAAGCTCAATAATATATAGGTCTGGTGACTGTGCAGGCCACAGAAGTTGTTCAACTTCATTTTCGTGTTCATCAAACCACTCTGTCACCAGTCTTGCTGTGTGTATTAGTGCATTATCATCCTGATACACGATGCCGCCTTCAGGATACAATGTTTGAACCATTGGGTCACATGGTCCTCCAGAATGGTTCGGTAGTCCTTGGCAGTGATGCACTCATCAGGCACAAGTATTGGGGAAATTACATGATACTGCGGCCCAAACTATCACTGATCCACCCCAGTCCTTGGCAGTGACCCAGCGCCCATTTAGCACAAGTATTGGGCGTAGGGAATGCCATGATACTGCAGCCCAAACCATCACTGCTCAACCCCTATGCATGCAACAGTCTGGGTGATGAGCTTCTTTGGGGCTTCTCCACATCATAACTCTCCCGGATGTGGAAAAGACAGTGAAGGTTGACTCATCAGAGAACAATACATGTTTCACAATGCACAACTCAAGAATTCCACTGCTGGCACCATTGAAACCGAAGTTTGGCATTAGCATTAATGACCAAAGGTTTGGCTATAGCAGCCTGGCTATGTATATTGATTCTGTGGAGCTCTAGACAAACAGTTTTGGTGGAACCAGGAGAGTTGAAGTGCACATTTAATTCTGCAGTGAGTTGGGCAGCTGTGGTTTTATGTTTTTTGTATACAACCTAGCACCCGGATATCCCTTTCAAACAGTTTCCTCTTGACATTACTCTGGATACCATGACTCATGATATATAACAAAGACTTGCTGTCTTGGTCACAGATGCACCAGTGAGAAGCGCACCAACAATTAGTCCTCTTTTGAACTCTGTTATATCACCCATAATGTTGTGTGCATTGCAATATTTTAGGCAAAGCTGTGCTATTAATTTGCTAATTTAACCTTCACACTCTGTTCTTACTGGTGGTGCTCTAATGCGCAGTCAGTGAAGATTGGCCACCAGGCTGCTCTAATTTAGTCATGTAACCTCCAACACTAAATTGACCAGTGTTTCAGTGCAGTAGTGTAGACTTTGCTATCAGTATTGTAACACAAATGAAAACATAAATTTTATAACTTTAGATTTTCAATGTGAACGGAAATTTAAACATCAACTTTGATAATAATGCTTAAATTTGCACATACAATCTCCATGTGTTCTTGACATTTACTTATCTAAGATTGCACTGGTTTTATAAGGTAACTACATGGGTTAAGCTTAAGTTCAGGTGTAGCTTAAGGGGACAGTTCTTGCTTATTACCCAGTTTATATACAGTTGAAACCAGAAGTTTACATACACTCTAAAAAAAGGAACATAACTATTTAAAAAAAATGTCTGATGGTAAATCATACTAAACGTTTACTATTTTAGGTCCGTTAGGATTACCTAAATGATTTACATTTGCTAAATGCTAGAATAATGAGAGAATTATTTTTTGGGGAATTTTTTATTAATTTCTAGACAGTCAAAAGTTTACATACATTTCCTTGGTATTTTTTTTAGCTTTGCTTTTAAACTGTGTAACTTTGGTGAAATGTTTTGGGTATCCTTTCACAAGCTTCACAATCATTTGCAGGAATTTTGGCCCATTCCTCCTGACAGAATTGGTGAAACTGAGTCAGATTTGTTGGCTGTATTGCTCGCACAAGCTTTTTCGCAAATTTTCTATAGGATTGAGTTCAGGGCTTTGTGATGGCCACTCCAAAACATTCTCTCTGTTGTCCTTAAAGCACATTTTAACTAATTTGGCAGTATGCTTAGGGTCATGGTCTGTTTGGAAGACCCATTTGTGGCCAAGTTTTAATTTCCTGGCTGATGTCTTGAGATGTTGCTTCAGTATTTCTACATAATGTTCTTTCTTCATGATGCCATCTAAGCTGTGAAGTGGACCAGTCCCTCCTGCAGCAAAACAGCCCCACAACATGATGCTGCCGCCCCCATACTTCATGGGATGGTGTTCCTAAGCTTGCAAGCTTTCCACTTTGTCTTCCAAATGTAACACTGGTCATTATGGCCAAACAGTTCAATCTTAGTATCATCAGACCGCAGGACATGTCTCTAAAAATTATTGTTTTTCCCAGTGCAATTTTGCAAATTGTAATCTGGCTTTTTTGTTGATTCTGGCTTGTTGATTTTCCGATGTTGTCACACAAGGAAGCAGTGTGTTTGAGGTTTACCTTTAATACTATTCTACAGTTGTGCCTCAAATGTTGTCAATTAGCCAATCAGAAACTTCCAAAAACTTGAAACCATCATCTGATCTTTTTCAGAGGCATAATAATTTCATTGTATGTAAACTTTATTTTTAAGGAAAAGTTATAACAATTTATCAAAAAAATATCTCTCTCGTTATTCTGCTATTAAACATAACAGAAACAAATTTGATAATCCTAACTTACCTAAAAGAGAAAAAGTTTAGTCACATTAACATCTAACTTTTAAAAATAGTTATGTGCCACTTTTATACAGTGTAAGTAAACTTCTGGTTTCAACTGTAACTACCATGATAAGTACAGAATAAATAAATGTAAAAAATGTCAAATTAGAGTAAAAAGACAGAAGATGAGGTTGACATCCTGTTTATTTCATTCAGTCCTGTATCAGTTGGTATAAATGTTCATAAAGAGGAACATTGACATTGCAGATCACTAGCACAGCCTGCGTATTTCCCGTGTGAATTTAACAGTATTCATACAGAAAATATACAGCCGTTTTCAAACAGGTTTTGAGAGCTGTCTACCATCTGTCCTGTGATTTCATAATCACAGGAAACTTTTCATGACGGGGAACGAAAAGCAGAATGAGTGTAATGCAATATGACTTTTGCAAAAACTCAATAAAAAGCTACATACATGTACACAAAGCAATACCCGGATAGACATTTAGGACGTGTGTGTGTGTGTGTGTGTGTGTACTTGTTTATGTGTATTACGAGGACACAAATTGTATAATGACATGGGTATGACCTAGTTGTACTCTATTAATGTGGTTTACAAGGACATACATTGTCCTCATAAATCAAAACACTTAAATGTAATATTTAACAGGGCCTTTTGACATTCAAACATTTGTTTTCTCACATGTTTCCTGTGAGGGTGGGGTTTAGGGGTAGGGTAAGGCCATACAATTTGTAGTTTTTATAGTATAAAGTACATTACGCCCATGTAGAGTCCTCGTAAATCATATATACAAGTGTGTTTGTGAAACTACCTGAGTATGAAGCCATGACACCATCATTACTGCATGCAATTTTAGGAATGCGTTTGATACAAGAAATGAAATTAAACATGACCTATAAAGCCACCAAATGTACATTAGACTTTCTTTGGTAGAATTGGATTCCCACTTTAAAAGTTGCCTATTCGTGCTAATAGTCACCAGAGCTTTTTAAACACTACCGTTTCGCTACAAATGGAGGATCAAACAGACAATAATACTAATAATGGTTTTAACAAAAATAAAATTAGAAAATAGAATTAGCGAAATGGTTTCGTATCTGGAATAACTCAAAAGGAACATCGTTTGTTGTTTCAGGATCCAATTCTGACTGCCGCTGAGACCAGTGGAAAAACATCCAGACGAGCCATTTACTGTATGTAGGAATCTTACAATAAACATAACATTACATTAAACGAAGCTAAGTTTGTGGGAAAAAAAGCATATGTAACTATGATTCTGTAGAAAAGTCCATAAAAGATGATAACTAAACATCTCCAAGTAATTAGCTTTTATGATTTGGAATACCATAAGGGACATTTTAGATTATAAAGATTGTCACAAGCAGCTCGATGACTTAGAAAATCACGTTGCGTGTGGTTATTGTCCCAGAAATACAATCAGCATGTTTGTTTTGTTTTTACAATTACCAAACAGTCTGTAATGGTTTATCTCCATCCAAGATTCATTTTAATCGTGCTTTCCTTTTCCTTTCTTCTGTTTCTTTCCGTTTTCCGTGACCTCTGCTGTCTTGCTGGTGCCGTTGGTTGACATGGAGGCACCGTTAACTGCGGATTTGGCTGTCTTGAGGCGTGGCTGGCGACGGTAGGTCTGGTAGTAAAAATTGGCGAACAGGATGATGAACGTGACGGCGTAGCCAATCAGAGCCCACTGCATCCATGCTGGGAATGGGCAGCCCGTGTAGAGAGAGTGAGCGGCATGGCCAATGGTGACGTGGAACTGGATCTGAAAACAAAGCAAAATAGGTATGTAGCAGATATGTGTGCAACTATTGATGAATTTTACTATTGAAATAAGTACAATACGCTGCTCATCAACACTTGCTTTAAATGTGCACTAAGGCTGATTCCGAAATTGTATACTTCTATACTATATAGTATGTTAAAACAGTATGCCGAGTGGTGTGTCCAAATTCATAGTATTTGAATGAGTTCCATTCATACTATTCAGATCAGGGATGTCAAACTCAGTTCCCGGAGGGCCGCAGCTCTGCGCAGTTTAGTTTCAACCTTAATTAGAAACAATTGATCATACTAATTGAGTCCTTCAGACATGATTGAAACCTACAGGCAAGTGTGTTGAAGCATGGTTGGAACTTAACTGCAGTGCTGCGGCCCTCCGGGAACTAAGTTTGACATCCCTGATGTAGATCGGTTGTGTAGTAAATTCAAATTCTAATCTAGTACCTACTTGAGTAGCAGCAAAGACTATAGAATACACAAGACGTGTCACTCTATAGTTTTGAGTGGGGAAAAGTGTAACGGTCAATATGGCGAATAAAGTCCCGCCTTCTACTACAGGAGCCAATCAGCGATCGCTATAGACTGATAATTCTCTGGAGGAGGGGCTCGGAGCAGACGTGAGTTTCGGCAGATTTTTTTGTGATTCGAACGTTACGAAATGACACTAAAGAGACAGTTGTTGTTTCATTTGGTGCTTCCTAATATGAAATGTAATAGTAAACTTGACAAGCAAGTTTGGAGAATTTGTTTCCTCATTCAGACAGAATGCCTGAGCATACTGCCCAAGTGGTGTTTCAAAGATGGCCGCCGAGTGAAATGACTAGCTTTAAAGGTACTTTGGTAGTAGGCGATTTTGGACGCAGCCTAATTGAATTTTACCAAACAATGTTGTTTTTTTTGAAAGCATTGAAAACAAACACACTCATAACTCAACAAGAGCCCCTTTTTGAGATCTCCAAATGTATTTGCCCAATGTAAATCTAAGCTACATATTAGTATTCCCTTTTTATACTTATTTCCCTTTTAAAGAGAACAAATGTAATCAAAGGCTGCTGAACACCTCTGTCTGAAAGGCATTTTTGATCAACTATATTACAAAATTGTATTTTTCATTTTGTATTTTTTTTTTCCTCTTTGGAGTAGAAATGTGTATATTCTAGGGCTGCACAATATATAATTTCAGCATCGATATTGCAATGTGTGCATCTGCAATAGTCACATCGCAGGACATCAAGCAATTTCAAGTGAATTTAAACCATTTAGACAAAAAAAAAGATAAAGTTTGCCACTTTTTTTGCCACAAAGATTAATTCTATATTATATTATATTATTATATAGGCAACGCAGTGGCGCAGTAGGTAGTGCTGTCGCCTCAGAGCAAGAAGGTCGCTGTTTCGAGCCTCGGCTGGGTCAGTTGGCGTTTTTGGGTGGAGTTTCAATGTTTTTTCCATGGGTTTTCTATGGGTGCTCCGGTTTCCCCCACAGTGTCATGCAGTACAGGTGAATTGGGTAAGCTAAACTGTCCATAGTGTATGAGTGTGAAGGAGTGTGTGTGGATGTTTCCCAGAGATGGGTTGCAGCTGGAAGGGCATCCGCTGCGTAAAAACGTGCTGGATAAGTTGGCGGTTCATTCCGCTGTGCCGACCCCAGATTAATAAAGGGACTAAGCTGAAAAGAAAATGAATGAATGAATAAATGAATTATTATTTATATTTTATTATACCAATGAAAACTATAGTGTTATTTTACATTTGATTATGGTTTGTTGATTAATTTCTGTACCTTAATACTCTTATTTTTGTGCTATTGTTTTCATCTGTGATTTTAATTTATTTTATTATATATATATATATATATATATATATATATATATATATATATATTTTATTTTTTTATTTTTTATTTATTTATTTATTTTTTTTCTTCAAATTTTCACAGTATGTCTGATAATATTTTTTTCTTCTAGAGAAAGTCTTATTTGTTTCATTTTGGCTAGAATAAAAGCAGTTTTGAATTTTTTAAACACCATTTTAAGGACAAAATTATTAGCCCCTTTAAGCGATATTTTTTTGATAGTCTACAAAACAAACCATCGTTATACAATAAATTGCCTAATTACCCTAACCTGCCTAGTTAAGCCTTTAAATGTCACTTTAAGCTGTATAGAAGTGTCTTGAAAAATATCTAGTCAAATATTATTTACTGTCATCATGACAAAGATAAAAGAAATCAGTTATTAGAAATGAGTTATTAAAACTATTATGATTAGAAATGTTGAAAAAATCTTGTCTCCGTTAAACAGAAATTGGGGAAAAGAAATAAACAGGGGAGCTAATAATTCAGGAGAGCTAATAATTCTGACTTCAACTGTATATATGTATATATATATACACGTATGTACCTTATGCAGATGCACACCCGTAAAAAAAATCATCCCAATCAATGTAAATTTATGAATCTTTTCCAAATAGTTATCCTGTTAAATTATATTCATATTGCAATATATAATGCAGAAAAAAACAAATATCGCAATGTCAGTTTTTTCCAATATTGTGCAGCCCTAGTATAAACCATACAAAGTATCAAGCTGATCGGTCTAGTTCCTTTCACGTGACTCACAGCATTCTTTCAACTAGGTGTGCCTGGAAAGCGTAATCGTGGTGCTCCCAATATGTGCGCGCCTCCTTCGGAATCAACAAACCTGCACGCGTAAAAGATATGCACGATATGCAAATGGTCCTTAAGGCTGGTTTATACTTCTGCGTCGAGTGATCAGCGTGACCCACGGTGCATGCCTTGTGTGTAGTCATGCATTTATACTTCTGCATGCTGTTTATGTTTCATTTGTAACACTTTCAAAACGCTAGCTGGCAGTAGACTCTGTGTCGAGTTTCTTAGCGGGTGTTTTGTTTTTTCTGAACGCTACCTTAATGTACAAGCTAAAACCGCCAGCACCGCCCACACTTGTCACCACTACCAAGCCGACCAATCACAGAGCTTGCGATACGCGCCGTTGCAATGCGTAGTTACATTTTTTGAGAGGTGCACATCAGCCATGGCGAAGGCTATGCGACCATGCTGCGCCGGACCATACACGTGTGCTTGACGCAGAAGTATAAATTAGCCTTTAGTTGATAGCCTCAGTCATAGTTAATCCAGTGTGTGTGCGTATTAGCCTCAGTGTACAACTCGGAACTTTAAACTAGCGCATAGTTGGCATAACTTTGTTTAGTTGCAGCAGTTTTTTTCTTAATTTACTTAATTTAGCCTCTGTTTCATCAATTGCAGATTGTGGCTATATTTATAATACATGTTTAATTAATAATGTAAATGCAAAAGGTATTTTTACTTTTCCAAACCACTGTACATTTTATATTTAACTGAAACTGAATGATTTGCCTTGTGTATCTTAAGCTGTGCAAGCTAGTAGCAATACAAATCAGTTGACTAAACAAAAATGGATTTCAGCTAGTCAGATGTGTTCTTTGATATCCATTGTTGCATGGAAAATAATAGTATATTATTCAAAAAAAAATAACCAAGAGAGATGTGTGGTGTTTATTTTACCATCTGAATAATAGTGAGATATTTCTTCCACCACAGGTACTTCTGGATCTTCGGGCCAAATGCTGCCAGGCCGTAGTAGCCGTACATCAGCACGTGAATGCCTGAGTTAATCGTAGCGCCAAAGAAAGCTGTGGAGAAAGAAGGAGATTTAGTTAGATTTAACATCAACAAATATGGTGGTCCAACACAATATTGATTGAGTTACAGGATTGTGTGTCACGGAAAAGTAAGATTATAGTATATTGTTTAAGACAATGAGACTCTTTCATTAAACATGGGCAACAGTCATATTTCTGTGGAAATTTCTCGTAATACAAAAATCTAAAGAAGTTTAATGAATGAGGCAAATTACGTCAAGATACCATCCACTTCAAGCCATTTATATTAATAAAAGGGATAGTTCACCCAAAAATTAATATTGCTATCATTTACTCACTTTTCACTTTAATTTGAGTTTCTTTATTCTGTTGAACACAAAAGAAGATATTTTGAAAAATGTTGGTTGCTGGCACCAATTGACTTCCATTTTGTAATTTTTTTGTAATCCATTTTCGTAATTTTGTCCTACTACGGAAGTCAATGGGTGCATCAACATTCTTCAAAATATCTTCTTTTGTGTTCATAAAGGATTAAAGGTGCAGTATGTAAGTTTGACACCCAGTGGTTGAACTAGGTATTGCACTCCTTGATCATAATAAAAGTACGCTGGGATGCCAGATTGTGTACAGGAGCGAGTGATTTAAACTGTGTTCTAAATAAAAGCAACGACACGCGATAGAGGGAATATTTTCCATATTAAAAGGAGTTTTTGTCCTAACCAACACCTCGAATTGATATATTAGAAATGGCTTCTATTTCTCACAGCTGAACAACAGAAACCTATGACAGCTAGATCACCTCAGGTAAGCCTTGTGTGCTTTATTCTGTGCTAAATGCTAACAATGCGAGTTTTAATGCATTTTACATGGCATTTGTTGCCATATACAGAAAGCAGAAAGTTCACCTCAGATCTTGAAAATACAATAAAGCGTCTGAAATTGAACTTTAGAACTAAACACATATGAGTGATTCAGCATCTACATTGATGTTAAAGTGGGTTAACATGTATTAAATAGATTCTAAACCTTACCATTTCGTGAGTGAGTGCATATTCTGTGCTTCTGAAAGGCTGTATTTACATTTCTGCCGTGTTTCGTCTGGTGCAAACAGCCAAATAGCTGATCACTGCCTCTCTCGTCACAGCGTGTTGTTAGGACACGTGGTTACAATGTAACCTGCTCACCTAATGTTTACCTTCGTAATATTTATGTCATTTGCTAATTAATAACCTCATGTGGAACTGAATCTGTCTCCCATACTGTTCTTTTTGGTCACGGACGCATGCTTTCAGAGTCTTTCTAAATGAATGAATGAAATGCGCTGTTTTCCAACAAGGCAACCCAGGGTGCTGACATATAATTGGCTAAACTGGCATCGTGCATATGAAATTTATCTAAACAAAGACAGCGTTCCGGCACGGAAAACCCATTTTCAAAGCAGAATATCTGACTTCAGCATTGTTTTTCAGTTAAACAAGTATGTTCACTTGGGATGTCTCTTAAATATCTGCACACATATTATGGTATTTTTATGCTTTAGAAGAGTCAAAAACTTACATACAGCACCTTTAAAACCCACATGACAGAGAGAAAATGATAAGGTACATTTCATTTTTGGGTGAACTATCTCTTTAAGTTAACACGATAAAACACAGAGAAGCAAGTATGTAATGTTTTGGAAGCGTCAGCAACATTTGTTGAGACTCAGGATTACAGTATCTCAGCCCAGTCCTCCACAGACCCATGTCAGATCATTATCCTCTGTTCACCTTTTCCTCCTTATTAACCCACTGACCATCTGTACCCAGTCGAACCTTTTGACCCCTTCTACATCCCCCTAAGCTCTCCTAACCTTTCCTCTCGTTTCCTTAAATCTCCTCATCCTTCCTTTGTTCCAGGGTCTCTACTTGGTAAAGCAGTAACACTGTCTGTCTGTCTGTCTGTCTATCATGTGTGTCTGTCTGTCTGTCATTCTATCTAGACATCTTTCTTTTGTATAATTTTTTTCTAACTATCTGTCATTCTATCTATATCTATCTATCTATCTATCTATCTATCTATCTATCTATCTATCTATCTATCTATCTATCTATCTATCTATCTATCTATCTATCTATCTATATATATATATATATATATATATATATATATATCTTTCTGTCTGTCTGTCTATTATTTTTATCTATCTGTCTATCTTTTGTATAATTTTTTTCAGTCTGCATTTTATCTGTCTGTCTATCTTTTGTATCTTTTTCTATCTGTCGTTCTATCTGTCGTTCTATCTGTCGTTCTATCTATCTATCTATCTATCTATCCATCCATCCATCCATCCATCCATCCGTCCGTCTGTCTGTCTGTCTGTCTGTCTGTCTGTCTGTCTGTCTGTCTGTCTGTCTGTCTGTCTGTCTGTCTGTCTGTCTGTCTGTCTATCTATCTATCTATCTATCCATCTGTCTATCTGTCTGTCTGTCTGTCTGTCTATTATTTTTTTCTATCTGCCTGTATTTCTATCTATCTGTCTTTTGTATAATTTTATTTTGTCTGTCGTTCTGTCTGTCTATATTTTGTATCATTTTTTTCTTTCTGTCTGTCGTTCTATCTATATATCTATCTGTATTATTATTATTATTATAATTATATTATTTTTATCTATCTATATGCTGTCGTTCTGTCTATATATCTGTCTATCTTTTGTATTATTTTTTCTATCAGTCTGTCTATATTTTTTTAACTATCTGTTTGTCATTCTATCTCTATTAATTTTTTATATTTGTCTGTCTGTCTTTTGTATATATTTTTTTCTGTCTGTCTGTCGTTCTATCCATATATCTGTCTTTCTTTTGTATCTTTTTTCTGACTGTGTGTCATTTTATCCATCTGTCTGTCCATCTATCTTTTTTTAACTAATTGTCTGTCTATCTTTTTTATCATTTTTTTCTCTTTGCCTGTCTGTCTCTTGTATACATTTTCTACCTATCTGTCTGACTGTCTGTATCTTTTTTTGTGTCTGTCGTTCTATCTATTTGTTTGTATAAGTCTTTTCTATCTATCTATCTGTCATTCTATCTATCTATCTATCTGTCATTCTATCTATCTATCTGTCTGTCTATCTATCTGTCTGTCTGTCTGTCTGTCTGTCTGTCTGTCTGTCTGTCTGTCTGTCTGTATGTCTGTCTGTCTGTCTGTCTGTCTGTCTGTCTGTCTGTGTTTTTATATATATACATATATATATACATTGCACCTATAGGCCAAATATTTAAATATTTGTGTGTGTGTGTGTGTGTGTGTGTGTGTGTGTGTGTATGAGCAAAATGTGGTAAGAAGTAAGAACCTATAAAATGTATGGGTATTGAAGAGTAACTTTTTTTGCAGTTAAAAACTACTGTCAGGATTTACCAAAGACATGGTAAAACATTAGCAAAAATATAGTGGACCGCATGATTTGTGTGTTGACCTTATTTCATAAGCATTTGTAGGAGTCGCTCTTCTAGATGCTAAATTTATCGAAGTATAGTATTTAAATAAATCACCTAATTGGTATTTGCGACATTAGATAATGCCGAAAAAAGCATGTCTTAACCCATTTTGTATCTATGTTGTCAGTAGATTACATAGAGCTTACCATCATCAGCTCTGCTTGTTAGCGACCTAATTTGCGCTGGTTTATGCATGGCGTTAGACATTCTGAAAATTAGCTGCTGTGTCTGTGTGTATTTCATTCACATACTGCAAGTAGATCACTCACAAAACCTTTTTTGGCACTTTTAATTTGCGCGGCATAGTAAATATATGTTATTTGTGACATTTCAGGAAACAAATCTGTATAAAAACATAGGTATTACAAGGTGATGGTGAAATATGAGGACATTGCTGATGTCCTTATTTCTCAAAAAGCTTATAAATCACTCAGAATAGTTTTTTTTCAGAAAGTAAAACTGCAGTTTCCCATGAGGGTTGGGTTTAGGGTTAGGGCAATAGAAAATACAGTTTGTACAGTATAAAAACAATGGAAAACCTATGTAATGTCCCCACAGTTCACAAAAACAAATGTGTGTGTCTATGTGTGTACTCACACTGTCCACCAGGAACCCACTTGATGCCGATCCACCACAGGATGAACATTGTGCAGTGGTGATAGACGTGCAGGAAGCTGACCTGATTAAACTTCTTCCTCATGATGAAGAAAACCGTATCCAGAAACTCCACTCCCTTCGAGATGTAATACCACCACAGAGCCGACGCTATCTGCGGAAATACCAGATATATATCTATCAGTGATTATCTTTATTTCTTTCATTATTTTACAGATCTGGGGTCTCATTTATAAATGTTGCGTACGCACAAAATGGGGGTTATATTATTATAAAAAACAAACTTGACGCAAGTAAACATATTTAACTTAAATATTAACTTCATTGAACCACTTTATAGTGTTATAGCAACATGAGGTTAGTACACTGGTAAGACACATTAGCAAAATGCTAATTTGTGCATGCAGCATGGACATGTTTGAAGTTAGCAAAATGTTTACCATGTGCTGAATTCTATTAGAATTTTTTTAATAGAAAGCATAATATTGAAGAGAATATGAGTAAAAATTTGTTGCTAGTTTTCTTTTTTTTTAAGTTATGGATGATCTTCCATCTTGTGTTGTGAAAATCAGAAATCTATCTTTCCTTCTATTCATTCCTTCTCTCGCTTTCCTTCTCTTTTTCTTCTTTCTCTTCTTTTCTTTCATTCTTTTCCTTAATTTCTTTCTTCTGCTTTCTTTTTCTCTTTCATTTTCTTCCTTCTTTTGCTTTCTTTCTTTCTTTCTTTCTTTCTTTCTTTCTGTTCCTAATTTCTTTCTTCCTTCCTTTAATCATTTCTTTCTCCCTTTTCTCTTTTTTTTTCTTGTTTTTTCTTTCTCCCTCTCCTTTTCATCCTTCTTTTGCTTTTTCCTGTTCTTCCTTCTTTCTTCCTTTCCATTCTTTCTTTTTTATTTTCCCCTTTCATTTCCATTCTTTCTTTGTTTGTTTCTTTGTTTCTTTCTTTCTTTCTTTCTTTCTTTCTTTCTTTCTTTCATACCAGAAGTGAACCGGACAAGAGTTTGCGCGATCCATAGCCCAGACCATCTCTTCCAGGCGGACTTGGGTACGGTTGATGAGTTCAGAAGACACGTTCACACTAACTAAATGTACCATACTTTGATGTCAAATGAACCCGGGTGCGGCCCAAAAGTGCTAGTGTGAAAGCACCCTTGATTTCTTTCTTCCTTTTATTTTTTTCTTTCTCCCTATTTTCTTTGTTTTGCTATTTCTCTCTCTCTCTCTCTCTCTCCTTCTCTTATTTTTTCTTTCTCTCTTTCCTTTTCTTTCTTCTTTTTTTAGTGTTGCTTACTAAAAGTATTGCTTCTTACCTATAAAGCTTTAAATAATCGAGCTCCTGTTTATCTAACCAACCTCCTGTCTCGCTACAACCCAACCCGCTCTTTAAGATCTCAAACCTCAGGGCTTCTGTTGTGCCTAGAATAACAAAGTCTACTAAAGGAGGTCGAGCCTTCTCATTTATGACCCCTAAACTCTGGAATAGCCTTCCTGATAATGTCCGAAGCTCAGACACACTCTCACTCTTCAAAACTAGATTAAAGACCTATCTTTTTAGTAAAGCAATGCATCACATTACAGCATGATGCATGAGTATGCTCCATGCAGGTGAGCAGGCTTGACAACCACCTGTAGGACACACACCTGTCTTAATGCACCCGACATTTTGTTATACTTATATGCTTTACATATTTTGAAATACTTATATGCTTTACATGTTTGTTTCTATGTTTGTTTATATAACTACTATTTTCATTTATAATACTTAATTTCTGCATCTTGTTTATATACACTATGAACAGCAGCTACGCTAATTGTTCTCTTTATTCTTAATTTCCACCAGGGGATACTCATCCTGAGGCCCATAGAGATTATGCAGCGCCATTGATGCGATCCACGACCTGTGAAGAAATGATGCCAAGGTATGCATAATCCTGGACCAGGCTGTATTCTGAGCTGATGCTGTGGTGGTCATGGAAGAGCAGAGAGCGGGAGACTGATTCCTGAAAAACCCCAGTGAGAGACGAGTCTCCGCATTGATCATGTAGGCCAGCCTGAACACCCGCCGGTGACCTACTCAAACCTGCAGTTCTCAACGATGGACGTCCAGCGTTCTCCAGCCTCCGGTACCGAGACTGCAGCTCTGCACAAGAAATTTGGCCAGAGGAGAAATGGTCGTGCCCAACTGAGCCTGGTTTCTCTCTAGGTTTTTTCCTTTACTTTCACCAATTGGTGAAGTTTTGTCTTCTGCCTCTCCACTGTCGCCACTGGTTTGCTTGGTTTGGGACTCGTGGAGCTGCGCATCGATGGATTTGCTCTTCAGTGTTTGAACTCTCAGCAGTGAAAATTAAACCACACTGAACTAAACTGAACTTAATCTCTGAAAACTGAACTGATACTCTTTCAATTCACTATAATCTTCTATTGAAGCTGCTTTGACACAATCTACATTGTAAAAGTGCTATAGAAATAAAGATGAATTGAATTCTTTTTTCTTTCTCCCTTTCCTTTTCTCTTTCTTATTTTTTCTCCCTTTCCTTTTCTTATTTCCTTTTTTCTTTCTCCCTTTCCTTATCTTCCTTTCTTGCTTTCTTCCAATTTACAAAGCAGTTTCAGACATCACGTTAAGTTTTTCTCAAGCCAACAGAACAGTTTGTCCCAACAATCTGTACTATCCAGTTGCATTTAATTGGCTCTTTCCATCCATTTGCTGCAGCACCGTGAGGATGGAGGCGTGGCCTGCGGGTGGCGAGACTCCTGACCTCATCTCTGTCCTTATGCAAACCAGCCAAACCCAGCCAGCCAATGAGGGTGAGGGTTCATGCCAACACAACAGCATGAGGAAACTCTAACCCACGTCACTGGACGCGTTACTGGGGATTCAGCCATCTGATTACAGTTAAGTCTTGATCTCAACTTTCTCCCTTTTCCTTACAGCTGTAAAATACCTGCTGAGCACTAATGGTCCTTAAGATCGTTTTAGTGAGCTAGTATGTATAGTCATTAGAATTAGCTTTATGTCATATTAGAGATAACAAACCCTATTGAATTTCACGATTTCTCATATCAGGACATAATTAAAAATATATACAAATGAAGTCAGATTTATTAGTACCCCTGTTTATTTTTCCCCCAATTTCTGTTTAACGGAGAGAAGAATTTTTCCAACACATTTCTAAACATAATAGTTTTAATAACTCATTTCTAATAACACTTCTATACAGCTTAAAGTGACATTTAAAGGCTTAACTAGGTTAATTAAGTTAACTGGGCAGGCTAGGGTAATTAGGCAAGTTATTGTGTAACGATGGTTTGTTCTGTAGACAGTCGAAAAAAAAAATTAGCTTAAAGGGGCTTATAATTTTGACCTTAAATGGTTCTTAAAAAATTTAAAACTGCTTTTTTTCTAGCTGAAATAAAGCAAATAAGACTTTTTCTAGAAGAAAAAAATATTATCAGACATACTGTGAAAATTTCCTTGCTCTGTTAAACATCATTTGGGAAATATTTAAAAAGAAAAAAAAATTCAAAGGGGGGCGAATAATTCTGACTTCAACTGTATATACAGCGGGAAATATACGTATTGAACACATCAACCAATTTTCTCAGAAAACATATTTCTAAAGGTGCTGTTGACTTGAAATTTTGACAAAAACAAATCTAATCGGTTAAAAAAAGTATTGAACACATGAAGAAAGGGAGGTGTAGAAAGGCAGTGAAAGCCCAGAAAGCAGCTGAAATCTCTCAGTAGTTCTTCAAGTGTAAATGAATATTAGCTGCTTCAGTCCAACATCTACATTAGCAGGAGGATGAAGATGAAACCAGGGTAGACATTTCAGCAAGACAGTGATCCAAAACGCAGCAAAGGAAACTCTCAAATGCTTTCAGAGAAAGAAAATCAAGCTGTAGAATGGCCCAGCCAATCACCTGACTTGAATCCAATTGAGAAAACAAAATAAATCTCAGATTTGATAGACGAGACCCACAGAACAATCAAGATTTTGACACTTTGTTGAAGTCTGTGAAAAACTCACACCTGAGCGATGCATGTGACTTCATTCTCTATATGAGAGGTGTCTTTAAGCTGCCATCACCAAAAAAGCCTTTTATATAAAGTATAAAACACATTTCAGTAGTTCAGTGCTTTCTCCTTGTGTCATTACATTGTTATTACACATAACTCATGTTTCAGATTAATTTAATTTTTTTTATTTTTTTTAATGTTTGTATTGTTTGGGTTTTTACCAAAATCTGCTTCAATTCAATGTCAAAAGCTCCTTTAGAAATACTATTCCCAAGAAAAAACATGATGTTCAATACTTATTTCCCCCGCTGTGTGTGTGTATATATATGTGTGTGTATATATATATATATATATATATATATATATATATATATATATATATATATATATATATATATATATATATATATATATATGTGTGTATATATATGTGTGTGTGTGTGTGTGTGTGTGTGTGTGTGTGTGTGTGTGTGTGTGTGTGTGTGTGTGTGTGTGTATAAATTTCTTGGCATGTATTAAAATCTGGAAGACTTTACTTCAGGTGAACAAAATCACATGATATCTCACATCGTGTTAATAACAAAAATAAAGCCAAGGTAAAGAAGAGGTAAAAAGAATTACTGAGTTAAATTCAATACCTCTTAAGATTTTTTAAGACTTCTTCCCAAGATTTTAACACTTCATCGGCCCTTTAAGTTTCAACTGGTGACATTTTAACTTACAGTATTTATTACTAACCTCTAACTGTAAGAAGGCACATCTAAAGAGTCTTAGCTTGTGATAACTCCTTATCAATGCAACATAATTCAGAATGGTGGGAACAAAGGAAAATTAATATGAAGTTCTGTCATGAAAATCTATTGGGCGTGTAGGCTGATAAGTTAAATCGAATCTCATACTACACTACCTGACAAAAATCTTGTCGCCTATACAAGTTTGAGGAACAACAAATAATAACTTGACTTCTAGTTGATCATTTGGTATCAGAAGTGGCTTATATGAAAGGCAAAGGCCTCTAGATTACGCTTATTTTACCAAAATAAAATATGATCATGCCTTGATTATTAATTATTTAATTAGGACAATAAGGTCTGACTTTGCTTGGACAAAAGTCTTGTCACTTAACAGAAATAATGTACTGTATAGAATATAAAGTCATGCTGCAGTGGAAAAAGAATGAATATTGTGTCTGACTCCCATGAGCTTGGAGGACTGCATCCATACATCTCTGAATGACTCAAATCACTTATTAATAAAGTCATGTGGAATGGCAAAGAAAGCGTTCTTGCAGGACTCCCAGAGTTCATCAAGATACTTTGGATTCATCTTCAATGCCTCCCTCCTCCATTTTGCCCCAAGACATGCGCAATAATGTTCATATCTGGGGACTGGGCTGGCCAATCCTGGAGCACCTTGACCTTCTTCGCTTTCAGGAACTTTAATGTTGAGGCTGAAGTATGAGCAGGAGCGCTATCCTGCTGAAGAATGTGCCCTCTCCTGTGGTTTGTAATGAAATGGGCAGCACAAATGTCTTGATTGGCTGTTGTCGCCTCAAGCAGGAGTTTATCGATTAGCATCCGAATATTCGCAAAACAAATTCTGGCAGACTTTACCATACAACTATACATTGTATAACTAAAAATCATACAAAATTCTAATACCATGTAAAATTGTATTTTTTTAATACTTTATAAGGGCCTTAAATGTCTCTAAATTGCTCTGTCAACTTTTAATACTTTTCTTAAGACCCTGTAAGCGGTATGTCCTCAATCAGATAGCTAAGGGAAGACAGCATACTGTGTTTCTTACCCTGACTTCATTAACATCATTGGAGTAGTTGACAGGCTGGCAGAGGTAGCTGTAACCGGCCGCTCTGGAGCCCAGGAGCAGCTGCGCAGAAAAACACACAGAAATTATTCAGATGTGCTGAAGCCAAGGTTAAAGTCTGCCTGTGATAAAGTGCTTGATTTGGCCACAGTTGATTAGCTTTTGGAAAACACAATCGGTGCATGTGAATTCATAACTTCTGCTAGCTGACTGTTTGATATATACAGTTGTGTTGTGCATTGTAATATAATGTATTTAGTTTTGGGTCATTTGTTATTACTATAGTTGTTGTATTATTATTATTAGTCCATAATGTAGTGTAAAAACATTGTGAAACATCAATATCTGTGCATTGTCCATTAATATAAAAAGCTTATCAGACGTATAGGTAATATGAAGTAAGCTAATATAAATGTATAGTTTTATGCATTATATTTATCTTTTAAAAAAAAGCTTAAATTAGCAAATAAAACACAAGGTAGGCCTACTGGGCAAAAAGGGGATGCCTCTCAGACAATTTTAGAAGCTGTCATTCATTCATTCTCACCATGTTAAATGCATGTTACACTTCCGACTGTACATTGTGTTTTCTTTTTCCTATAATGCAGAGTTTTAAGGTAAGGGACGTTTTCATTTGCCATTCACTGAGAGTCCGACAGGCTCATCCAGTTCATCAAACTCTGTCTTTTAAAATCGAAAGCGGAATAAAACGCTCTCCATAAAAGCCGGCGTATCAGCGCGCTGCTACATTGAAAACATATGATTCGATTCGCACCTTCTGATTGGTTCTCGAGATATAGCGGCTTTTGCTGTCAAAGGGAAGTGGCGTTTTATCGGCTTTGCCAACAAACTGTTATTTCTGAATGCGCTGACACAGGGATTTAGATGATTAGAAGCAAATCTATTTGTTGATGGTGTACTACGTGCCTAAAGCATTCACTCAATGCCATTTTTTGCGGAAGTGACGTGTAGCGGCTTTTGCATCTGAACTCATATAGATATATATATATATATATATATATATATATATATACAGGGATTGCAGAATTATTAGGCAAGTTGTATTTTTGAGGATTAATTTTATTATTGAACAACAACCATGTTCTCAATGAATCCAAAAAACTCATTAATATCAAAGCTGAATATTTTTGGAAGTAGTTTTTAGTTTGTTTTTAGTTTTAGCTATTTTAGGAGGATATCTGTGTGTGCAGGTGACTATTACTGTGCAGAATTATTAGGCAACTTAACAAAAAACAAATATATACCCATTTCAATTATTTATTTTCACCAGTGAAACCAATAGAACATCTCAACATTCACAAATATACATTTCTGACATTCAAAAACCAAACAAAAACAAATCAGTGACCAATATAGCCACCTTTCTTTGCAAGGACACTCAAAAGCCTGCCATCCATGGATTCTGTCAGTGTTTTGATCTGTTCACCATCAACATTGCGTGCAGCAGCAACCACAGCCTCCCAGACACTGTTCAGAGAGGTGTACTGTTTTCCCTCCTTGTAGATCTCACATTTGATGATGGACCACAGGTTCTCTATGGGGTTCAGTTCAGGTGAACAAGGAAGCCATGTCAATTGTTTTTCTTCTTTTAGACCCTTTCTTGCCAGCCACGCTGTGGAGTACTTGGACGCGTGTGATGGAGCATTGTCCTGCATGAAAATCATGTTTTTCTTGAAGGATGCAGACTTCTTCCTGTACCACTGCTTGAAGAAGGTGTCTTCCAGAAACTGGCAGTAGGACTGGGAGTTGAGCTTGACTCCATCCTCAACCCGAAAAGGCCCCACAAGCTCATCTTTGATGATACCAGCCCAAACCAGTACTCCACCTTCACCTTGCTGGCGTCTGAGTCGAACTGGAGCTCTCTGCCCTTTACCGATCCAGCCACGGGCCCATCAAGACTCACTCTCATTTCATCAGTCCATGAAACCTTAGAAAAATCAGTCTTGAGATATTTCTTGGCCCAGTCTTGATGTTTCAGCTTATGTGTCTTGTTCAGTGGTGGTCGTTTTTCAGCCTTTCTTACCTTGGCCATGTCTCTGAGTATTGCACACCTTGTGCTTTTGGGCACTTCAGTGATGTTGCAGCTCTGAAATATGGCAAAAGTGGTGGCAAGTGGCATCTTGACATCTTGGCAGCTGCACGCTTGACTTTTCTCAGTTCATGGGCAGTTTATTTTGCGCCTTGGTTTTTCCACACGCTTCTTGCGACCCTGTTGACTATTTGAATGAAACGCTTGATTGTTCGATGATCACGCTTCAGAAGCTTGGCAATTTTAAGAGTGCTGCATCCCTCTGCAAGATATCTCACTATTTTTGACTTTTCGGAGCCTGTCAAGTCCTTCTTTTGACCCATTTTGCCAAAGGAAAGGAAGTTGCCTAATAATTATGCACACCTGATATAGGGTGTTGATGCCATTAGACCACACCCCTTCTCATTACAGAGATGCACATCACCTAATATGCTTAATTGGTAGTAGGCTTTCGAGCCATTACCGCTTGGAGTAAGACAACATACATAAAGAGGATGATGTGGTCAAAATACTCATTTGCCTAATAATTCTGCACTCCCTGTATATATATAGTGCTTCCCATAGATTTTAAATATATTTGCGGTGGTAGCCGGATTGAAACACACCATTTACCCACATCACATAAATAACAAATAACAAACTAAACATAATTTAATTTTTAACAATAATTGTATTTATTAGGATACTGTTATACACTGTTTCTTTTCAATGGGTTAAAGTTTTAAAACAAAAGACTGTTGAAATAAAAAAGTCATCCACTATTTCTCTTACTTTACTATTCAGGAGCCATGTGCAGCCACTGACAGGTAAAATCTGCTTCTCTCTCTTTCAAGTTCAAAGCAAACTTGAATTCCAAAGCATATTAGATATGTATATAAAATAGCCTATGTAATATAATAACGCCATCAAATTAATAAAATTATCAGCAAATGAGAAATAAATGACAGAAAAAGTTAATAAAATCAGACATTATCTCTACAAATGATCATAATTACAAGATCAAAACGTGTGGATTATTTAAATTAGACAAATGCGTTGATTAACCATTACTAATGGTGTAGGTATATTTAGCAGCCAGTTTAGACCAGTCATTTCCCCCTCTCTGAGTATATAGTAAAGTTTTTCTGAGTCTGAGTGCTGACAGTTCATGCGCGCACAGAACGAAACGGGTAGAGGATTTTGCACTACATAATCGATATATATATATATATATATATATATATATAATTATTAATGCTGGACAAAATCAGCAAACAACAGCAATACTTTTACTATTAGTTACAGACAGGGTGCGAATTACAGGAGGTTTGGGGATATTGACCTCTCTAATTTATGTTTGATCCCCCCTGAAGGGGGGGGGGGGCGTCAGCTCCTTAATAATGAAAAATTATTTTCTCTGCTTTGTATTGTAATTAATATTGTTAATAATTAAATTAATAAAATAAAATTAATAATATAAATATACATTTGTCTACCCCTGTAATGGTTCATACCACTGTGAATGCATAATCATGCCAATCAGTCTGCAAGAAAAAAAGTCATTCAACAGTCTGAAACCGGCAGATCTAGAGCATGATAGACAACATAACTGTTCACAAGACTGTTTACTCGTAAAATAGCTGTTCGTTTCTACATATAGCCTAAAAGTAAAGTCAAATTAGATGCATAGTTTGACTTACAGTAACCTTAGAAGTAGCTAATCAGATACTGTAGTTCAGAATACACAAAATATCCCTCAAAACACTGAAAATTTAAATACATTTTATTAATAAATAAGATGTAATTTAAATAAATACATACATTTGATTCACTGAAGCATGTATTACAAAAACTAACATTGCTGAAAAAGTTGACCCCTCCGATCGTCAATGTATAATTCGCACCCTGGTTGCAGACCTACTATACATCGCATAATCAAAAATTAAACAAAATTGAATACCTTGTAAAATAGCATTTAAAGGCATTTTTATTCAATGTTTGATATTATTCATATGTGCTGAACACAAGGTTTTTCTTCTGAAGAAAGTCTTACGTCTTTTAGTTTGGCAGGAAAAAATATATGTATTTTAAATTAAATTATTAGTGTTGGACAAAGATTAATCACCATTAACTGCATCCAAAATAAAAGTTTGTTTTTACATAATATATGCGTGCGTGGGTGCTGTTTTTATTTATTTTGTATATATAATAACATACATACATACATGCATGCATATATTTGAGAACATGTTTATTTACAGTGCATCCGGAAATATTCATAGCGCTTCACTTTTTCCACATTTCTTTATGTTACAGCCTATGTTACAATCCAAAATGGATTCAATTCATTTATTTCCTTAACATTCTACACACAATACCCCATAATGACAATGTAAAAAAAAGAGTTTTTGAAACTGTTGCAAATTTATTAAAAATAAAAAAGCTGAAAAATCACATGTACATCAGTTATCACAGCCTTTGCCGTGAAGCTCTAAATTGAGCTTAGGTAAATTCTGTTTCCACTGATCATTCTTGAGATGCTTCAGCAGCCTAATTGGAGTTCACCTCTGGTAAATTCAGTTGATTGGACATGATTTGAAAAGGCATACACCTGTCTATATAAGATCCCAGGGTTAACAGTGCATGTTAAAGCACAAACCAAGCATGAAGACAAAGGAACTGTCTGTAGACCTTCGAGACAGGATTGTCTCGAGGCACAAGGCTGGGAAGGTTACAGTAAAATTTCTACTGCTCTGCAAGTTCCAATGAGCACAGTGGTCTCCATCATCCGTAAGTGGAAGATGTTTGAAACCACCAGGACTCTTCCTAGAGCGGGCCGGCCATCTAAGCTGAGTGATCGGGGGAGAAGGGCTTTAGTCAGGGAGGTGATCAATAACCCGATGGTCACTCTGTCTGAGCTCCAGCATTCTTCTGTGGAGAGAGGAGAACCTTACAGAAGAACAACCATCTGTGCAGCAATCCACCAATCAGGCCTGTATGGTAGAGTGGCCAGACGGAGCCCACTCCCCGCCTGGAATTTGCCAAAAGGCATCTGAAGGACTCTCAGACCATAAGAAACTAAATTCTCTGGTCTGATGAGACTAAAATTGAACTCTGGAGTGAATAACAGGCGTTACGCTTGGAGAAAACCAGGTACCGCTCATCACCAGGCTAATACCATCCCTACAGTGAAGCATGGTGGTGGCAGCATCATGCTGTGGGGATGTTTTTCAGCAGCAGTAACTGGAAGACTAGTCAGGATAGAGGGAAAGATGAATGCAGCAATGTACAGAGACATCCTGAATGAAAACCTGCTTCAGAGTGCTCTTGACCTCAGACTGGGGCGACGGTTCATCTTCCAGCGGGGAAATGACCCAAAGCACACCGCCAGAATATCAATGGAGTGGCTTCACAACAACTCGGTGAATGTCCTTGAGTGGCCCATCGAGAGCCCAGACCTAAATCCTATTGAACATCTCTAGAGAGATCTGAAAATGACTGTACACCGTCGCTTTCCATCCAACCTGATAAAGCTTGAGAGGTACTGCAACGAGGAATGGGCAAACATTCCCAAAGACAGGTGTGCAAAGCTTGTGGCATCATATTCAAAAAGACTTGAGGCTGTAATTGCTGCCAAAGGTGAATCAACAAAGTATTGAGCAAAGGCTGTGAATACTGATGTACATGTGATTTTTGAGTTTTTTTTTTTTTTAATAAATTTGCAACAATTTCAAAAACTCTTTTTTCACATTGTCATTATGGGGGATTGTGTGTAGAATGTTGAGGAAATAAATGAATTTAATCCATTTTGGAATAAGGCTGTAACATTAAAAAATGTGGAAAAAGTGAAGCACTATAAATACTTTCCAGATGCACTGTACATTTATATATAAAACACATGCATATGACATAAATTATAAATACATATAAATGTTTATGTGACAATTTTTTTTTATAGTTTTGTTTTTACGTATGTATCACACATACACAATAAATTTAATACACACACATGTATTATGTCAAGACAAACTTTTATTTTGGATGCGATTAATCTTTGCACCAGCACTATAAATTCTATTTATTCTTTATTATATTTTATATTATGCACTGACATCTTGGCAAAGACAAAAGAAGTTAATTCATAGAAATTAGTTATTACAACTTATAAGGTTTAAAATGTGGCAAAAAAATCAGTCAGTGATGCTTTAAACAGTGTAAAGTGTAAAAAAAAAAAAGAGTACAAGTTAATGCATTACTACTTTTAATTAGTTTTTTTCCATACATATTTTAGTATTGTAGTCCACTTATATCACCACTAGTATTTTCTGGTGCCACAATGCTTCTATTCAGCTACTGTATGTCTGACTGGTTAAAGTATAAGTGGTTGCAATGGATTGGCAAGAAGCAGATGAACCGACCTCTTTGCAGATGTAGAAGTTAAGCAGCACCATGCTGAAGTTGTACACGATGAGTGTTTTCCTGAGCTGGAAAGGCTCGCGGTTCTGCATGTAAAGAGGTCCGGCCCAAAGGAAGAGCAGGTACAAAACACTGATCCCCAGAGTGGGCAGAGGAGATGACATCATCGGCCATTTCTCCACACGCTTGTCTGACATTCAAACAGAGAGATGTTCAGATTGACATTTTTACTATTCATACATAGCACTAGACAGTATACTGTAAAAAATAAATATATATATATATATATACACAGTTGAAGTCAAAATTATTAGCCCCCCTTTGAATGTTTCCAAATGATGTTTAACAGAGCAAGGAAAATTTCACAGTATGTCTGATAATATTTTTTTCTTCTGGAGAAACTTTTATGTTTTATTTTGGCTAGAATAAAAGCATTTTTTAATTTTTTAAAATCC
>LR812541.1:46357409-46389909 GCA_903798195.1 Danio kyathit | reverse complement strand
TAAAGATTCATTTCTACCAAAGAGAACAACTTGTGACTGAAGTTTGAGTTCCCTTTAATGCAGCAAACAGAGACCCGACAACACGTTGACAGATGCGTATGTTTATTCTTATGCTATTCTTTCAGCTCAGCGAGAAGCATCTCTAAAGCATATTCCACACCTGAGTGCAAGGTAAGCAGAATTAATATAAGTCAGTTCACCAGCGGCGTTGCGTAATCAGCCTGTCTGAAGTGGCTCTGGTGACGTCTGTGCATTATTTAGAGGCCCTATCGTTTTGCACCGAGACAAACTGAGGGAAAACAGGACAGTTGTATGTGGGACTGGTCCCAAATGTAATATAGTGAAATCAGCAGTGCTACAGAATTGTGGATATTATAACTGATAGAAAAGCCTAATATGTAATTTGCCACTAGAGGGCGTGTATTCACAACAAACAAAGGCAAAGTATTTTTTTTTTTATATAATTATTTAATGGACATCATGTGACAAGGTGGCTCAGTGGTTAGCACTGTTGCCTCACAGTAAGTAGGTCGCTGGTTTGAGTCCTGAATTGTTCCTTTTCTGAAATTAGCAATAATAATTAACATGCATAGACAAATGATCTCAACACTGATCTCCTCTGTGTATTTAATAAAAACATTTATAATAATAATAAAAAAGTAATAATAGTTTTTTTTTTTATTATTAAAAACCAAATTACTTATTTTTTGCATGAAAACTGTGTCTGTAGACCATCTTAATAACCTTTTTAAGTGCTAGTTCACCCAAAAGTGACAATTCTGTTATCATTTACTCACCCTTGACTTCCAAAACCAGTTTGTTCCAAACCAGATTGAGTTTTATTGTTCTGTTGAACACAAAATAAGTTGTGTAACCATTCACTTCCATGTGTTTTTTTCCTACTATGGAAGTCAATGGTTACTGGTTTCTAACATTCCTCTAACATTTTGAAGAATGAAAACCTGAAACCATTATTGAGGTAAAGTTGGTTTTAATATTTGCACATTCATTCAGTTTTGAACAGTGATAATTGTGACATGGTCACTATATTGTACTTTGGATATTTAGTCTAAAAACTGTATTTAAGTATGACTTCAAAACAATATTGATATATATATATATATATATATATATATATATATATATATATATTTTGATATACAGTACATTGGCTGCTAATATAATTTCCCTATGTAGAATTAGCAAAGAATACTTCAATTAGCAAAGAAAGTCTGAATGCACTAATATAAAATCAACTTTACCTCAATGAAACCATTGACTTAGTAGGAAAAACAAATACTAGGCAAGTCAATAGTTACAGGTTCCTGTAACAAGTACATTGTTCAAAATATCTTCTTTTGTGTTCAACAGATTAATACTCCAAATGGTTTGGAATAAGTCAAGGGTGAGTAAATAAAATGATGTTTGGCCTATTATACCTTTAATTAGGTCAACATAGTTAATTTAAATATATTTAGATGACTTATTTGCTCTCCAAATAGGGTTTGAGGCTATTTAACATGTGCAAAAAGGCTGCAGATGATTTTGTGCTTCTAAAATTATATTATTAAGAAGAAAGTCAAAATATGCTAATATAAAACCAAGTTTTACCTCAATGAAACTACTGACCTAATAGGAAATACAAATACTATGGAAGCCAATGGTTACAGGTTTCCAACATTCTTCAAAATATCTTCTTTTGTGTTCAACAGAACAATACAACTCAAACTGGTTTGGAACGAGTCAAGGGTGAGTAAATGATGGCAGAATTGTCATTTTTTGGCCTGATATACCTTTAATTACATAGTTTAAAGATATGTAGACGGCTTATTTGCTCTCCAAATAGGTTTTAAGGTTATTTAACATGTGCAAAGAGGCTGCAGACAATTTTGTGCTTCTGAAATTATATAATTAAGGAGAAAGTCTGAATATGCAAATATAAAACCAACTTTATCTTAATGAAACAACTGACTTAGTAAAATATACAAATACTATGGAAGTCAATGGTTACAGGTTTACAACATTCTTTAAAATATCTTCTTTTGTGTTCAACAGAACAATACAACTCAAACTGGTTTGGAACAAGTCAAGGGTGAGTAAATGATGGCAGAATTGTCATTTTTGGCCTATTAAACCGTTAATTACATAGTTAATTTAAAGATATTTAGATGGCTTATTTGCTCTCCAAATATGTTTTGAGTCTATTTAACATGTGCAAAGAGGCCGCAGATGATTTTGTGCTTCTGAAATTATATTAATAAGGAAAAAGTCTGAATATGCAAATATAAAATCAACTTTACGTCAATGAAGCCATTGAATTTATAGTAAGAAAAAACTATTACTATGAAAGTCAATGGTTACAGGTTTCCAACATTCTTCAAAATATCTTCTTTTGTGTTTAACAGAACAATACAACTCAGATTGGTTTGGAACAAGTCAAGGGTGAGTAAATGATGGCAGAATTGTCATTTTTGGCCTAATATGCTTTTAATTAGATAGCTAATTAAAAGATATTTAGATGTTTTGAGGCCATTTAACGTGCAAAGAGGAGAAAAGAGAAAGTCTAAATATGCGAATACTGTATAAAACCAACTTTACCTCAATGAAGCCATTAACTTTATAGTAGGAAAGAACAAATACTATGCAAGCCAATGGTTTCAGGTTTCCAACATTCTTCAAAATATCTTCTTTTGTGTTCAACAGAACAATTCAACTCAAATTAGTTTTGAACGAGTCAAGGGTGAGTAAATGATGGCAGAATTGTCATTTTTGACCTATTATACCTTTAAATTACATAGTTTAGACAGCTTTTTTGCTCTCCAATCATGTTTTGAGGCCATTTAATGTGCAAAGAGGCTGCAGATGATTTTATGTTTCTGAAATTGTATTATTAAGGAAAAAGTCTGAATATGCTAATATAAAACCAATTTTACCTCAATGAAACTACTGACTTAATAGGAAGTACAAATACTATGGAAGCCAATGGTTACAGGTTTACAACATTCTTCAAAATATCTTCTCCTGTGTTCAACAGAACAATACAGCTCAGGTTAGTTTGGAACAAGTCAAGTGTGAGTAAATGATGGCAGAACTGTAATTTTTGGCCTAAAATACCTTTAATTAGATTAATTTAAAGATATTTAGATGACTTATTTGCTCTCCAAATATGTTTTGAGGCTATTTAACATGTGCAAAGAGGCCGCAGATTAATTTGTACCTTTGAAATTATATTATCACTGAGAAAGTCTGAACATGCGAATATAAAACTAACTTAACCTCAATAAAACTATTCACTTTATAGTAGGAAAAAACAAATACTATGCAAGTCAATGGTTACAGGTTTCCAACATTCTTCATAACATCTTCTTTCATTAGAACAATTCAACTCAAATTGGTTCAAGTCAAGGGTGAGTAAATGATGGCAGAATTGTCATTTTTGGCCTAATATACCTTTAATTAGGCCTACATAGTTAATTTAAAGATATTTAGATGACTTATTTGCTCTCCAAATAGGTTTTGTGGCCATTTAACATGTGCGCAACAGGCTGCAGATGATTTTGCACTTCTGAAATTATAATATTAAACAGAAAGTCAGAATATGCAAATATAAAACCCACTTTACATCAATGAAGCCAATAAATTTCAAGTAGGAAAAAAATAATACTATGGAAGTGAATGGTTACAGGTTTCCAACATTCTTCAAAACATCTTCTTTTGTGTTCATTAGTACAATTCAACTCCAATTGGTTTGGAACAAGTCAAGGGTGAGTAAATGATGGCAGAATTGTAATTTTTAGCCTACTATATATTTAATTAGATAGTTAATTAAAGCATATTTAGATGTTTTAAGGCTATTTAACATGTGCAAAGAGGCCGTAGATGATTTTGCAGCACAAAACGGAAGAGATGAAGCTCTGGTAAAATAAACAGTGCAAAGTTCCTGTGAGTCCCCGGTGAAGACAAAAGCCTCCGTGCGCGTGTGTCAGCAGGTTTCACCAGCATTTGTCCGTCAGGCTTTAATTCCTTTTGATCTACGAGCTTAAAGTGTAAGTACAAATGCCCATCGACCCACATCTGAGGCCGCAGCACTCAAACGGATGATCACCATCAAGGTTATCACCACCAGATGCTCCAACTATAAGATACACTAAGTTATAAAACTTTCAAAACGCTGCCCATTAGTCCACTGTATAGTTGATATATATGATGGTATATATGAGTGATAAAATAAATTGAGCATGTATTGACTGTAAAAAATGCTGAGTTCCACACAACTCCTTCATGTTTTTCAACACAAATAGATTAAGACTTAATTGTTTTTACAAATTTAACTGAATTGAACATAAAACAATTAAGTTGTCCCCAAAAATCTCAAGAATTGTGTTGTTTCAGCGCATATTAAATACATAGCTTGAACAAGAAGCAGAAATATATATATTTTTGAGTGTATGTTTACTGAAACAAACCTAGTTAAATGACAATAAACGAGGATTTATTGTTTAATTAGTCATATAATTTGCTATTTTATTGTTATTATTTGCAAATCAGTGTATTCCACAGCTATTTTTTGTAGCATATGTACAGATTAACATACATTTATTTGCATATAAAATATATTTATTTATCTTTTTTTTTAAATAGCCTAAATATACTTTTTGCTTTATTAGTTACAAACAGTCAATAAATCACATTATTTATTGATTATTCATTACAACAATGAAAGACACAGTAATAGTTAATATCAGGCACAGATACAGACAACTAATTATGTGTGTCTTATATAATAAAACAAATCCCCAGATCTGTATATTATATTCTGTGTTCTTTAAAAGAGTTACTACACGATCTTAAATAGAATAAAATACATTTATTTTAGAGCAGCATAGAAACTTAAAGGCCTTTAAACAAGTGGCTAATCTCCATTAAAGCGATTAAACCGGAACTGACATATTGAAGTAACATTTAATTTGCATTCAAATGCAAGACGATTTCCGAGACAAGCACATCTAGATTGAAGTAAAATGCATTAGACACATTTAACACACACGATCTTACCTTGCGAGCGCGTGCCTATGTCGACATCAGGTGTGCTGCAGCCCAGGTAAAATATGCGAGTGAATAATTGTCTATATTTAAATCTACAGTGTGCGTTTAAACGCATCAACCCCACGGTTTTTTGGCAATAATAACGCGAAGGCAAACGGAGTGTAACTAACGGGACCGGAGCATATGAGGCAAACGCTTCTGAGCGGTGCGTCTGATGGTGACTGGACACCGGTCTGTCCGCCACTGAGCATGCGCAGTCGCGCCATGTGGGGCTCATGCCGGTGCGCTCGGATAACTCCTTTGTTTGAGCGTTAAAGCGGTATCTTATCCGGGGGAGACGAGAGATGCACGACCAGCACTTATTATTTTTACATAAATGCTGTCTATTTGGGGACCCATCAAAACATGTATCTTATATGACGTCATTATAGCGTATAATTAGCTAGTTTCGCGCGTTTAATTTTAATGTTTTCAACTGTAGGCTACTCCATTTTGTGTATATAACAGTTTCTATGTTCAGTAATTTTATATTTAATACATATGTTATTATTATAGTGGCTGCTTCATATGTTTCTACATGCGTTTATTGGCTTCTTGTGGAATTTTTAAAACTGAAAATATATTATTTTCACATTTTTCTTATATTTATGCATGTCCGACATGTTGTAAACATACACAGATGTTAATTAACATTATGTTTTGTTTTCAATAGACAGGATTGTGTTATTCATTCATTCATTTTCCTTCGGCTTAGTCCCTTTATTCATCAGGGGTCGCCACAGTGGAATGAACCACCAACTTATCCAGCATATGTTTTACACAGCGGATGCCCTTCCAGCCGCAACCCAGTATTGGCAAACATCCATACACTCACATTCACACTCATACACTACGGCCAATTTCATTGATTAATTTTCTTTTCGGCTTAGTCCTTTTATTCATCAGGGGCCGCCACAGCGGAATGAACCGCCAACTTATCCAGCATACGTTTTACACAGCGGATGCCCTTCTAGCTGCAACCCAGTACTGGGAAACATCCATACACTCACATTCACACTCATACACTATGGCCAATTTAGTTTATTCAATCCACCTATAGCGCATGTCTTTGGACTGAACTGGAGCACTCGGAGGAAACCCACGCCAACACGGGGAGAACATGCAGACTCCACACAGAAATGCCCAGCTAGGACTCGAACCAGCGACCGTCTTGGCACTAAGCACTGAGCCACCGTGCTACCCAGGATTGTGTTATGTATTCAGCTAATTAGATTAGATTTTACTGTAGCTTATATAATGTCTTGGCTATAATATTTTTTTCTATTTACAGAAATATTGTTTTTATGTAGTTATTTATTTCCAGTGATGGGTTGTGGATGGAAGGGCATCCGCTGTGCAAAACAGGTGCTGGAAAAGAAAATTAATGAATGAATGTAGTTATTTATATCTTTTTTCTTATTAAGTTTATTTAACTGCAGTTATATGTATATCTAATGTGCTATATTTTAATTTGGTTAATATTGTGTTCTTCTGCATCAATAATTGGCATGCAATGACGTTCACTGATTAATGTTATATTGTGTAACATGATTAACTGATACGTTTTACTGGGTGACCTGTTGCTGAAATATTAAGTCTTACTGTGCGGACACAGTGTAAACACAAGGGGGCAGCAAACCCTAAAACAACGTGAATTATTTCTTATCCGGGTCGAAATAACATTTATGTATCAGTAAAATTCATAGTCTGTATGTTTATACCCCCAAACCTTATACATTTCCTTTAGCCTATTTAAAAAAGACTGGAAAGGTAGGCCTGCAACTTGAATGTGGCAGGACTTTATCATTTGCTGTAAGTTACAACGCTCGTTAAGCAGCTTGATATTGCAAACTTATGGCGTATAGCGCAAATAATTTAAGCATTTCCTGTCATTTAATGATTATTTACGGCCAATGAATCGTCTCATACTTGTTACAAAATAGGACAACTGAATTGCCGAGCTGGCTTCCGGTTTCACTCGATTATGCTAATTTAGCTCCACAAAACAGGTAGGCCTTAATGTCACTTATTGCAAAATGGTCTTTGTTATCGTATTATTTAAAAGCTTTGTCCAACTTATGCTCACTGTGATGCAGTGGACCTAGTTTTAACCTTACCTTTCCATATTTGTTTACATTTCCCTGCTGAATAAAACTGCTTAAACCAGCATAAGCTGGTTGGCTGGTTTTAGATAGAGGTAAAGTTGGTTTTATATTCGCACATTCGTTCATTTAGAAGTCTCTGTATTGTTTACCATGTTACTTTGAATATTCGATTGGAATTAGCATACAAGTATGACTTCAAAACAACATTAACACTTTCTAATAGACTGTGGACAATGTTGTACTTTGATTATCATTGGCTGCTTATATGATTTCCCTATTAAGAATTTGCAAATAATACTTTTCTGAAATTATATTATTAAGGAGAATGTCTGAATATCCGAATATAAAACCAACTTTACCTCTATTGGTTTTAGCTGGTCCACCAACCTGGTTTTAGAGGGGTTTTGGCTATTTCCAGTCTGGTTTCCAGCCTAGTCTTAGCTGGTCAGGCTGGAAAATGACCAAAACCAGCTTGACCAGCCTGGTTAAAGCTGGACATAGCTGGTTTTAGCTGGGCTCCCAGCCTGGCTAGGTTGGTCAAGCTGGTTTTAGCAGTTTTTTTCGGCAGGGATAGCAACCAATTTCGCACCGTCACAAACAGTATTGTACGTCCATGTTGCCAAAAAGTCTATTAAAAATAAAGTCAAAATCTTTTTAAAATCTGTATATTACTGTGAATTGGCTAATAGAATTGGATGAATGTAGAAACAACAGTGAAATGAAAGAAATAATTACCATTTTGAAAGTAGACATGATCGGGTTGTACATACGACATGCGGAATCGGATACTCTAGACCAGGGATGTCAAACTCAATTTCTGGAGTGCCGCAGCCCTGCACAGTTTAGTTCCAACCCTAATTAAACACACCTGATCAAACTAATTGAGTCCTTCAGGCTTGTTTGAAACCTACCAGTAAGTGTGTTAAAGCACGGTTGGAACTAAACTGTGCAGGGCTGCGGCCCTCCAGGAATTGAGTTTGACATGCCTGCTCTAGACTCACACACTCATGTATATTGAAAGGGCAAGGAAAACCTATCTGTGACTTGTGTAAGAATATTTTGACGCCGAAACATATTTTAACAGAATGTGTATTTTTAAATGATATTAGAAAACTTTTTTATTCAAGAGATATTTTAAGGCAAATGTATGAAAAGGTGTCTTATGGATTTTTTTTTTTGTACAATGTATGTTTGTTAAGAAACTGATATGATTGTTAAATATATATGGTTATGTTTATTTAGGATAGGTTTTGCCATGAATATAGCCAATGCTGCTAATATGGAATTAAAATAAATTCAATTCAATTCAGTTCACCTTTATTTCTATAGCTTTTACAATGTAGATTGTGTCAAAGCAGCTTCACATAGAAGATTATAGTAAATTGAAACAGTGTCAGTTCAGTTTTCAGTGTTTAAGTTCAGTTCGGTTTAGCTCAGTTCAGTGTGGTTTAATAGTCACTACTGAGAGTCCAAACACTGAGGAGCAATTGCGAACAGATCCCGAACCATGCAAGCCAGTGGCGACAGCGGCGAGGAAAAAACTTCACCAGTTGGCGTAAGATAAAATTAAAATAAATAAATAAATAACAAAGTCAAGACAGAACTGAAGAATTAAAAGCACAGTTCACCCGAAAATTTCATTTTTACCGTCATTTATAGACTATTTCAATGTGGTGATGTCATTGGCCCATGAACATGTCCTGCTTGCTGCCAAACTATTTCATCACTGTAACAGGAGGCAATTTAATCATATCTTAATGTTAAAACGGCTGCCATAACATTATTTATCAGTATGTGGACCTTTTCGGATTCTTGAAGGGTTTTGCAATTAAAATGTAATACAGGAAATACGTTAGGACCATTGTTATTGTTTACATCCCTCAAAATGGTTTATTTACTCTTCTGTTTCAAACCTGTTTGAGTTTCTTTATACTGGTATATACTGAATAATGTTGACAAAAACAGTCACTGACTTGCATCATATTTGTTATTTCTCTACTATATGGCTGTTATTTTTAACATTCTTCAGTATATCTTCCTATGTGTTCAACAGAAGAAAGAAATTCATAAACATTTAGAAGCATTTGAGTGTGCATAAATGAAGAAACTTTCTTTAATATTGGTAAATTGTAGCTATGTAAGCGAGTATGTCTTTTTATTTTAGTATGTGAATTATATGCATTATGCAACAATATGTCTCATGTTTGTTGTTATTGCTTCTGCTTGTTGCTTTAAAGCTAAAATGTTGTATTTATGTTGCTATTTTGGCGATGCGGTGGCGCAGTAGGTATGAATGAATGTTGAAATAATTAGTATGACATTATGTTGGGTGGCTCAGTGGTTAGCACTGTCGCCTCACAGCAAGAAGGTCGCTGGTTCGAGTCCCGGTTGGTCCAGTTGGCATTTCTGTGTGGAGTTTGCATCAGTTTGTGACTTGGTGTAATTATTCAATTATTAGTTTGGTTTTCTTTAAATTAAAGCTAAAATGTTGTATTTATGTTGCTATTTTGACTGTTTTTCATCCAATAATGGATGAAATAATTAGTATCGCATTATGTTGGATGGCATGGTGGCTCACAGCAAGAAGGTCGGTGGTTTGAGCCCCGACTGGGTCAGTTGGCATTTCTGTGTGGAGTTTGCATGTTCTCCCCATGTTGGCGTGGGTTTCCTCTGTGTGCTCCGGGTTCCCCCACAAGTCCAAACACGTGTGCTATAGGTGAATTGGAGGAACTAAATTGTCCGTAGTGTATGAGTGTGAAAGTGTGTGGGTGTTTCCCAGTGTTGGGTTGCGGCTGAAAGGGCTTCCGCTGTGTAAAACATATGCTGGATAAGTTGGTGGTTCATTCTGCTGTGGCGACCCCTGATTCATAAAGGGACTAAGCCAAAAATAAATGAATGAGTTAAATATGAGGGCATCTTGGTGGCGCAGTGAGCAGCACGATCGCCTCACAGCAAGAAGGTCTCTGGTTCGAGTACCAACTGGGTCAGTTGGCATTTCTGTGTGGAGTTTGCATGTTCTCCCCGTATTGGTGTGGGTTTCCTCTGTGTGCTCCGGTTTTCCTCACAGTCCAAACACGTGCTATAGGAATTGGAGGAACTAAATTGTCTGTAGTGTATGAGTGTGAATGTGAGAGTGTGTGGGTGTTTCCCAGTGTTGAGTTGCGGCTGCTGTGGTGGTTTATTCTGCTGTGGCGACCCCTGATTAATAAAGGGACTAAGCTGAAAAGAAAATGAATGAAGTTAAATATGTTTAGTTACCGTAATTGGTATCAGTTAATAGAATGAATTACAGGGAGTGCAGAATTATTAGGCAAGTTGTATTTTTGAGGATTAATTTTATTATTGAACAACAACCATGTTCTCAATGAACCCAAAAAACTCATTAATATCAAAGCTGAATATTTTTGGAAGTAGTTTTGTTTGTTTTTAGTTTTAGCTCTTTTAGGAGGATATCTGTGTGTGCAGGTGACTATTACTGTGCAGAATTATTAGGCAACTTAACAAAAAACAAATATATACCCATTTCAATTATTTATTTTCACCAGTGAAACCAATATAACATCTCAACATTCACAAATATACATTTCTGACATTCAAAAACAAAACAAAAATAAATCAGTGACCAATATAGCCACCTTTCTTTGCAAGGACACTCAAAAGCCTGCCATCCATGGATTCTGACAGTGTTTTGATCTGTTCACCATCAACATTGCGTGCAGCAGCAACCACAGCCTTCCAGACACTGTTCAGAGAGGTGTACTGTTTTCCCTCCTTGTAAATCTCACATTTGATGATGGACCACAGGTTCTCTATGGGGTTCAGTTCAAGTGAACAAGGAGGCCATGTCATTAGTTTTCTTCTTTTAGACCCTTTCTTGCCAGCCACGGTGTGGAGTACTTGTCCTGCATGAAAATCATGTTTTTCTTGAAGGATGCAGACTTCTTCCTGTACCACTGCTTGAAGGTGTCTTCCAGAAACTGGCAGTAGGACTGGGAGTTGAGCTTGACTCCATCCTCAACCCGAAAAGGTCCTACAAGCTCATCTTTGATGATACCAGCCCAAACCAGTACTCCACCTCCACCTTGCTGGCGTCTGAGTCGGACTGGAGCTCTCTGCCCTTTACTGATCCAGCCACGGGCCCATCAAGACTCACTCTCATTTCATCAGTCCATAAAACCTTAGAAAAATCAGTCTTGAGATATTTCTTGGCCCAGTCTTGACGTTTCAGCTTGTGTGTCTTGTTCAGTGGTGGTCGTTTTTCAGCCTTTCTTACCTTGGCCATGTCTCTGAGTATTGCACACCTTGTGCTTTTGGGCACTCCAGTGATGTTGCAGCTCTGAAATATGGCAAAACTGGTGGCAAGTGGCATCTTGGCAGCTGCACGCTTGACTTTTCTCAGTTCATGGGCAGTTATTTTGCGCCTTGGTTTTTCCACACGCTTCTTGTGACCCTGTTGATAATTTTGAATGAAACCCTTGATTGTTCGATGATCACGCTTCAGAAGCTTGGCAATTTTAAGAGTGCTGCATCCCTCTTCAAGATATTTCACTATTTTTGACTTTTCGGAGCCTGTCAAGTCCTTCTTTTGACCCATTTTGCCAAAGGAAAGGAGGTTGCCTAATAATTATGCACACCTGATATAGGGTGTTGATGTCATTAGACCACACCCCTTCTCATTACAGAGATGCACATCACCTAATATGCTTAATTGGTAGTAGGCTTTTGAGCCTATACAGCTTGGAGTAAGACAACATGCATAAAGAGGATGATGTGGTCAAAATACAAATTTTCCTAATAATTCTGCACTGCCTGTAAGTCCAAACAACTATATAGATACTGGTTTGGTATTGCTTCTAGCATTAGAGTTAACAGAAAAAAATTAAATTAATGAATTTATAACTAATTTGGCTTGAGTTCTGCTTAATATAATCAGGTTATGGGTTACGATAACTCTTTTTCATTAAGTCAAAGTAACTTTTAGTTAAACTAGCGTATTTCATTTAGTGATTTATGATTTTTTTTGTCCTCTTTCCAGCACTGGTATTCAGACAGCAGGCTGAGTGCTGATTGATCATGACGGCTCATCTCTGTAACTGTGTTTTTATGTGTCTCACAGGTGTTTGGTTAGCAGTGGTTCGTCCACGATCCGTCGCAGCAGGACACAGCGCTGCAGGAGCAGATGTGCAGACTGAGCAGCAGGAGGTGATGAAGGAGTTCAGGCTAAAACACATGATCTCACCTGTGTGTCACGCTGACGGCTGAACCACAAAACACAACACTGTGCTCACCGCAGAACACCATGGACACAGGTTTGCTTGCTTTCTTTTTGGAACAGAACATTTGCAATTGCTTCTGTATTTTTGGTATATATTTTATTATTTTACAGTTCACTTCAGCAGTGCATGAATACTATTATATTACTTCCATTTAAACTAATACTTGGATACTAATGAGGAGTCGTCATTTGCCCTCATTTGTAAATAATAACCACATTTGTTATTTAAAGTGATAGTCCCCCCCCCCCCCCCCCCCAAAAAAAAAAAAAGAAAGAAAGAAACTGTCATTATTTACTCACTCTTCACTTTTTTAAAACCTATTATTTTCTTCTGTTGAACTCAAAAGAAGATATTTTAAAGAATGCTCAAAATCTGTAACCATTGACTTCCATGGTACTTGTTTTTCCTACTATGATAGTCAATGGTTACAGTTTACTTGCTTCTCTTGAAGAACACTAAAAACTAGTAACCGTTGACTTCCATGGTACTTGTTTTTCCTACTATAGAAGTCAATGGTTACAGGTTACCTGCTTCTCTTGAAAAACGCTGAAAACTGGTAACCATTGACTTCCATAGTAGGAAAAACAAATACTATGGAAGTCAATGGTTACAGGTTTCTTGCTTCTCTTGAAGAACGCTGAAAACTGGTAACCATTGACTTCCATAGTATTTGTTTTTCCTGCTATAATAGTAAATGGTTTCAGGTGACTTGCTTCTCTTGAAGAACGCTGAAAATCTGTAACCAATTGACTTCCATAGTAGGAAAAACAAATACTATGAAAGTCAGTGGTTACAGGTTACTTGCTTCTTTTGAAGAACGCTGAAAATCTGTAACCATTGACTTCCATAGTATTTGTTTTTCCTACTATGGAAGTCAATGGTTACAGGTTTCTTGCTTCTCTTGAAGACTGCTGAAAATCTGTAACCATTGACTTCCATAGTATTTGTTTTTCCTGCTATAATAGTCAATGGTTTCAGGTGACTTGCTTCTCTTGAAGAACGCTGAAAATCTGTAACCAATTGACTTCCATAGTAGGAAAAACAAATACCATGGATGTAAATGGTTGCAGATGGTTAGCTTTCTTCAAGAGAACAAAGAAACCTATGAAGTTTTGAAGCTAGATGATGGTGAAATGCGAAAAGCTCTCGGGTAAAAAATGTTCCTTACTAATGCATTTCTGTCGCGTGTACTGTATTCCACATGTGAGTTCAGCTGCGCTCTCATAGCGGGAAGATGCAAACAAAACCTTCGTTGCAGCACATTAATAAACGCAACACTGATGACCCGTGTCTCCAAATTCTTGTTCTTTCACTTGTTTTGGCAACACAACTTGGCGTCTCTCTGTCTCCGAAGCTATCATGCATATTAATGAAGTTGCACCGCATACACAATAGAGCGCGCTGATTGGTTTGAACCAAGTCTTTCTCATGAGTTAATGCCGCACACTCAGAGACGTCACGATGCACTCGCAGGTACAGACCTCCACTCTCCACACTGGATTTACACCTATGTATCTCATGGCCGTGAAGCAGCTTCAAAAATTTGTTTCAAACCGGAAGAACGAATTTGCTCAAAATAACGCAAAAACAATTTACACTTTTTAGTGAAATATATGTGTCGTAATAGTGTTTATAGCAGCGTGGGACACATATATGACTGTCAACATCTCAAAAAATGTGTTTTGGTATTTCGAGACCCTTTAATAGAAAAATCAAATAATCCTTCTGAGCCCAAACATTTGAACTGTACTGCATTTCCTTGCTTTCTTTTTCCCCTTGTTTTATTTCTTGTTCAGTTTCTTTCTCAGATTCATTCACTTGTTTGTGTTGTCAAGTCAAATGAAGCTGTTTCTCTCTTTATGTCTCTGTTGTGTTTGGCTCGAGCATTTGTAGAAGATAAATTCAGCATCTGTGCTGTTTTTCGGAGTCATCTGCAATTGTTGCTCGCTTACATTGGGACAGAAGTGCATTCCGAGTCATATAACCATAAATAAAAGCTGTGCATGTACAGCGGAGGAAGCACACACACAGAACATGGATGTTTTTGCCAGTCCCATTACATTCAAAGTTGCATTTTTAGGGGTTGGAAGTAAAAAGGGTTGAAGGTCAGTATAAATATAGCCAATAGTAGGCTAGCTAGCACACACATTTACTGCACAGTTTGAAAGTTTTATTCTCATAAAACTTGTATTTATTGGTTAAAAGTATATTCAAAACTAGGGGTGTCAAAATTAAGTTTCTTTGGTGCACCACTATACAGACGTGGTCAATTCAGTATTGGTTCAGTAATAGATCCTAACCAGTTATTACATACTGAAGTCAGCTTACTATGGCAAGGGAGGCGAGCTCAAGTAATTAAAATGCTTATACTACCTAAAAATGCAGAAACTGCACAATTCACTGCGTGTGAGTTGACTGGACAGTCTTTCAATGACACTAAAGTTATAGCAGAAGCCCCCATTTCACTGATATGGAGAAAATGAAAGCTGTAAAAGCTATTTCTGCTTCTCTCTCTTTCTCGTTGTGCACATTTGACCTGCTGTCGTGAGTTAACGTTTCCTCTCCTCTCAGTTGTTACAGCGATACTTGTGGATCACAGCCCTTTCTGTTGAGCGTGTGACTAATCAAAGGCGTTTAAGAACTCATTCGACAATGTTCAAAAAGCAAGTAGGATAATATTTACATTTGTTTATTTGCTTTTAATCCTTATGTTACAATGCTGCAAAACTGTATTACAAATAATATATAAATATATGCAGGGCTCGAAATTAACCTTTTTTCTTGGTAGCACTGGTGCTCCTAACTTCAACAATTTAGGCGCACCAGACAAAATTTAGTCACACCTACCAAAAATTATGAGCACATTTACTACACGTTTTATATTAACAGATTCTATTATATATTAACACTAATCACAACTAACAAATAAACAAAAATCAGCATGCGCTCACCGGTCCTGCACACACTGCTTGACGTGAATGAGATGAACTGAATTAACAATAATAACTGTGCTGTTCTCACAGGTGCTGTCTGATATTGCACAGATGATATTGACATATAACTTATTATTTGCATACATCATCTTAATTGTAATAACGGTCTTTTCATAAGCTGCAATATTAGTTTCATCTCACTGAATGGATGCTCTTTAGCGATGGTGAACGCGGTGTCAACGTTAACACATCTCGTGCTTAAAATGTGTAGATTCAGTGGCAAACACTGTTACCTGAAAACTCCGTCCCACCGGCTTTACGGTGAGTGCTTTAGTCATTTTCATAGTGGACTTTAAACACTGAAAGTCTTTTATTCACTCTTGGAAAGTGTAAATGCTGGATTGACATTCATTACACTAATCAGATGTGCCATTATTTGTAACTTAGGTGGTTTCTAAAACTAAATCTGTCAGTGTTGCTTTTCATTCTCTTGGATCCAGACCTTTACATTTTCGCGGCTGTCATGGGAACTGAGTGATTGACAGCTGATATTAACCATTCCATTCGCGTTCTGTTCTAGTGCAGTGGGCCAATAAGAAGAGCTTGAAGGCGGGGCAAGCATTGCGGGCTTTGTTTACTGCAGCAAGTTGATATGTCAATTGTTTTAAACCATTCCTGTGTGCTGCGTTTTCAGTTGCAAAGATGCTTAATGCCCCCTAATTCCACGCGTGTGGTGAACATTTTGCTGTGAAAACTGGTCGCACGACATAAATTTTATGCAGTCGCACAAATGCTCCCAAATATATTTTGAGGTCGCATAGATAAAATTTCAGGCGCATATGCGACCAAAACGGTCGCAATTTTGAGCCCTGATATATTATAAATTTTGATGCAAGAACTATTGTGCTGTGAAGTAAAATATAAAACTCTGTATGGAAAGCATCGTGATGCACTGAGATATCGAATTGAACCAAATTGATGGCATGATAATATTAACCGAAGGCGTGAGACCAGTGTAGATTCACACCTTTAGTCAAAATGCTAAAATTGTGATATATTTCACACTGTTTCCATTTAAAAGCTGTACATTTTTAAAAGGGGTAATGAAACTCCTTTAAAATCAAGAGAAATCTAAATTCTCCCTTGACATACAGTATAAGAATTCACTACAGTAGACTATAAAAGTCTTCAGTGTGTTTCAGAATTCATAACTGTCTTGCTAGTCTAAAGACTAAAAGCTTACATTGATGTGCCATTAGGAAAGACTGTATAAACTTTTCTAATCCCTCCTGTGTAGTTGAATTTTTTGGAGAGCTGTTTCATAGAGAGAAGTTTTTTTTATAACTAATTTGTAATAACTTGTTTGTTTTGTCTTTGCCATGATGACAGTACATCATATTTTACTTGTTATTTTGCAAGATACTAGTATTCAGCTTAAAGCGACATTTAAAAGGGTATTTAGGTTAATTAGTCAAATTAGGGTAATTAAGCATGTTTTTGGATAACAGTGGTTTGTTCTGTAACTAATCCAAAATAATTTCTTTAGGGGGCTAATACTATTGACCTTAGCTTTTTTAAAATAATTAATAATAATTAAAAAATTTATATAGCACTTTTCTGGACACTCAAAGTGCTTTACATATTTTTGGGGGGAGTCTCCTCATCGACCACCAGTGTGCAGCATCCACCTGGATGATTGCATCAGATCGCACACCAGCTTATTGGTGGAGAGGAGACGTGGTGATGAAGCTAATTATGATATGTGGATGGTTAGGAGGCCATGATGGACAGAGGCCAGTGGGCAAATTTGGCCAGGATAAACCCCTACTCTTTTTCAAAGGAGATCCTGGGATTTTTAACGACCACAGAGAGTCAGGACCTTGGTTTAGTGTCTTATCCGAAAGCACTATCACTGAGCAGTATAGAGTCCCCTTCAATATACTGGGGCATTAGGACCCACACAGCACTTCCAGCATGTGGTCTCCCATCCAGGTAGTGCAGCCCTGCTTAGCTTCAGTGGGCGACCATGTGAGAGTTACAGAGAGCTAGCTGCCAGCAAATTTTTTTTAAATGGGAAATATCAGAAGAAAAATGAACAGGAGCCATAATAATTTAATATTGAACTCTATTTTTAAAGAAATATTTACTTCATGATAAGTTAGTACTTCAAAATACTGGTGTGTTTCACAAAAACTAAGGGAATATAGCAGTTTACTGTAACCTTTTTTTGCACTGGGGCGATTTGCTGCCAAGTGTGACGCGGCTGGGATGAGAATCAGCACCTCCAAGTCTGAGGCCATGGTGCTCCACCGGGAAAAAGGTGGCTTGTTATCTTCAGGGTGGAGGAAAGTCCTTACCCCAGGTGGAGGAGGTCAAGTATATTGGGGGTTTGTTCACGAGTGAGTGAAGGATGGAACGTGAGATTAACAGGCGGATTGGTGCAGCAGTAATGTAGTCTATGTACCAGTCCGTTGTGGTAAAGTAGGAGCTGAGCCGAAAGGCAAAGGTCTCGATTTACCGGTCAATCTACAGTACATTCCTGCTCTCACCTATGGTCATGAGCTTTTGGTCATGACAGAAAGGACAAGATCTCGGATATAAGCGGCCGAAATGAGCTCCTTCGCAGGGTCACAGGGTGCACTCTTATAGATGGAGTGAGGAGCTCTGTCACCCGAGAGGAGCTCGGAGTAGAGCCGTTGCTCCTTCACATTGAGAGAAGCAAGCTGAGGTGGCTCGTGCATCTGTTTCGAATGCCTCCTGGACGTCTACCTAGGGAGGTGTTCCAGGCATGTCCCACCGGAAATAGGCCACGGGCAAGACTTAGGACATGCTAGAGGGACTATGTCTCTCGGCTGGCCTGGAAACATCTCGTGATCCCCCCCAGAGGAGCTGGAGGAAGTGAGAGATCTGGGGTTCTCTCCTGAGACTGCTGCCCCCGCGACCCGGACCCAGATAAGCGGAAGAAAAGGAATAAATGAATGGATGACTGTAAACTCTTTTGCAGATTCTATTTTAATGGTATGCTCTTTCAGCCGCAACGTAGTACTGGGAAACACCCATACACTCTCACATTCACACACTATGGACAATGTTTGTTTACCCAATTCACCTATAGCGCATGTCTTCCGATTGTGGGGGAAACCAGAGCACTGTCACCCGAGAGGAGCTCGGAGTAGAGCCGCTGCTCCTCCACATCGAGTGAAGTCAGCTGAGGTGGTTCGGGCATCTGTTTTGGTTGAAATTTATTTTAACGGTATGCCCTTCCAGCCACAACCTAGTACTGGGAAATAGCGCATGTCTTTAGACTGTGGGGGAAACCAGAGCACCCAGAGGAAACCCACGCAAACATGGGGAGAACATGCAAACTCTACACAGAAATGCAAACTGGCCCAGCTGGGACTCGAACTGGCGACTTGCTTGCTGTGAGGCGACAGTGCTAATCACTAAGCCACCGTGCCACCCTTTACAGATTTTTTTTTTTTTTTTTTTTTTTTTTTTTTCACATAATACACCTGCAGGTTATTTTGAAGTCACTATATTATGGGTATAGTTTTGTAACTTCATCCAGACAGAGAGTCTTTCCTGAGTGTGAATATTAAGGTCCGTCTGTCTGCGGCCTGCTTCTCATTCTCAAACTCTTCATTTTGTGTCTCTGAGGGCTTTTCACTCTCCGTTTCATAAAGCTCTACTGAGATCATCCAAACAAACTTGAAGGATTCTCTCTTTTCAGCTTGTGGGAGTTTAATGCACTTCTGTTGTTTTTGAGTGAGATGAAAAAGAGAACGGGCCTGTTTTCTATTATAAAGCGTAGAGGTGATGAGTCTCCTGAAAGCAATGCTGATTTGTTTAGTGTGTGCGCTTCATTAAATTTAAACTGTTCTGCTTGTGTCCTGATCCAGCTTTGACTCTGACACTGACAAATGGAACTGGAGAAACACCCTGGATGGCATGAAGAAAGAAGCAAAGAAAAAGGAGTGATTGATAGTGAGAAAAAGACTTTCATTGTAAGAGAGCTCAGTTTATAGCCACATAAAAATATGAATATGAGTACTGTATATTGCTAGCTGATCGTTTGGTTTTTCTTTTTCTTTTCTATTTTAAAAATGTTTCTTCTGCTCAATTATGGCAATAATGTTACCAGAAATACAGTAATAAGTCGGCGCCAATAGCCTAGTGGTACTGTGCGCCGACATATGGCACCGACGTGCTCGCGGCGACCCGGTACGGTTCCCGGCTCGAGGTCCTTTGCCGATCCTTCCCCTCTCTCTGCTCTCTAATGCTTTCTTGTCTGAAATCTCTACTGTCCTGTCATAATAAAGGTGAAAAACCCCTAAAAGTAATTATAAAAAAAAAAAAAGAAATACAGTAATATAGTAAAATAATTTTTACAAATTATTACAAAACTATTTTTAGAGTTTTTAGAGTTTATTTGGTTATGGGTAAAGCAAAGACCATGTGGGTCAGCTAGTTGAAATGGTAGGCTACAAATAATGAATTCGTTATGAATTAATTAATTATTCATAATTAATTAATTCACCACTGCCTATGACGACGATGCCATCGTCCATCGCGCCGTTTCACATTAGACATCGTACATTGCTAAATTCGTTGACATCGTCAACCCCATTGGTGGAAAGAGTACTGAAAATCATACTTAAGTAAAAGTAATATTACTTACCTAAAAATGTAGTGCAAGTAGAGTGAAAGTATCTGTTGTAAATATTACTCAAAGTATGAGTAAAAATGTGTGTAAACGTAACATTCTGTAGTGCATTTAGTTATTGTCCAGCAGGTACACAACGTCATAAGACGCTAATATTAAGTTAAATTTAGGTTGTGATGTCAAGTGACTGAAATTCAATGTCTAGCCAGTGTCTAAGGACAACGTTATTTTGATATCCAATAACGTCAAATGATGTTGATATTTGGTTGATTTTAGGCTGTGTTGGAAAGTGACCAAAATTCTACGTCGAACCAACATCTTAAACCAACGTCATATTGACGTCAAATACTGACATTTATTCATCAGGTATGGCAACAAAAATCCAACATCTGATGGACAACATATTGGTAACGTTCACACAATAACAAGATGTAACATCATTGGACGTTGATATTTTATGGTGTTTAGGTTGTGTTGGAAAGTAACCAAAATGAAATGTCTGTTCAATTTTGGACATTGACGTCGGCCTGATGTGGGTTTTAAAGTCAACCCGATTTTCATTCCCAAACGAAATGCAACGTCCCTACGACGTTGGGTTACAACGTCAATCTAATGTCATGTTGATGTCTTGTGCCTGCTGGGTGTTTAAGGCCGTTTCGGTCATTATACAGTAAGCATCCGCCATCGTCTCAACAGTGACATGCATCTAAACAGTCTCTTGGTCATTGCGTGTGATGATTTTGATCTTCTTGGACACTTTAAATGCTTCCAAACAGTTTTTGGGATCTTGAGGTAGTTCATTATGATGCGATTTATCTTTTATGTGTGATTGTGCGATTTGATTGGACAGGAATCACAGGACTGATTTTTCTAATCCCCATAGACAAGAAAAAATAAAGTAGTGACTGCAGGTTGAAGGAAAGTAGTGGAGTAAAAGTACCGATACAGCACTAAAAATGTACTCAAGGGAAAGTAAAAGTACACATTTTTAAAACTGCTTAGTAAATTACAATTCCTGAGAAAAACTACTCAATTACAGTTGTTTGAGTATTTGAAATATTTTACTTTACACCACACCCTAGCACGTTTTACATAAAAGTGAAACCATCAAGAAAATGACTGACTCCCTTGGTTTTTAATACTAGCGCAGCTCAGTTTTGGTTAATGATGTCAAAATTTACCAGTATATTTGAATGGATGTGTGAACAGCACATATTTGCATTTACCGGTAAAGTTTTTCGGAAATTCACCGGTATCACTGTGTGAAAGGCAGGGGCGGAGTGGACATTTTAAAAGTGAGGGGGACAGCTGTATGAAATCCAAAAGTTTACATTCTTAATCACCTGTTTCTAAATGGTCTGTCTCTAAAAGTGAGGGGGACATATCCCCCCGTCCCCCCCGGTTGCTACGCCCCTGGTGAAGGGGGCTATTGTACAATGATGGTTTGTTCTGTAGACGATCTGAAAAAATATTTCTTAAAGGGACTAATAATATTGACCTTAAAATAGTTTTAAAAAATGAACTGCTTTTATTCTAGCCGACATAAAACAAATAAGACTTTCTCCAGAAGAAAAAATATTATAGGAAGTACTGTAAAAATTTCCTTGCCCTGTTAAACATCATTTAGGAAATAATTGAAAAAGAAAAGAAAATTCACAGGAGGGCGAATCATTTAGTGTTTTTGAGAATGAAACGGACACCATGTACAGTTTGAAACTGGTCGGTGAGTGAATGTGAATGGCTGCATGCATGTCTGTCTTCTCATTGTGGTCTCCAGCTCTTTGTTATTTCAGCTGGAACGAGAGCTGTTTTTCTCCAGAGGTTTTTTTCTGGGTTGTAAAAGCACATGAGTGTGTGTAAGGCAGTGAATTCGGGTCAGATGAAGGGTGAAACTGCTGTTGCACACATGCAGCAGAAGCGCTCGCTCGAGTCCTCAGATGAACTCTCAGAAAACACACTCCCTCAGACAGACAGACAGGCTGAAACACGGACCAGAGACTCGCTGTTTATTCAACCCGTCTGTCTCCCTCTCTCTTTTCTCCAGTTTCTTTCCGTCTCCAAACTCAATTTGGGTCGCAGTTGTTGTGTTTCCATGAGAAACGGTTGCATTTGAATGACTAAAGCATTTACAGCGGAGTGAATAGAAAAAAATCTTTTCTAATAATAATCCAAAACAAATTCTAAAATAGGGCAGCACGATGGCTCAGTGGTGTCACCTCACAGCAAGAAGGTCACTGGTTCGAGTGCCGGTTGTGCCAGTTGGTATTTCTGTGTGGAGTTTGCCTGTTCTCCCCATGTTGGCGTGGGTTTCTTCTGGGTGCTCCGGTTTTCCCCACAGTCTAAATTGATTGTAATGTACGAGTGTGTATGTGAATGAGTGTGTATGGGTGTTTCCCAGTAATAAATCATCGACTAAGCCGAATGAAATAGGAAAAAGTATTTAAAAATAAATTAAAAAAACTTTATGTAACTATCGTTATTAGTAAGCAAAAAATATATATAAATATAAACAAACTAAAAATACAGTGTATCTAGAAAGTTTTCATAGCGCTTCACTTTTTCCACATTTTTATATATTTTATATAAAATATTATATATAATATTTTATATTTCCTCAAAATTCTACACACAATATGCCACAAGCTTGGCACACCTGTCTTTGGGAATTTCTGCCCATTCCTCTTTGCAGTACCTCTCAAGCTCTATCAGGTTGGATGGGAAGCGATGGTGTATTTTCAGATCTCTCCAGAGATGTTCAATAGGATTTAGGTCTGGGCTCTGGCTGGGCCACTCAAGGGCATTCACAGAGTTGTTGTGAAGCCACTCCATTGATATTTTGGCGGTGTGCTTTGGGTCATTGTCCTGCTGGAAGATGAATCGTCGCCCCAGTCTGAGGTCAAGAGCACTCTGAAGCAGGTCTTCATTCAGGATGTCTCTGTACATTGGTGTATTCGTCTTTCACTCTATCCTGACTAGTCTTCCAGTTCCTGCTGCTGAAAAAACATCCCCACAGCATGATGCTGCCACCACCATGCTTCACTGTATGTTATTAGCTTGGTGATGAGCGGTGCCTGGTTTTCTCCAAACGTAACGCCTGGCATTCACTCCAAAGAGTTCAATTTTAGTCTCATCAGACCAGAGAATTTAGTTTCTTATGGTCTGAGAGTCCTTCAGATGCCTTTTGGCAAATTCCAGGTGGGGAGTGGCTTCAGTCTGGCCACTCTACCATACAGGCCTGATTGGTGGATTGCTGCACAGATGGTTGTCCTTCTGTAAGGTTCTCCTCTCTCCACAGAAGAACGCTGGAGCTCAGACAGAGTGACCATCGGGTTATTGATCACCTCCCTGACTAAGGCCCTTCTCCCCTGATCACTCAGCTTAGATGGCCGGCCAGCTCTAGGAAGAGTCCTGGTGGTTCCAAACATCTTCCACTTACGGATGATGAAGGCCACTGTGCTCATTGGAACTTTCAGAGCAGCAGAAATTTTTCTGTAACCTTCCCCAGCCTTGTGCCTCGAGACAATCCTGTTTCTGAGGTTTACAGACAATTCTTTTGTCTTCATGCTTGGCTTGTGCTTTGACATGCACTGTCAACCCTGGGACCTTATATAGACAGGTGTATGCCTTTTCAAACCATGCCATTCACTGGTGGTGGATGAGGGGATTCCGTTACAATGTGTAAAACGCTTTGAGTGTCCAGGAAAGTGCCATATAAATGTATGGAATTATTATAATTATTATTATTATGTGTGGAAAACAGAATGTACCTGAGCTCAATTTAGAGCTTCATGGCAAAGGCTGTGAATACTGATGTACATGTGATTTTTAAGCTTTTTTATTTTTAATAAATTTGCAACAATTTCAAGAAATGGAGGAAACAAATGATTTTAATCCATTTTGGAATAAGGTTGTAACATAAAAAAATGTAGAAAAGTGAAGCGCTATTAATACTTCTCGGATGCACTGTATATACAATAATGAATGTATGGTTAGCTATTTTATTTTTAATTAAAATGTAGATTATTTAAATTAATAAAAAATAGCTAACCATACATTCATTATTTTATTTGACATAACTTTAATCAAAATAATCATTTTCATTCACGCTAATTTGTCAAAGAGAGTAATTAAGACTGTCTCCTGCTCTGTGTGTGTGTGTGTGTGTGTGTTGTGTTGCAGTGATGTTTTCAGTCTGTGTGGGTAAGCTGTCGTCTGTGGCCCTCGTCTTCATAACACATTCTCAGAAACTAATTATTATATTCATGATAGTCAGACCTGCTGTAAAGGTCGTTGCCGTGTCCACAGGCCCGGGCTGCATAATCTAGAGGAGGCGTGATGACCTTTTTGTTTCATGTAAAGTGATCCGGCGTGGAAAAGCGGCATGCGTTTGCTGTTTTATCTTTCGATCGCGGCCCAGTTGATCAAACGTCTGGGTTAATCAGCGTAATGCACACCGCCGAGAGTCCGACTCGTGTTGTTATGGAAAAAACTCAAGCGACCTCTTCCAGACCAACACCGTATGAACCGGTAAATCACACACTGATCCTCTGATCCTCGGCTGTCACAATAAACCCTCATCTAGAGCTTATAAAAGCAAATAAAGCGTAATGTTCTTGGTCTGTTTCTCTAGGATTTCTTTCCTTGATCTTAAAGGAACACTCCACACTATTTTTTTTAATACATTTATTTTATTACTCCCCTATGTGGTCAAGCAGTTGAGTTTTACCATTTTTGAATCCATTCAGATGATCTCCGGGTCTGGCACTTTTAGCTTAGCTTAGCTTAGCCTAATTCATTGAATTGGATTAGACCGTTAGCATCTTGTTCGGAAATGACAAATTTCGACAATTTTCACATTGTTTTCACACCTGCTGGAGATAATGTCAGCGACTAAGAGGCAATATTAATGTGGAGTGTTAGGATGCATTAATGAACACTGTAGTCTCTGTAGACTGCCTTCTTCTAAGCCACTTTTTTGACGTTTTTAGTTTACAGAGGTAACGTTAGTCCTGTTTTAATATCTGCCACTATGCTGACACATAGACGGTTGTAGCTCTGCCCTCTTTTGAAAAGAGCACTTTATTTTATTTGACCATTTTATTACTCCCCTTTAGAGTTAAACAGTTGAGTTTTACCATTTTGTAATTCGTTCAGATGATCTCCTGGGCTGGCACTTTTAGCTTAGCTTAGCATAATTTATTGAATTGGATTAGACCGTTAGCATCTTTCTCGGAAATGACAAGTTTCAATAATTTTCACACCGTACCTGCTGGATATAATGTCAGCAACTAAGAGGCATTATAAATATACAGTTGAAGTCAGAATTATTAGCCCCCCTAAGATATTTTCAACACATTTCTAAACAATATTTTTAATAACTCATTTCTAATAACTGATTTATTTTACCTTTGCCATGATGACAGTAAATAATATTTTACTAGATATTTTCCAAGACACTTCCATACAGCTTGAAGTGACATTTAAATGCTTAACTAGGTAAATTAGGTTAACTAGGCAGGTTAGGGGAATTAGGCAAGTTATTGTATAATGATGGTTTGCTCTGTAGAGAGTCGGAAAAAAAATTAGCTTGAAGGGCTTATAATTTTGTCCTTAAAATGGTTCATAAAAATTTTAAAACTGCTTTTATTCTAGCTGAAATAAAACAAATAAGACTTTCTCCAGAAGAAAAAATATTATCAGACATACTGTGAAAATCTTCTTGCTCTGTTAAACATCGTTTGGGAAATATTTAAAAAAGAAAAAGAAATTCAAAGGGGGGCTAATAATTCTGCCTTCAACTGTAAATGTTTTAGTTGCACAAATGAACACTGTAGAAGTAGTAACTTCTTCTGAGCCACTTCTTTTAGCATTTTAGACTTGTTTTAAAATCTGCCACTATGCTGACACATTGGCGTTTGTAGCTTCTTTTGAAAAGAGCACTTTGTTTTATTTGACCATTTTATCACTCCCCTGAAGTTAAACAGTTGAGTTTTACCATTTTTGAATCCATTAAGATGATCTTCTGGTCTGGCACATTTATCTTAGCTTAGCATATTTCATTGAATCGGATTAGACCGTTAGCATCTTGCTCTGAAATGACAAGTTTCGACAATTTTCACATTGTACCTGCTGGAGATAATGTCAGTGACTAAGGCATTATAAATGTGGAGTTTTAGGATGCACACATGAACACTGTAGCCTCCATATATTACATTCTTCTGAGCCACTTCTTGTGACATTTTCATTTTTTCACAGTGATAATGTTCTGTTTTAAAATCTGCAACTATGCTGACACAGACATTTGTAGCTCCACCTTCATTTGAAAAGAGCACTTTATTTTACTTGACCATTTTATTACTCCCTTAGAGTTAAACAGTTGAGTTTTACCATTTTGTAATCTATTCAGCCGAACTTCAGGTCTGACGGAAACATTTTTAGCTTAGCTTAGCATACATCATTAAATTGGATTAGACCATTAGCATCTTGCTCAGACATGACAAGTTCCGATCATTTTCCTATTTAAAGCATGACTCTTCTGTAGTTACATTGTGTGCTGAAACCAACTGAAAATTAAAAGTTGTTGTTTTCTCGCCTGATATGTATAGTAACTATATTCTCATTCTGGCGTAATTATCAAGGAACTATGCTGCCTTACCATTGGCTACAGCAGTAGCATTGGGTGCAGTCTTATTACACAATGCCTGAAAATAATTGTCAGCACCAAGCCCTACACTTACACCACTAGTTGGAATATAATTAGAATAGTGTGTGCGCATGTGCGTGTGTATTTTCACTATAAATTACCTTTTGTTAGAGTAGAAATGAAATCAAAACTAATATAATGTTGTTAGCTCACATTGTTTTGTGATGAACAATTCATCTGTGCATGTCACTAAGAACAAAAAAATAGTTTACCCTTCCAAGAGATACAGCTGCAGCCAGAATTTCTAGAATTATTATATTATTTATTAAATTATCCTTTAATTGTATTTTATTATGAGCAACCCTAAACCCAACTATTACTGTAATGTAAAAATAGTAATTATGCAGAGTTTTATTTATTAAATTATGAATCAATTGTATTATATTACATCTACCCCTACTCCAATCCTAAACTGCAGCTATCTATGTATTAAAATACAATTCAATGGGTAATTTGATAAATAATATGAATAATACTCTGTATAAATTCATATTATTTATCAAATTAACCATTAAATTGTATTTTATTCATGTCTACCCCTACCCCAACCCTAAACCCAACCATCACTCTAATGTAAAAACAGTAATTATACCCAGTATTATTCATATTATTTATTAAATTACCTATTCAATTGTATTTTATTAGCATCTACCCCTACCCCAACCCCAAACCCAACCATCACTCTAATGTAAAAACAGTAATTATACCCAGTATTATTCATATTATTTATTAAATTACCTAATAAATTGTATTTTATTAAAATCTACCCCTACCCTAACCCTCACAGTAATGTAAAAACAGTAATTATTCCTAGTATTATTCATATTAATTTTTAAATTACCTATTAAATTGTATTTTATTAACATCTACCCCAACCATCACACTAATGTAAAAACAGCAACTATTCCTGTTATTTATTAAATTACCTATTAATTGTATTTCATTAAAATCTACCCCAACCCTAAACCCAAACATCCCTTTAATGTAAAAACAGTAATTATACCCAGTATTATTCATATTATTTATTAAATTACCCATTAAATTGTATTTTATTAACATCTACCCCTACCCCAACCCTCCCAGTAATGTAAAAAACAGTAATTATTCCTAGTATTATTCATATTATTTATTAAATTACCTATTAAATTGTATTTTATTAACATCTACCCCTACCATAACCCTCACACTAATGTAAAAACAGTAATTATTCCTAGTATTATTCATATTATTTATTAAATTACCTATTAAATTGTATTTTATTAACATCTACCCCTACCATAACCCTCACACTAATGTAAAAACAGTAATTATTCCTAGTATTATCCTATTATTTATTAAATTACCTATTAAATTGTATTTTATTAACATCTACCCCAACCATCACACTAATGTAAAAACAGCAACTATTCCTGTTATTTATTAAATTACCTATTAATTGTATTTCATTAAAATCTACCCCAACCCTAAACCCAACCATCCCACTAATGTAAAAACAGTAATTATACCCAGTATTATTCATATTATTTATTAAATTACCCATTAAATTGTATTTTATTAACATCTACCCCTACCCCAACCCTCCCAGTAATGTAAAAACAGTAATTATTCCTAGTATTATTCATATTATTTATTAAATTACCTATTAAATTGTATTTTATTAACATCTACCCCTACCCCAACCCTCACACTAATGTAAAAACAGTAATTATTCCTAGTATTATTCATATTATTTATTAAATTACCTATTAAATTGTATTTTATTAACATCTACCCCTACCATAACCCTCACACTAATGTAAAAACAGTAATTATTCCTAGTATTATTCATATTATTTATTAAATTACCTATTAAATTGTATTTTATTAACATCTACCCCAACCATCACACTAATGTAAAAACAGCAACTATTCCTGTTATTTATTAAATTACCTATTAATTGTATTTCATTAAAATCTACCCCAACCCTAAACCCAACCATCCCACTAATGTAAAAACAGTAATTATACCCAGTATTATTCATATTATTTATTAAATTACCCATTAAATTGTATTTTATTAACATCTACCCCTACCCCCAACCCTCCCAGTAATGTAAAAACAGTAATTATTCCTAGTATTATTCATATTATTTATTAAATTACCTATTAAATTGTATTTTATTAACATCTACCCCTACCCCAACCCTCACACTAATGTAAAAACAGTAATTATTCCTAGTATTATTCATATTATTTATTAAATTACCTATTAAATTGTATTTTATTAACATCTACCCCTACCATAACCCTCACACTAATGTAAAAACAGTAATTATTCCTAGTATTATTCATATTATTTATTAAATTACCTATTAAATTGTATTTTATTAACATCTACCCCAACCATCACACTAATGTAAAAACAGCAACTATTCCTGTTATTTATTAAATTACCTATTAATTGTATTTCATTAAAATCTACCCCAACCCAACCCTAAACCCAACCCTCACAGTAATGTAAAAACAGTAATTATACCCAGTATTATTCATATTATTTATTAAATTACCCATTAAATTGTATTTTATTAACATCTACTCCACCCCAACCCTCCCAGTAATGTAAAAACAGTAATTATTCCTAGTATTATTCATATAATTTTTTTTAATTACCTATTAAGTTGTATTTTATTAACATCTACCTCAACCATCACACTAATATAAAAACAGTAATTATACCAAGTATTATTCATATTGTTTATTAAATTACCTATTAAATTTTATTTTAATAACATTTACCCCTACCCCAACCCCACAGTGATGTAAAAATATGAATTATTGTTGTACAGTATCACCAAAATGATGCTATATCGATGTGAGTATCTGCAGCTGTATTCCTTCTAGCCTTTACCCCAATCCAAGGCTCATTTCTACATCCATCATGAACTTTGCAACCATTTACTCCTCATATGAGAAGCAGTGCCTTTGTTTTCCGTCACTTATGTTATGTAACAGTGGCGATGCTTGGTAAAAACAGAACCAAGAAGAACTTTATGTAAAGCGCACCTCATAAAAACATTTATGGCTGCTTGTAATAAATTTATTGTTGTGTTCTGGACATGATCCCGTGTGTATGGTCTGAGTTTTTGTGGAGCCAGATTGAACAGTAAAATTAATTCTGCATCGTGTGTAAAAAAGCAAGAAACAACTCCTGGCTTGTTTTCTCCTCAGCGCTCAGATGGTGTGTCCTTTTTTCCCATAATGCTCTCCAACGACTAGCGGACTTCCAGAGTGAAGCTGGAGCCAAGCAGACCCGCCAGCATCCTTCGCCCAGAGAGTGATATTTTTGTTGGGAAACTTTCGTGCTACTTGAGCCTTGAGGACTGTCATGGCTAGTGGGTCTTTTTTGGGGAAAAAAAAGAAAAGTTTGGGAGTTTCTCTTCTGTGCTTGGTTACAGTTTAGCAAAAACAATGGCTCACTGAGCTGAGAAAGTTAGCAATGCAATACTAGCTTGTAAATAACTTAAAAAGATCTGTTGTGAAAACATAATTTTATAAGGGGTTTAAGCACAGTTGTGTGGCCACTTTATTAGGTACACCCTACTAGTACCGGGTTGGACCCCCTTTTGCCTTCAGAACTGCCTTAATCCTTCATGGCATAGATTCAACAAGGTACTGGAAATGTTCCTCAGAGATTTTGGTCCATATTGACATGATAGGATAACGCAGTTGCTGCAGATTTGTCGGCTGCACATCCATGATCCCAAAGGTGCTCTATTGGATTGGGATCTGGTGACTGTGGAGGCCATTTGAGTACAGTGAACTCATTGTCATGTTCAAGAAACCAGTCTGAGATGATTTACACTTATTTGACATGGCGTGTTATTCTGCTGGAAGTAGCCATCAGAAGATGAGTACACTGTGGTCATAAAGGGATGGACAGGGTCAGCAACAATACTCCGATATGCTGTGGCCTACGCTGCTCAATTGATACTAATGGGCCCAAAGTGTGCCAAGAAAATATCCCCCACACCATTACACCACCACCACCACCACCACCAGCCTTAACCGTTGATACAAGGCAGGATGGATTCATGCTTTCCTATTGTTGACACAATTTTGACCTTACCATCTGAATGTTGCAGCAGAAATCGAGACTCATTTATCCCAATCCTTTATTGTCCAATTTTGGTGAACCTGTGTGAATTGTACACTCAGTTTAAAGTTCATAGCTGACAGGAGCGGCACCTGGTGTGGTCTTCTGCTGCTGTAGCCCATCCCCCTCAAGGTTGGACGTGTTGTGTTCAGAGATGCTCTTCCGCATACCTCAGTTGTAACGAGTGGTTATTTGAGGTACTGTTGCCTTTCTATCAGCTGGAACCAGTCTGGCCATTCTCCTCTGACCTCTGGCATCAACAAGGCATTTGGTTTGAACACTTTAATTGACATTCTCTTTTTGTACATGTCATCAAAGGGGGAAAACCCCACCCATTAGTGACCATCTCTCCCTCAATAGCAAAAATAGCTCTGAGTTAAGGCTGATTTATACTTCTGCGTCAAGCGCACGCGTATGCTACGGCACAGCCTACGTGTGGTCGCATAGCCCTCACCGTGGCCGTCGGCGACGCTGAGGCGCACCTCTCAAAAAATGTAGCTACATGTCCCAACAACGTGTGGCGTAAGCTCTCTGATCGGACGGCTTGGTAGCTATGACGAGTGCGGACGGAACCGAGAGCTGCACGAGCCCGATGCAGCAAGTGTTTACGAGTGTGGAGTCCCATGAAGGAGCTCTAGGTGGAAACTATTGTTTTGTGTTTACCTTATGATTAAAGTTGTTGCACATCCGCCGATTCACGCCTCAAAATGAGTGAGTTTGAGCCACTTGTACATTAAAGTAGCGTTCAGAAAAAACAAAACACAAACGAAGAAACTCGACACAGAGGAACATAAACACCTACTGCCAGCTAGTGTTTCTGAAGTGTTATTGCAGAGCAACACACAGCACGCAGAAGTTTAAATGCACGGCTGTGCGCAAGGCGTGCGCCGATGGTCACGCCGATCAATTGATGCAGAAGTATAAACCAGGTTTAAGAAGCAGCCCTCCGTCATTTGATTTTTCACTCTTGCTGAAGATGTCAGTGACTAAGAGGTATTAAATGTGAAGATTTAGGATGCATAAATTAACGCTTCTGAGACGATTCTTTTTATATTATCAGTTTTTCAGAGATAACATTAGTCTTGTTTTGGGACTGCATATGCTTTGCCATTACGTGTAAAAAATACCATTCTGTGTAACAAAAGTTTATATAGTAAAAAAAAACATGCTTATTTAAGCCTATTTTGATTACATATAGCCAAACCATTTGATTACATATTAAAGCATCACAGTTTAGTCTTAAAGTACAATTTTTTTTGTATTTACTTAAGTATATATTACTTTAGAATATACTTAAATTTGTCATCTTTATACTTCATTACTATCCTTCAAACCACTAGTAAGATTATATATAGACATAGATATTATTATTATTATTATTATTTTATTAGTTGTTGTTTTATTATTAAAATTAATATTATTATTATATTTGTTAAAAGCACTTTTATTAGTAGAAATCTCTACTTCAATATTAACATTATTGGTATCATTTGTATTATTTACTTTTTTGTTTGTTATCTGTAGTTCTTCAAGTGTTGTCTATTGTGTGGATGGATGGATGGATGGATGGATGGATGGATAGATAGATAGATGGGTAGATAGA
>LR812541.1:46257409-46354909 GCA_903798195.1 Danio kyathit | reverse complement strand
TGAATGAATGGATGTATGGATGGCTAGATAGATAGATAGATAGATAGATAGATAGATAGATAGATAGATAGATAGATAGATAGATAGATAGATAGACGGATGGATGGATAGATAGATAGATAGACGGATGGATAGATAGACGGATAAATGAATGAATGGATGGATGGATGGATGGATGGATGGATGGATGGATGGATAGATAGATAGATAGATAGATAGATAGATAGATAGATAGATAGATAGATAGATAGATAGATAGATAGATAGATAGATAGATAGATAGATAGATAGATAGATAGATAGATAGACAGACGGATGGATAGATAGATAGATAGACGGATAAATGAATGAATGGATGGATGGATGGCTAGATGGATGGATGGATAGATAGATAGATAGATAGATAGATAGATAGATAGATAGATAGATAGATAGATAGATAGATAGATAGATAGATAGATAGATAGATAGATAGATAGATAGATAGATAGATAGATAGATCTGGTTGAAACCTGAGTAACGTATTAAAATAAGTTAAAGCAACATAAAAAATGTTTGTTGTCTTGAATCTTTGAGACTTTCATAAGAGATTTTACCTTTTTTATTAATTTTAAAAATTATAAAATAAATATTTTTTTATTAAAAACTGTTGTACTGTTGGTACAGAGGTTAGTGGCAAAGTATATGGATATATATATAATCATTAGCGGTGGTGAGTGGGAGTGGTTTGTTGTTTTTGAGGGGCGGAGTGTTGTATAATGTCATCTGGTCTGACGGGCGGGCAGGTAATCAGTTGTGTCAGTGTTCTGGAGAGCTCTAATCTGCTGAACTTCACTCTGTGTTAAAGCTAAGCCTCAGTAACCCCGTGCTCTCGCCTCACATCCAGGGGTCAGTGTCCACGTCAGTGCGGATCACATTAGCGGCCGCTCCAACAGGTGCTTCTAATGATGGGATTTTATTGCCATAGGAACAAGTAAAGAAAAGGGGGGAAAAATGAACTAACGTGAGCAATTGGCTGTGCGGTGAAAAGATAAAGTGTCATGACAGCTGATTCGTAAAAAAAAATCCATTACAGCGGCGGATGTTTATGTCAGATTAGATCACTCTGAAATGTGTTTATGTACTAGCTTGCACTAATCCGGATATATTAAGTGTGCACCTTTTTGGAAAATTAAATAGCTGCTAATTGCTCATTATTTTGGATATATACACACCTAATGGAGCATACGAGCTTAAGGATGACTTTTTTATTAAAACGTATCACAATGACTCAGTTCTTTACATAGATCACAGTTATTAGGGATATATAGAAGCTACTGGAATTACAGGTTTGTGCCTTTTTTCTGATTTGTAGCACATTTTCCACTGAGCCGGAGCCTGTGCAAGCAGCACTTTAGCCAAAAGAGCTGAACGGAAGGGGAAAAAATACATATTTCTCGCAGCCACAGAGTTAAAAGCCATACTAAACAGTATCTACAGCCTCAATACTCTGACACTGAGCTGGAAATAAAATATAAAACTCATTTTGCGTGGACAGCTTGGTCTTAATGCTGGAAATGGACTGTCATGTGAGCTGAATTATTAAACACACTTACAGAAGGAGATTCTTCTCATATAGTGATACAAATATCTGATGGAGAGAAGCAGCACACATAGCCTATAACCGAAGATTACTGCAAATAAAGATAAGTTTAAAAGTGAGCAGATTATAGGCCTGTCAGAAAATCACCAAACTGATGATTTATTGAATGGATGGATGGTCTAGAAAATAGAGATTGGTTGATTGAGATAGACTAATGAATATTGATATAGATGGATGGATATAGATGGATGGACAAGGAAATGGATGGTTTGATAACCAAGAATCAGTAAATGGACAGATTGAAGAAGGCAATATATGATGAAATGATTGAAAATAGTGATGGATAAATGGAGGGATGAAAAAATAGAGATAGATAGATAGATAGATAGATAGATAGATAGATAGATAGATAGATAGATAGATAGATAGATAGATAGATAGATAGATAGATAGATAGATCTAAATGCATAGATAGGGAGTGATGGATGGATATAGATTAATAATAGAGGTGGATAGTTGATTAGAGAAAGGTGCGTGTTGGTGGATGGATGGAGAGAGGGATAGATTATTGGAATAATGAATAGAGATGGATGGATTGGATGGATGTAAAGAGAGATGCATGATGGATTAATGGATGGAGAAGGAAATGGATGGATTGATAAACGAGGATCAGTGGATGGACAGATGGATCGAAGGCAATAAATAATGAAAGGATTGAAAATATGGATGGATGGATGGAATGATTGAGATAAATGGATAAAGATAGAGAGGGATTGATGAATGGATGGATAGATCAATAGAATGAAGGATGGATGGATGGACTGATAAGTAGAAATGGATAGATGGCAAGCGAGAGATGGATTAATGGATGGAGAGGAAAATGGATGATTTGATAACCGAGGATCAGTGGATGGACAGATTGATAGAAGGCAATAGATGTTGAAAGAATTGAAAATAGTGATGAGGGATGGAAGGATGGATGGATGGATGGATGGATGGATGGATGGATGGATGGATTAAATGTTTGGGAGGGACAAATTCATAGTTTATTGTAGGGATGCTCCGATCGATCGGCCGAAGATCGGTATCGGCCGATAATCACATTTTATGACTCGATCAGTACTCGCAAACTTGGCCGATCTTACGAACCGATCACAATTGATGACGTCAATGCGTGAGGACGTACACGATGAGTGGGGACGTAAATGTTTTGGCGCCGCAGTCATGTCATCACCGGTGTGGAATTATTATGACGTTTCGAGAAACAATGAAAAATTCGCTAATTGCCGTTTATGTTCCAAAGAAATCTCACGTGGAGGAGCATCATCCAAAACATTTAATACAACGAACCTGATTCGGCACTTAAGAACGAGCCACCGCGAGTCCTATGGTGAATACGAAAAACTGTCGACTGCAAAAAAGGCAACGGTAACTAGTAATGCGACTCTCACTCAGCCATCCATTACAGACATTCTAAAAAAACACGAACTGTACACACCAGACAACAAGAAAGCTAAGGATATAACCGCGAAGATAATGGAATTTATATGCAATGACAACCAGCCTCTGTCAGTCACAGAAGACATTGGATTTAAACGCCTCATTAAACATCTTGAACCACGATATCAACTGCCACGGCGCAAATATTTTACTGATGTTGAAGCATCAGAATCGGCATTGCTATCGGCCGATCATCATGACAAAAAATCGGTACTCGGTATCGGTGGCAAAAATCCTGATCGGAGCATCCCTAGTTTATTGTGTAGGATGAGATGGATGTATTAATGAACTGGATGCATGAAGAGAATGAAAAATGAATAAATGGACTGATGAATAGAAATGGAAATAAAAGCTTTAGCCATAGTTCTGCCAGGAAGACTGAGATGTCACGTCATTCATAATAATTATCTCGTCGGCCTATAACAACCAAGCAAGCTATATATAAGCCCATCTAAACAATCTGTTTCGCTGTACTCAGGTGACGATGCGGAAGTTTCCCTCCATCCTCCCCACCACCACCACCAGGTTGGCCTCGTCTCCATACAGGGGGTTGGCTTCGCCCTGCCTTCATCTTCAGGCAGGATCTGCCAGCTCATCCAGTATTCCGAACCATGGACGAGGCTTACGCCAAAGGACTTCATGAAAGGATCGTAACGAACTCAAACTTATGCAAACAAATTCACAATAAATGTTTATCTGCCTCCTGAGAAGTCTTGTCTGGTAGAAGAATAGTGAGATGGATATTTGGAGAATGATTCACTAATGGATGAAGAGATAGATGGTTGATTGGACTGATAAATTGGGATTGCTGGGATTGATTGAAAGAAGAATGATGAGATGATTGAAAATAGGGATGGATGGATGAATGGATGGATGTGCCAATGGATAGATAGATAGACAGAGATAGATAGATAGATAGATGGATGGATGGATGGATGGATGGATGGATGGATGGATGGATGGATGGATGGATGGATGGATGGATGGATGGTTGGTTGGTTGGTTGGTTGGTTGGTTGGTTGGTTGGTTGGTTGGTTGGTTGGTTGGTTGGTTGGTTTTGGTTGGTTGGTTGGTTGGTTTTGGTTGGTTTTGGTTGGTTGGTTGGTTTTGGTTGGTTGGTTGGTTGGTTGGTTGGTTGGTTGGTGTTTGTGTATCTTTTTTGCACTTGGTGACCAACGGTGAAGAGTGGTAAACCAATGACCTTTACAGCCTATCACATGACCTTTACAGCCAATCACAATGTTATCTGTTGAGCATGAGACACAATGGCCAATCAGCTGGGTTTAAGAAAGCAATCATCAGCGATCAATGCAAGGTATTGGTCCATTGGTTGATACTTTGGACCACCCTATTGAGTGCAGTGCTAATCAATATTTAAAAAGGCTCCTACATTAGTATGGTTCTTCTGCACATGCTTGCACACACACTCATGCACAACACCCACTTTGGCTGGATTTGTGTTTTCATATCTCACCATATCATTTCATTCAGTGTGTAATGCATCTGGCAAATCCAAAAGGAAGGGCTCTGAGTTCATGCTGTGTATTTGCCATTACAATTTGTATTTGATGTGATGCGTTCTGTTATAGTTTGTATGTTACATCCAGATGCAACCGTCTCCTTCACTGACATTCACTCCAGACAAATCCATAACCTGTAATAAGTTCCTCTCATAAATTCTGATTCACTACCTCGCATGCCTACATGAAAACAGAGCACTTTCTTTTAAACACAAACACACTTTACCAGCATGGACAGATGGTCGGTAAATCAAAGGTTTTTGACTCACCCGTCTACATTTTCAGTGTTTTGTCTGGACCGAGTTCTGCTATGACACAATGCAGTTTAAAATCCCCCTATTATTCTGTTTCGGATATTATCTTTCATGTAGTTCTGTAATGTAGCTGTTTGTGAATCGAAAAGGTCAGCATGGTTTCAAAGATTACAGTGCAGATAAATACGTTTTTATCTCCCATAAGAAATTGGGTGATTCTGAAGCGAGTCTTTTGTAATTACAATCCTAATTCTTTCTCAAACATACATAGGTTTGTTTCAAATCTGCATAATGTCAGCCTATGGCCTTCATCAGCAGAATTTGTTCAATGATTTTATTTATTTAGCACAATTTTTACAACTTTCATTGGCCAACAAATTGACAGAAAGCAGACAGAGAACCACAAACAGACTAAAAATAACAATCATGCTCTTAACAGCCATCAATGTCAATGGCAATGTCTGCTTTGACCCCCAAAAACTGAAGTTGTAGATGAGACTGTAATGGTGCGTTCACACCAGATGCGACTGAATCGTCAAGCGTGATTGATTTACATGTTAAGTCAATGCAAAGATGCGAATAGACATCCCACGGCGCGATTTACACGAATGACGCTGTGCGAATGACGCAATTCACACAAATAAGTGGTGCGAGTTAAGCATTTTGTACACGGATCGCTCGAGTTGGAAAATCTGAGCTACAGCGTACATTCACGCTGCGTTAACCAATCAGGAGCTTGCTCTTGTAGGGGCGTGATTATGAAGTAGACTGCGTCCGAAACCACCTGCTACTCAGTAAGTACTGCCTTTGAATTTAAACGTACTACTCGACCGTTAGAAAAGTACGTTCTATACAGTACGAATGTGAGAGGTATAAATGGAATTCGGACGTACTACATCCGCCATTTTGTCATGGTCACGTGACCTACCCAGGTCAGTTACGTCGCTTTACTCCCATTTATGAATTCTCTCGTGGGGCATCATGGCATAGCGCAGTTTGCATGGCATGCGCACTTCAGAATCTTGCCGGAAGTAGTAGGTCATCCAGGTACTTCTCGCATACGGAGTTTCGAATTCTATGAATTCGGACATACTACTCGGCTCGCATACTGTTTTTAGCATCCTATATAGTATGGAAGTATGCCGTTTCAGACGCAGCCATAGTGCCTGTTGTTGGTATCCCAAGGGGAAATCCTCCTGCCGATACTGGACAACAGCTTGTCAAACTCGGCTCGGCCCAGTCAGAGGCACCGCTGAAAGCTCCATCATCCAGGTACAATTTCTGGAGGAGTTGATGAACTCACAGAGCTGGGTCCACCTCTGAAAGGATCTAGTGGACGCAGACACAGCGCCAAACAAATCTATGCTGTTTTTCAGCCTTCCTAATGCACATATAAACCCCAGCTACTATCTCAATAAAAATCTGTGTTCGCCTTTAACAACAAAGCTAGACAGAAGTCCTGCCCATGACGCGAATCCCTGTCTTGTGAAGTGAATTTGACGTGTGAATGAAGCGAGTAAAATGCTTACTCATTTATTTACACGTGAATAGCGGGATTTATTTGCACAAGCCGCGTCAAACCAACGACCTTTTTGCTGTGAGGCGTGCCAACCCCATTTAATAAATATATATTTTTAAATAAACATGCAGCGATGACATGACAGTGATGCTGCTTGGCCCTGTATTTCATATTGGACTTTTTGCCTTTGTTTTACTAGGAGTGTTGACAGGACGGATTGGGACATGACCCAGGTCAGACTCAAACCTGAATCCCTGTGAGCCAACAAATCTTATTTATCCTGAACTTCGTCCCATGCAGAACAGCTGTGAGTTTAACCCAGAACATGGGTCAGAACAGCTCTCTTTTGTCAAACAGTCAGTTTGTGACAAAAAAAATACTGTATGGAATAAAGATATTGTCCACTTTTCAATTTGAGTAGCAGTATGTAGATTTATATAGGCAAACCATGAGAAAAAGATTAAAATGTTAAGTTCTAAATGATATTAAAACTAAAATAACTCAAAGTACGGTATCAAAAAATCGAAACTTTGTAATTTTTATGCTGGAGCATGTTAAACATTTCGCATTTTCCCTATAGCAGTGATATTATGCAGTGTCTGCAGCACCAAGCTCTACACTTGCATCAGCGCTTAAAATCTCCGTAATATCATTGCGCATGAACATGAAGGAATTAAGTTAAAGGTGCAGTAGGTGATTGTCTTCAGAAACATTGTTTGTTGTGCTGGTTGCAAGTCTCTTCACATTCCAATAGTACTGATTAAAGTAAATGATCTAAATGTGTTTATATGTATTTTTATATTCTGGCTAAGGCATAAAACTAAAAAATGTTTATCCAATTAAAAATCGTTGGGCCGACAAAACTCAATTACGACAGGTAACTCAAACTGTGTCAACAAATTAAAATATGTTTTTCTGCACAGCCTGTCACGCAGTCATTTGCACGTGCATGTGAAGCATGGATCTACAGCTGACAGAGTGACATCAGGTAAACTCAGCATCAACCTGAACATCTTTCTAAAAGACCAACATGGCCTTGTATCCATGAAAAGAAAGATTTATTCTGAAAGGGCTTCTGCCAAAAAGGCAGAATCAAAACTTTTCTAAATCCTGAATCAATATCGGAATTACTTTTGCTCGCTGGAGGGCGATATGACGTTATGCAGTTCAAAACCACAATCTGAAGGATGTTTTTAAAACTATTTTAGTCACGCAAGCTTATGTAGATTGTTTTCATTTTGATGAACAGCCACGGAGGTGTTTTTCAGCCACTGAAAACGTCCAGCGAAAGATCGACTATTTTCAAGTTCATGGAGTACCTTTTACAGCATAGATAATATAGTTGGTTAAATAGACCTAAGCGTTCATTTAGTTGTTCAAGTGTAAGAGGAGATTAAAACAAGCGATGTACAAGGATCAGCGAGCACAAAATTAAAAGTCACTTGTCTTGGTAACGTAAGTGCAATGTAAAGAGATGACACAATATTTCTGTTTTTAGCACTTCTTTTTTTCCTGATCTGATTTTTATTTAGTTTTTATTTTCTACTTAAAGGGCACCTATTTTACCCCTTTTTTAAGATGTAAAATTAATATTATGGATCTTCTGAGTGTGCCAGTTTAGGTTCAGTTCAAAACACAATTCAGATTTTTTTATTATGATGTGTTAAAAAGTGCCATTTTGGGGGCGTGTACACAGTTTGCTGTTTTTGCTGTGTTGCTTCACATGAAAATTAGTTCCAACTTCCCGCCCAACTTAACAAGGGGGCGGAGCCAAGAGCTCCCCTCTTTGCATATGGCAACAGACAGGCACAGGCAGACAGAGAGAAGCAACATGAGTGAGAGGACCAGCATTCAGCTTTACATGTATGACTCGGACACAGACCAAGCAGAGACTACAAAATCATTTGTGTCTTTGTATAGTTTTACAGCCAACTGTGTGCTAGTTTAAAGCTCCGAGCTTGTAGCCTACACTGAGACTAATAACCAAGCACACTGAATTAACTTTGACTGAAGGGCATCACACACCGGATGCGCCGCGACACGGCACGCACATGACAGTTGAAAGTATCGCACAATTGCGGCACCGGTTTGTGTCCCCTGATAGAAACTTATGTTTAGAATTCAGAAATGCGTGCCACTGCGTGGCGCAACACTGCGTGTCGCCGAGTGGCGCTTCTGGTGTACGAACTGCTTGAGGCTATAACTAAAGGGCGTCATACACCGGATGCGGTGCTCAGAGCCACGACACGGCACAGCAGATGCGCACATTCGCATGTTATTTAAAATGAAACTATTCAGATAACGCTCTGTGGCGCGGCAGAAATATGGACAGTGTCCTGAGGCGACCTAGGCGGCAGAATAGTGAGCGAACCGCCCGGTCCTCACTTTCATCCGCGACACCCACCCCCTCTCTCCCGGTCCTCACTTTCATCCGCGACACCGCAAAATGCATAGCGATGCGCTTTGTTAGTTTGTTATTTCCAATGGAGGGACGCGCACGTGAGGCAACGCACTCGCACTTTCCAGCTGCACCTAGTTAAGATGACAGGGAGCTTCTGTGACCGCAGGAAATGCAAACCGCTGAAGTTTAAGGAAGATGCAATGAAAAGTACACATGTATGCAAACACTGGCGTGGAGGAGAGCGATAACGTGGTGAATGTTGAGCTCAATAAGCGTTACATCTAAAAATAGAGCAAGGGTGTTTCTTTGGTGACGTCGCTTTGACTCATTCGCTGAAAATGGCCGACGTGAAACAGCATACTGAGGATATGGTAATGCGCACCTGTCAATCAATATTGTTGGGCGGGGGGACCGCACTCCTATGTCAAGTTGCGGTCGATCTCAAAACCGATCCAATTGGTCCACCGTTTTTATGTTGTTAAATTGAAAAAAAAGGACTGGGTGTGTTTATATCACCCCAATATGACGGTCTATACATTATATGTGTCTACACATATGTCTGTCCAAACAACTTAAAAAGTAGATTTTTCACCGTAGGTACCCTTTAAGTGCTCTTTCACTTAACCAGCTTTACTGAGGTGAAGTTTGATTTATATTCACAGGTTCATTCATTTTTGAACAGTGACCTCTTCTGTCATGTCCCACTTAAACATTACTTTGAATATTGGGTCTGAAATAGCATGTAGGTATAACTTCAAAACAACATTAGCACTATTTAATTGACTGTGAAAATTTTTATAGTCATTGGCTGATTGTATGATTTTACTATTTAGAATTTGCAAACAATACTTTTCTGAAATATTATTGAGGAAAAAGTCTGAATGTGCGAATATGAAACCAACTTTACCCCAATTCCAGTTTTGGGGAAATATAATTCATGTACCTGCTGGCCTGTCAACAACTACCCTGGACAAAGTGTATGTCTCTCTCCATAGAGTTTTCTAACTGATGAATGACATGATCTTTTGTTATATAAAGTTGTCTATCACCATCTAGTCGGTGCACGTTTGCGCATTCATGACTTAAGGAGGCGTGGCTTTGGATGGCAGGGGAGGGACATATATTTTTAAAGCTAATATGCTAATGTTAGCATTTAAAACAATTAAGTTGTTTTAAAAAAATGTAAGAATTTTGTTGATTCAGTTCATTTTAAATAAGTAGTTTGAACAAGCAGCAAAAGTCATTTTTTGAGTGGACAATTGTTTAAATTAAAAATCACAAGGTGTGAGCAAGGCTTTCCTTTTTAAATATATTGGCTGTATCTCAGTTCCAAGAACGCAGAGAACGGACTTGTGTTCTTGTGGAGACATCAGAAGAACGAACTCGGGAGACCGCGAGGACAGAGAACGCGTCCTCTGAGGAATGAGATGCTGCGTTCTTCCTGATGGTCACATGACCTTCACGCATCTTTAAACAAAAATTATTTAAACATTACAGCATCCATACAGCGATTTATTGTTTTTGACGTTTTCGAAAAAACACTTTACAAATATACGTTGCACATCACAAATAAAACAAATTTTAATACGAATTTCAGCAAACAAACACCCTTAATGTGTTTATTCCTTTATTAAGATTTTCATGGGAATGTTTATATTCACCGTTCCATTTAGGGAAACTCCTGAGGTAAATAGGTTATATCTCTGAACTTTAATGATAAACCTATATAAATGCTGCGCTTCCCACCTCCAGTCGCAATGACTTCTGGGACTTCTAGAGCGAGTTCAGTGCTCAAGTCTGCATCGGTGCGTCCTCGATATCAAGAACACATCCTGAAAGTTTCACGCGTGCTCCGTTTCTGCGGTCTTGAGTATTGGAACTAAACTTCGGCGGATGATGATAATGACATTACACGAGAACACGAGGACGCAAGACCACAGAAGAATGCATATTGAGAAACAGCCTTGGTCTTTTTTTTACCCACATAATGTAGTTCCAGCATCTACCAGCAAGATAACTTCTGCAGAAAACCAGTGGACCATTGGCCTTTTCCAAACCAGAGGTGCTGTAATCTGCTCATTCTGGCAGTCCTGGATGTGAGTAATGTAATGTGTATTTTTTGTAGCACATTTATCATGTATGACCATACACCATATGGCGGGGGCGGGGGTTGGGGGGGGGGTCTCTCCGCACCACCTCCAGTGTGCAGCATCCACTTGAATGATGCGACGGCAGCCACAGGACAACGGCACCAGTGCGCTCACCACACACTAGCTATTGGGAGAGACAGTGATAGAACCAATTCGTGGATGGGGATGAATGGGAGGCCATGATGGGTAAGGACCGATGGAGGGAATTTGGCCAGGACATCAGGATTACACCCCTACTCTTTATGAGAACTGCCATGGGATTTTTAATGACCATAGAGTCAGGACCTCAGTTTAACGTCTCATCTGAAAGACGTTGCTCGCTGACAGTATAGTGTCCCCTTCACTATATTGGGGCATTAGGACCCACTTAGACAGCAGGTTGAGCGCCTCCTGCTGGCCTCGCTAACACCACTTCCAACAGCAACCTAGTTTTCCCATGTGGTCTCCCATCCAGGTACTGACCAGGCTCAGCCTTGCTTAGCTTCAGTAAGTAACCGGTCTTGGTCTGTGGCCATATGAACCTGCAAAAGTACACGCCCGCAGAAGTGTCCTACTTAGCAAAAATGCAAAAATAAGATCCAGTGCTTTTTACAATAATTGTTGTTTTAAAGCAGCTTTACAAAAGGTGCGCATTATTACAGTATTACATGCGCTATAGGTGAATTGAATAAACTAAACTGGCTGTATGTGAATGTGAGAGTGTATGGGTGTTTCCCAGTACTGGGTTGCGACTGGAAGGGCATGCACTGTGTAAAACATATGCTGGATGAGTTGGCGGTTCATTCCGCTGTGGCGACCCCTGATAAATAAAGGGACAAAGCCGAAGGAAAATAAATGAATAATAGCTGTTAACAGTTAAAGTTATTATATAGATATTATATTATAAACATAAACTTGTGTTTAATAGCGTCTTTTAGAGCTGCAATGTGTTTGATGTGAGTCTTCTAGACGGGACGGGGGGCAGCGGGACAGAGTGTCCATTTGCACTCATGCTGTTGATTATGGCCTGTGATTTACAGCTGTTGTGAGGGCTCACTGTGGGTTTAGCCTTCCTGATTTCAGGTTTGCAGCAGTCACTTATACTTACTATCAAATACAGGGAGCAGGAAAACACCCAGTGCAGATCTATGACTCAGATTTATCTTATTGTGCTTTTGAGCTGAATGCAAGTTTACTGTGGAAGGGATGAACAAACTTATGTACAGTTGAAGTCTGAATTATTAGCCCCCCTGTATATTTTTCCCCAATTTCTGTTTTGTCTAAACATAGTAGTTTTAATAATTCATTTCTTATAACTGATTTATTTTATCTTTGCCATGATGACAGCACATACTATATGACTAGATATTTTACAAGATGCTGGTATTTAGCTTCCCAGAGATGGGTTGCGGCTGGAAGGGCATCCGCTGCGTAAAATCGTGCTGGATAAGTTGGCGGTTCATTCCGCTGTGGCGACCCCGCAAGGGACAAAGCCGACAAGAAAATGAATGAATGAATGAATGGTATTTAGCTTAAAGTGACATTTAAATGCTTAACTAGGTTAAAGTCATTGTATGACACTAGTTTGTTCTGTAGACAATCAAAAAAATAATATTGCTTAAGGGGGCTAATAATACTGACCTTAAAATTGCTTAAAAAATAAAAAACTGCTTTTATTCTAGCAAAAATAAAACAAATAAGACTTTCTCCAGTAGAAAAAAATATTTTTGAAAATACTGTGAAAAATTCCTTGCTGTGTTTTATATCATTTGAGAATTATTTGAAAAAGAAAAAAATTCACAGAGGGCGAATAATTTTCAACTGTATATACCTAAACATGATTAAGTCATATTTAGGCATGGAACGATAACCGTTTTCAAGGTATACCGCGGTTTGGAAAAGTCAAGGTTTTAAAACCGCCAAAATTTTCTGTAATACCGTTCTTAAGGTATGTGTAAGATTTTTTATTTACTTTTTTATTTTTTTTTTTATTTTTAGGACAACAGTATCTCCAGCAGAAAAGATATCCAAAGATGCCGTTTTAAATTGTAAGGAAATTTGTATTTTTGAAACTAATGAAGAGAGCAGAAGTCAATGATTCATTTGAATTATTTAGTCTGACATGTTTACTGCTCCAAAATATTTTAAATCTTTTCATGTGTTCAAAGGGGAAAAAAATTGTTGTTTTTATACCCAGACATTTAAAAATGATATATTTTAGAGCAGTAATCACAATACCGTGATACCGTGAAACCGTGATATTTTTATCCAAGGTTATCATACCGGCAGAATCTTATACTGGCCCATGCCTAGTCATATTTATTTTGCAGTTTACAAATCTAAATGAAATGAAACATGTATATTTATAATATATCTATATAAATGCTTCATTCTTAGTGTTTTTTTTTATATGTATTCATTTTATATTTAAATAAATTAATAAATAAGTATACAAATATTACATTATACCATTAAAGACAAAATTATTAGCCCTCCTGTGAAATTTGAATACTTTTTTTAAAGTTTCCCAAGTGCTGTTTAATGGAGAGATTTTTTTCCCAACACATTTGTAAACATAATAGTTTTATTAACTGTCTTTGCAATAAATGACATTACATAATATTTTAGTTATAGTGCAAGGTGGTCTAATTCCAACCCAGGTTCATTCTGAATACGTACTCCTATATACATTTCTGTAGAGCACCAAATTCATCCCAGGAGCTCCGTTTTTTTGCAGATTTTGTTTTCGCGAATCCACCAGAGGCCGCTGTGTACGCTTTTTCAGATTTCAAATTCATTTTGCAAGTGCCATTCGCACCTGCTCTTCTCGCGTAAATCCACCAGAGGCTGCTGTCGACTGACTGACTGACCCTCCAACCGATCCCCCCACCCCCTTCCCTAGACCCAGCCACAGTGTTTTCAAAAGCAATCCAGAGAAAGAAAAGCCCTCGCCTGATTTTTTACCACCTTTTCAGATTTTAACATATTCTCACCCTGTTATTTACTTATTTCCTTCTGTTTTTCTCTTACCTGCTTCCTGGAATCTTTCTCCGCCAGACTCAAACCTTGTCTTCACTGTAAGCTCCACTCTGCATCCCAAATCCTCCGATGTACTGGTAACAGCGGGAAAGCCATCTGGAAAGTTAGCGGGAAAGCCGTCCAGAAAGTTAGCGGTCAGCTGGTAAGCGAGAAAAGGAACGGCGTCATACTGCTCCATAGTTTTTGCTTTAATAGAGGAAATGCAGCCATATGTTCCTCTGGCTACATAATTGACGATCTCCAGAAATGTATATAGGGGTACGTTTTCAGAATGAGCCTATGTTGTCTAATTCTATCTAAAATACATTTTAAAGGCTTGCAATTTAGGCTAATTAGGCAAGTTATTAGACAACAATGGTTTGTTTTGTAGCCAATCAAAAAAAAACTAAATAAAACAGTTGGTGTTTTAGCTGGTCAGCCAGCTAGATTACAGTCTAACCTGAATATCAGCACTATTTGTATCTTTTAGTCTACAGTTTTTCCATTTTCTCTCTTGAAAATAAAACTAAATTTTTGCGTCAAATGTAACTCCAGTAAGATTTGATTTCACAAATAGCCTCAAAATTAAACCAACAACTCAAGTGTTTGTTCCCATGACAGCAGTAATGCACTTGCACCTCTAAATAATTTAGTCACTAACATTTTGCAGAATACCAACACGTCTGTGTATAAAGCAGAGAGAATAAAAGCAAGAGTAAAAGCACAATGTTCATGCCTGTCACTGCTTTCTTAGACACATTAAAGTGATAGTTCACCCAAAAATTGAAATTCTGTCCTGTTTCTTTTTTCTGTTGAACACAAAAGCAGATATTTGGAAGTAAGTAGTAAACCTGTACCAAACTGGCAACTAATCATTTTACATTAGTCTTAATTCATGATGTAGCTACAGAAGAATCAAGCTTTAAATAGGAAAATAATTGAAACTCTGGTCATTTTTGAACGAGATGCTAATGGTCTAATCTGATTCAATGATCTATGCTAAGCTAAGCTAAAAGTGCACTCGCCAGACTCGGATATCGGCTGAATGGATAAAAAAAAACTTTGTTTTTTTAACTACCATGGTAATCGATGGTTACAGGTTTCCAACTTTCTTCAAAATATCTTCTTTTATGGTCTGGGCCAAGGGCGACACAGTGGCTCAGCGTTTAGCACTGTCACCTCACAGCAAGAAGGTCGCTGGTTCGAGTCCCAGCTGGGCCAGTTGGCATTTCTGTATGAAGTTTGCATGTTGTCCTCATCAAGGTTATTATACAAATAACCTTATTATACAAATTATACATCAATGTATTATACATAAACGAACTAAAAAACAAAACCTAGAATTTAAAATCACTTTCGTTAACTGAAATAAAAATAAAAATGAGAGTTAAAAAAAAACTAGAACTGAAACTGTATTGTGTACATACAAAACTAACTGAAACTAATTAAAATGACAGTAAAAACATCCTTCGTTTTCATCTTTGTGAATGTATTTAATACATACTGTATGCCTTTTAGAAGTAAATCGATTTGCTTTGCGCTGCCAGGTGTTTGACCCGTACAGCACCTCAGAGTCTGTAATCCTGATGCCATTGGTCAGATCAATCAGGTCCTCCTCCAGTCATCTTCGCTATTGCTCCCGCTACAAAAACAATGACTGGACATGACACGGTGACAATATTAAATACGACCTGAGCAGAGACTTAAAAGTATTAATTTAACACATTTGTGCCCAATAATGGGTTTTATTTCTGTATTTGTGATCTTCTAAGTGAACCGGTTGAACTAATTCACCAAATTGAACTGAATCATTTGGAACGATTTGCATCTCCAGTAACGTTAAGCACTTATCCACAAACGACTTACTTTTTACATGCCTGATACCCTTTTTGACTCGAAATAAACAAATATATACTGAATTATTCAGTTATTAGAACAGTACACTGAGATCAGATTTGAGAAGCCGTGAACCGATAATACTGTGCATACATGATTCAGTGAACCGAACACAAACAATACATGACAGCCTGCTGTGACTGAACTTACTTGAACAACTGCAGCGCGGGTAAACCAAGGGCTTAAATGAGAGGATCTGGCCAAACGTAAGTTTATTTCAGAACAGAAAGTCTTAATGGAGTTGAAATAAGTGAATCATGCTTCAGTTGGGTTGCAAAATATAATTATAAGAAATTTTTCAGATCATGGTGATGTTTTAACTGACTGACATTACAGTATGATGGCTACATATATGCTGGCTACATAATTTTGATATGCTGAATCCAAACTTGGGAAGATTGTCATAAAAGAACTTCCCATCACTACTGTTTCTAACCTCAGAAGCAGCCTTGTACACATATTTTACTTAAGGTTGCTTTCTTGTGGGCTGAAAAAAAGTAGCCTATCTTTGGTTGAGTTTGTATTATACAATATTTATTGTGATGCTTTTGAATCTTGCACCTAAGAAATATCCTAATTTACAAAAAAACAGCAAACAAAAAACTAAAACACTGAAACTAATAAAAACTAAACTAAAACTAAACAATTTCAAAATATAAAAACTAGTAAATCTGCCTCTAAAAACGAATTAAAACTAAATGAATTTGAAAACAAAAACTCAAAACTAAATAACTAAAACTAATGAAAAATCCAAAACTATTATAACCTTGCTCCCTGTGTTGGCGTGGATTTCCTCCAGGTGCTCCGATTTTCCCCACAGTCCAAAGACATGCTCTATAAGTGAGTTGGATAAGCTAAATTGGCCTTAATGTATGAGTGCATGTGTGAATGCAAGAGTATGTGGGTGTTTCCCAGTACTGGGTTGGGGCATCCGCTGTGTAAAACATATGCCGGAATAGTTGGCGGTTCATTCCGCGGTGGTGATCCCTGATAAAAAAGGGACTGAACCGAAGGAAAATGAATGAATGAATGTTCAACAGAAGAAAGAAACTCTTAAAGATTTGAAACCACTTGAGTGTGAGTAAATAGTGAGTAAATATTCATTTTTGGGTGAACTATCCCTTTAAGAATCCGTTCATCACTGCAGCAGCCATAAGCTGAGACCGCAGTACGTGTCTTGGTACATTTACTTTGTTTTCCTACAAGTTTCAGAAGCTTTTAAGACCTCAGAAGATCCACTGAAGGCTAGTTTAATGTTACACCGTTGGCCCAAAGACAGTTTCAAAACTGAATATGAAAATACAGCAAAGTGCTCAATTCCTCTTTGACATTTCCTTCTGTTTTCTGGATTTCAGCACCTGCAGAAAATCATGATGCTGCAGGTTATACAGTCTACCAATGTCCCATTGTTCCATGGGTTTATTTACATAGTTTGTGTTGTGTTTACTATAATATTGCATGACTCATCAGCATTTATAATCCCCAAATAAGGAGTAATAAATGGGTAAAAGGACCATTATTTAAATACATTTTAGAAATGTAATTTGTTCAAATCAAAGCAAACCCAGCAAACAATTTTGTGTTTATTAGACGTCTAATAGACATATAAACGTAGACAGCTTGGCTAAAACAAGGCTAAACTTGGGCTGTCAGTGAATATCTAATAGACATCTAAGAAAAGCCCAAACTAGACTAAAGTTTGTGCAAACCTCTCATCTGTATCATTAATCTTCACCAGCACATGTAACCTCTTGTTAGAGAGTAATTCCGTCATTCCGAGTTCATAATAGTCCAAAAGATGATGATAATAGTTAAACATGGCAGTTTGTTCATCTTTTATGTTGCTGAGGGAATCATTTGCTCATTTGTTTTTTCCGGCTTCTCCTGTTTTTTCATGCATCACTCTTGCGTATGTTCGTTTCTGAAAGGATCGGATGTCAGAGCGCTTCAATTATCACAAGCACATTATTGTCATCAGCTCAAGAAGTTCGTTATTTCAAATATAGACGCACGGAGCAATTGCGAGAAAGCGAAACTGCTCACAATTACGGGACACAGGGTATATTCTACTCTTCTTCTTGGCTTTGTGGCTGTTCATCAAGACGACGACAAGGTTTGTTTGAGCTCAGGCCTCATTATTATATGTATATATTATTATGGTATAATGTCTCAGCTGTGCATTTAAAAATGGTGCTTTTTTTGTTTTCATTCTTCTGGTTTGTGCACCAGTTAGTGACATATCTCTGTAAACCAATAGCGTTCAGCTGCACATCTAGCTCTGCCTTTTGGTGCGCTTTTGTTGTGCTAGATACGCTTCTGAAAGGGTACCCAAAAAGTGGTACGGTGCAGTTCGCTTTTTGGTAGTTTTTGACAGTGGAAACGTCCATAAAAGCATACCGAACCGTACCGTACCGTACCACTCAGTGGAAAAGAGTCATACGATAGCCACCATTCATTCTTTGAGTGTTGCTACGACCTCAAATGTCCAGGGCTGAGGTTGAACATAGGTAATAGAAAACAAATAAATAAACAGTTAGCAGGTTATGATTTAAATGAGGTTCTTTTATTGTGAGAAGGCGGAAAAAGTTTGTATTTACAAGAAAAACAAAGAATGAGCGCAAACGAAAAATAGCTTCAGGGCTGAGAAAGGCCAAAATAATAAACAAAACATTAACTAACTCCACCCCGAAGTTAACTTACCTAATGAACCAAAAGAAATGCAGAAAATAAATTACAAATACTAGCCTTACTCCTTAACTAAACCAAAAACAGGAGAAAATGTCAACGTCAAAGTAAATGGCACTCAACGTAGTAAATGGCACTCGCTCAGTAAACGCTCAGCTTACAGTTTTGTCATACGAAATATATAGGTCTGACAGTCACAACAAGGCGGGGAGAGGAAAAAGGTGGAGAGCACCTTAAAGTTCACAATTTAAGATCAACAAGAAAAACACTACAACAGGTTTTAAATAAGAACGCCACATTCTTTAAAAGCTCTCCGTCTCTTTCTTCCGCGGTCTCACTCCATCGGTCTCCTTTTCAAAAGATGCTGCGTTTTCTGAGCACCAACCACAGCGCACGCACGCAGCACGTCCAATTAGGGCGGGGCGACCTGGAAACAGGAACAGGACAGGATAGAGCGGGGGGAGAAAAAGAGAGAGACACACACACACAGTGGCACAGAAACAACCCACCAATACGCTCATGCGTAACAGTGTGTGTTAGTGTGCAGCGTGTTTATGTGTGCCAATGTGGTCTGATAAAGTGCAAGTTAATAGTTCTTTGCGCACAATCCATTGTGTGTGCATATTATATAGTTTATTATTATAATAGAATAGACAGGCAAACAGACAGTTCTATGTTTTCAAATACTAAACATAAGAAAGTGGTGTTCAGTCAGAATGCCTGATTAATTTTGAATGGTGCAAGATGTTTTTCTTTTTCTGTGTCCAAATGATGTAGTTATGTCTGGCTCTGATAAAAAGTGGTTGAGTCAATCGCTAAGTTGAAGGCTTGTTTCCCGACACTAACTGAGATTAATGATATTTGGGAGGTGGTTTGGACATCTTGAGACTCAGTTTAAGCTCCAAGATCTTATTCCTTGAAAGTTGTTTTGACGACATCTTCCCAAACGCCAGTTTAGAGGTTCCTGAGTCCATCACTAGGGTCATATTTTGTCATATGATGTGATATTCAGTATATGGCGTTCAGCACAGTTATGAGTGGGCTGTCTGTCTCAGGTTTAATGCTAATCTGTTGTTCAGGATGAGGTTTTGTTTGAATTTCCCATATGACCATCGTCTTTACCTTAAGGGAGGCAAATCTCACATCATCTTTTGAGTATCATAGCATAACAGTGAGGATAAACAATCAATGGCAGAAAATCCCAGTCATGCAAAACCACAGCGACTGAAATGTCTTCGAAGAACATTGAGTTCCAGTTGCGTTCGATTAGGCTCTGAAAGTTTGAGAATGACCTGAATGTTGGAAATATGCACTGATCGAATGTCTGTCTTTGATGCTATAAGACCAGCTGTAGGACAATGTGGCTTACATTATTGTTTGTGCTTGTGCACTGGTTGAATTATTGTAAACATAAAGTCCTAATTAATTGGCAGACTTTCTGTATTGCCAGCCATGTTGATGTCAAAGTGACTGTATTTTCATAGATCAACAATGTCCTTGCATTTTTTGAATGACTTTTGGCTGTGTTAGTTTGGTCATTTTTCTAGCTCCCCTTTGAATTTTTTTTCTTTTTTAAATACTTCCCAAATGATGTTTAACAGATTCAGGAAATTTTCACAGTATGTCTGATAATATTTTGTCTTCTGGAGAAAGTCTTATTTGTTTTATTTCGGCTACAATAAAATCAGTTTTCAATTTTTCAAAAGCCATTTAAAGGTCAAAATGATTAGCCCCTTTAAGCTATTTTTTTTCTCGATAGTCTACAAAACAAACCATTGTTATACAATAACTTGTCTAATTACCCTAACCTGTCTAGTTACCCTAATTAACCTAGTTAAGCCTTTAAATGTCACTTTAAGCTGTATAGAAGTGTCTTGAAAAATATCTAGTCAAATATTATTTACTGTCATCATGGCAAAGATAAAATAAATCAGTTATTAGAAATGAGTTATTAAAACTATTATGTTTAGAAATTATGTTATTAAACTATTATGTGTTGAAAAAAATCTTCTCTCTGTTAAACAGAAATTGGGGAAAAGAATAAACAGGGGGGCTAATAATTTTTTTGGGGGGGGCTAATAATTCTGACTTGAACTTACTGTATATCTATCATTATTAGCAGTGCAATATTGGCTTTATTGGCACTACTGAGGCACTAAGGCACACGGCCTGTGACCTTGAGCCAAAGCACGCCTCTTTGCAGTGCTGATTTACAGCCCATATAACGGCTACTCGCGTGACATTGCGTTTATACAACAGTTTGACGCCATAATTGTGTATATAAAAAGAAAATTGAAAATTAAGTCTAAAAACCCTTTTGTACGAGGAACTACTTTCTTTCACCATTTATACATATCTGCAGCTGACGTCAGGACAGCAGAAACCGTTGCTACTTCACCAGCGTCACTTTAGAGCTAGTATTTGAATGATTCTCTTTCATAATGTCTAAAGTGAAGACAAAACAGGTGATTTTTGCTCACATTTTAGTATTATAAAGCTGAACTTACCTGTTCTACAATGATTTGTTTAGCTGTAGTTTGATATTTACCCTATGAAAACGCTGAGTTTTTTCCACTAATGACTTATTATGCGGTCTCTGTCGCCATCTGGTGGCAGAGCGAATTTCTTTGCTCTGCTCAATATGACAGGCTGAAGGCTGCAGATGCGCTGAATGCGCTTAAATTAGGCACTATCCTTATAAATAAACTGCATAAGTGCAATCTAAACAACTACATTCTCGCCTAAAAAAACCTTCAAAAGTACATTATGTTTTCAAACTATAGTGAGTTTATTTTTAAGCAGGACGCACACCAGAAGAGCCGATCGGCGATGCGCCACGCAGCGCCACGCATTTCAGAATTCTAAACATAGGTTTCTATCAGGGTACACACACCGGCGCCGCAAGTCAGCGGCTGTCAGAGGCGCCCAGCTACGACTCAGGACACTGTTCATATTTCTGCCTCGCCACAGAGCGCCATCTGATTCGTTTCATTTTAAATAGCATGCAAATGTGCGCATCTGGTGTGCGATACTTTCAACTGTCATGTGCGCGCCGTGTTGCGTCTCTGAGTGGCGCATCCGGTGTGTGACGCCCTTTATGCTTGGCACTTTATGTAAGCGGAGTAATACACAAGGGTGAAGAGGCTGTAGCAGTGCTGATATTGCAGAATCTAATCGGTGCTGATCGGCCAAATGTTTTAGTTTTTTTTTTTTTTTTTGTTAAACTCGGTATTGGTGTGTGTTTTAATATTTTGCTGGGAGCTTTTGCCGTTTTTATTATTTTTTTACTATTATTACTGTTTTAACTATTATGCCATTTTTTTAAGTGATCAAACTAAATTATATCATATTTGAAATTATTAAAAACCTCTTACTATGATGTGAAGGATAGTGGCAAAGTATAAAGACTGAAAATAAAATAACAGATTTTTTTAAAATGGTTCAGCTCCAAAAAAAAAAAAAAAAAAGCTTAAATAAACAAGGTTTTTTGCTATATAAACTTTAGTTATACAGAATGGCATTTTAGGTGTTTGTTTTTTATTACAGTAATTATGAAATGTTTGATCCACTATTTTTTGCTCAGAATTAAAATTAAACAAACCAGATGTTAATGCGTATGACAACAAATCTTAGTGACAGGTTGATCCCGCTCTCACGCAAGACAACGCCAATCAGAGAAGAGATGTCACTGAAGAGGAAGTTTGAGAGTTATTCTCATTCGACAAATGATTTGTAATAAACACTGCTAGGGCTGCACAAATACCATTTTGTTGGCAGCCACATCATCACCGGTCGGACTCAACATCCACACAGAGAAGAACAAAATTCTTAAGATCAACTCTGAATGGAAAGTTCCCTGGAGGAGGTACAGTCTTTTACCTACCTGGGCAGCATCATCGACCAGCAGGATGGAACAGATACAGACAATAAGGCAAGAATCGGCAAAGCAAGAACTGCTTTCATCCAGCTTAAGAACATCTGGGCTTCAAGAGAACTTACTTTGATCACTAAGACCAGTCTATTCAACTCCATTGTGAAGTCAGTATTGTTGTACGGGTTCGAAACCTGAAGGTTAACCAAAACTACCACCCGAAGAATCCAGACATTCATCACCACCTGTGTCTACACATTCGCTGGCCCAACATGATCAGTAACACCGACCTATTTGGAAGGACCCCCAATAGAAGCAGAAATCTGAAGGAGAGGATGGGGTTGGATAGGGCACCCCCTACGCAAACATCGGACAGGCTCTCAGATGGAACCTGCAAGGGAAGCGGAAGAGAGGCCGTCCAAGAAACGCCTGGTGACGCGACCTAGAGGCAGACATCACAAGAATGGGTTACACCTGGAGACAAGTAGAAAGAATGGCCCAGGACAGATACCTCTGGAGATCGACCTATTCGCGGGAAGGGGTGGAGGGCATAAGTAAGTACGTAAGTAAGAGCTATTTGATAATAGTATGTGCAATGTCCGTATCACAGGGAAGTGTGCTGCATGCACTGTTTGTTTATTCAAATCTGACCAATCAGGTCAGGCCTTTTCTATCTTGATCCCTGCCTCTCTGGTTAGGTACACCTAAGGTGCGTCCCAAACCGCATACATATGCACTATTCTACGCCATTTTGTAGTATAAATAGTGGAAGTAGTGCATTTACAGTACACTGAACATTCTAAAAATAATAAGTGCACTTTAGTTACCCGGATGATGCACTCATTAAACTGGTAAAATGAAGTGTGGAATGTTGGACACTTCACGCACTCAATGACTGCAGGTTTGCTCACATAGCCAAAGGGGCGGAGCTATCAGACACACATGTTGGATAACTATTTATTTTGGATTGTGAAAGTGAAATTCTCCTATTAGAGTGATTATAGCGCCTCCCGATGGTGAATGTGGTTTTACTCACGGCAGGTATTATTTGGTACTTTGTTCATTTATTTTGCTAATTTGGCAACCATCAAACGTCATCTGGGAAACGGGTTGAATTTCCACTTAGTAAAAAAACATTAGTGTTCTATTTGGGACGACACTAAATACATATACTATGTTGTTGAGTGTGTAAATGCATAAGTACATAGTGCATGAGTGTATAGTGTGCCATTTGGGACGCAGCTCTAGAGCTGAAAATACATACTTATGCCGGAAGACAATAGAGGATGACAACAGCCAATAAGAATAAGAATTTACAGAGGTTTTCAGTCATTGGTGGGGTTTTATGGTCTAAATGTGTGCACCTTGACATTCATTCATTCATTTTCTTTTCGACTTAGTCCCTTTATTAATCTGGGGTCGCCACAGTGGAATGAACCGCCAACATATCCAGCAAATGCTTTTTTTAACGCAGCGGATGCTTTTCCAGCCGAAATTCATCACTGGGAAACATCCATACACACTCATTCACACACACACTCATACACTACGATCAATTTTAGCTTACCCAATTCACCTTTACCACATGTCTTTGGACTGTGGGGGAAACCGGAGCACCCGGAGGAAACCCATGCGAACAAGGGGAGAACATGCAAATTACAATATCGCAATTTTCCCAGTATTGTGCAACCCTAAACACTGCAATAATCAATAAAACTATAATCAAAATCATCCATTTTGATTTCATGATGACTTTAAAATGTCTGATGGATAAAATAACCCTTTATATTTGCATATTCAGTGCTTAGAGTCACTAATCTAATGATGCTATAAGAGACAGTATGAATATTTCAATTCTAAGAGGGGATTAAGACAGTGACACTGTGTAGAGATCGCTGGAGGCTCTGCTAATGGGCCCCTGAAAATGTTAAAGCACATAAAGCTGTCTCCTCTCTCAGTCTCTCCAACCACTAACAAGACCCCGGTGCCCCGTCCACACAGCCCTCTTCATGAGTCACCCGTGCCTCTCATGTGGTTTACAGAGAATGGTCTGAAAAAGAGAAAATATCCAGTGAGCGGCAGTTCTGTGGGCGCAAATGCCATGTTGATTCCAGAGGTCAGAGGAGAATGGCCTGACTGGTTCAAGCTGATAGAAAGGCAACAGTAACTCAAATAACCACTTGTTACAACTGAGGTATGCAAAAGAGCATCTCTGAACGCACAACACGTCCAACCTTAAGGCGGATAGGCTTCAGCAGCAGAAGACCACACCGGGTGCCACTCCTGTCAGCTAAGAACAGAAACCTGAGGCTACAATTCACACAGGCTCACCAAAATTGGACAGTAGAAGATTGGAGAAACGTTGCCTGTTCTGATGAGTCTCGATTTCTGCTGTGACATTCGGATGGTAGGGTCAGAATTTGCCGTCAACAACATGAAAGTATGGATCCATCCTGCCTTGTATCAACTGTTCAGGCTGCTGTAATGGTGGTGGTGGTGGTGGGGGGGGGGGGGGGGTGATATTTTCTTGGCACACTTTGGCCTATTAGTACCAATTGAGCATCGTGTCAACGCCACAGCCTACCTGAGTATTGATGCTGACCATGTCCATCCCTTTATGACCACAGTGTACTCATCTTCTGATGGCTACTTCCAGCAGGATAACACGCCATGTCATAAAGCGCGAATCATCTCAGACTGGTTTCTTGAACATGACAATGAGTTCACTGTACTCAGATGGCCTCCACAGTCACTATATCTCAATCCAATAGAGCACATTTGGGATGTGGTGGAACAGGAGATTTGCATCATGAATGTGCAGCCGACAAATCTGCAGCTACTGCGTGATGCTATCATGTCAATATGGACCAAAATCTCTGTGCAATATTTCCAGTACCTTGTTGAATCTATGCCACGAAGTATTAAGGTAGTTCTGAAGGCAAAAAGAGTCCAACCTGGTACTAGTAAGGTGTACCTAATAAAGTGGCAGGTACTGTACCTGTGACTTCAGAATGCTCCGTCTGATGTGTGGCAGTTTTTGAGAGAAGAGGTGAGTGGGTTTTTTTGTCACTCTGCTGTAAGCAAAACCATGTTGTGGTGTTCACATGCTGTTTTGATCACTTTCGAGGAAAAGCTTGTTCTTTATGTCATTATAATGGAATCTCTGGATGATTTTCAAAGGGAAACTTCACTCAAAAATGAACATTCTGTCACTATTTTCTCACCCACATGCTGCTATAAATCTTTGCTAATTTATTTACTCCGTTGAACACAAAGAACATAATCATTGATGGGTGGACAGTTCATTTAAGGACATGGTTTGAGACATTTACATGCCAATGATCATCTTGTTTCATTTATTGTCAGAATTATGTTAAGTACATTGCGTTTACTCCTGTCTAAACAGTAAATAAATCACCTTTGAGCCTAATACATGAATGCAATACAAATAATCCCACAGGAAAATACATTTTGTCACTGGTATCTACACTACCTGACAAAAGTCTTGTCGCCTATCCAAGTTTTAGGAAAAACAAATAATAACTTCTAGTTGATCATTTGGTATCAGAAGTGGCATATATGAAAGGCAAAGGCCTCTAGATTACGCTTATTTTACCACAATAAAATATGACCATGCCTTGATTTTTAATGATTTCATTAGGACAGTAAGGTCTGACTTTGCTCAGACAAAAGTCTTGTCACTTAACAGAAATAATGTACAGTACAGAATATAAAGTAATGGTGCAGTGGACTGGTTTTTGTCCGGGGGAGCCTGAAATGCCTGCCGGAAGGCAGGAGAGAAAACAGTCCGTGAGCAGGGTGAGAGGAATCCTTAAGAATAATGCGTGCTCGGCACAGACAGTGTTACCTCTGAATGTCCTCTATGGCTGGCAGTGTGGTCCCTGTAATGCGTTGGGTAGTTTTCACCACCCGCTGCAGTGCCTTACGCTCAGTAACAGAGCAGCTTCCATACCAGACTGTGATGCAGTTGGTCAGGATGCTTTCTATTGTGCAGCGGTAGCAGTTCACCAAGACGGCTGATGACAGCTGGTTCTTCTTAAGCTGCCTTAAGAAAAATAGGCGCTGGTGAGCCTTCTTGACCAGGCTGGAGGTGTTGGTGGTCCAGGAAAGGTCCTTTGAGATGTGGGTCCCCAGGAACTTGAAGGATGAGACAGGCTCAACGGCCATCCCATTGATGTGGATGGGATCACGTGAGCCTGTTCGTCCCTTCCTGAAGTCCACAATGAGCTCCTTGGTCTTGTCGGTGTTAAGGAGCAGATTATTGTCGGTGCACCAAGTGGCCAGATGCTATATCTCCTCCCTGTAGGCAGTCTCATCATTGTTGCTGATTAGACCAATCACTGTGGTGTCATCTGCAAATTTGATGATGGTGTTAGATCAGTTTACAGGCCTACAGTCGATGGTAAAAAGGGAGTAGAGGAAGGGGCTCAGCACACAGCCCTGTGGTACACCAGTGTTGAGTGTGACGGTGGTGGAGCAGATGTGGTCTGATCTCACATTCTGAGGTCTGTTAGTCAGAAAGTCCATAACCCAGTTGCAGAGAGACGTGTCGATATCCAGGTCTCTAAGTTTGATCATTAACTTAGAGGGTATGACAGTGTTGAATGCTGAGCTGAAGTCAACAAACAGCATTCGTGCATAAGTGTTTTTATTGTCCAGGTGTGTGAGTACAGAGTGCAGTGCTATGGAGACTGCATCTTCTGTGCTCCTGTTGCCACGGTAGGCAAACTGATGTGGGTCCAGTGTGGATGGCAGAGAGTCTTTTAGATGTGCCAGGACCAACCGCTCGAAGCACTTCATGATGATGGGTGTGAGTGCTACAGGGCGGTAGTCATTCAGGCATGTTGGGCTGGAGTGTTTCGGCACTGGCACAATAGAGGTGGTTTTAAAGCATGTTGGCACAGCTGCTAGGTTAAGGGACAGGTTCAAAATGTCTGTGAATACCCCAGCGAGATGTTCTGCAAATGCTTTGAGGACGCGCGCAGGAATACCGTCTGGTCCAGCAGCCTTACGCACATTGATCCGACTCAGTGCGGTGTGGACTTCTGAGGAGGTGAGTGTGATGGGTGAGTGGTCGGTTGAGGAAGTGATCCTGGTGTAGGGTTCTTTATTGTCTCTTTCAAAGCGGGCATAAAAGTCATTAAGCTCGTTCAGGAAGGAGACGTTTGTGGCTGTGGGTGTGGACTGGCTGGGTTTGTACTTGCTGATGGCCTGGATGCCCTGCCACATGCGCCGATAATCAGAGTTAGAGAAGTGCTCCTCTAGCTTTAGCTTGTAACAGTGCTTGGCCTTTTTGATGCCCCTCTTCAGATTAGCCCTGGAAGTGCTGTAGGCCTGTGCATCCCCTGATCTGAAGGCAGTGTTGCGTGCATTCAGCAGGAGGCGCACCTCCTTGTTCATCCATGTCTTTTGGTTGTAACACTCTCTATGGTGGTGTTGATGTATTCCAAAACAGAGGAAGTGAAACTGATTGATATATAAGGATAGATAGATAGATAGATAGATAGATAGATAGATAGATAGATAGATAGATAGATAGATAGATAGATAGATAGATAGATAGATAGATAGATTTGTAGGTATTTCATAATATATATATATATATATATATATATATATATATATATATATATATATATATATATATATATATATATATATATAATATTTATTTTGATTATTGGAAAAGATTATGCATTGTGGGTGTCAGTTCATTCCAGTAGTAATGTCAGAGTTCTAGACACTATATATATTAGTGTTTAAAAAAGCGACATTTTGTCTGTGTTCGAGAGAGGACTATAACAGGGCACCATACAGTTGATTTTACAGCTGCAGACGGCTTAATATGACTCATTTGTCTCTTAAAAAGCCGTTATATTAATCCTAGTTGCTTTATTTCAGTAGCCTTTCAGTCTGTTCAAACTTGGTTTCACAAAACATCAGTCCAGCCCTGTTGTCACCAAAGACTGAATTTACCAGATGGATTACATTTAGATTTCTGACTTTAGGGACATTCTTACATGACAGGGCTCCAGTTAATGGGTCGTCTGGAGAACGGCTGCACAGTTTCAAGTCATGCTTCATCATTTGAATGTGGGCATTTTCTGATATTTAAATATTTAAGTTGTTGTGGTGCCAGTCAGTCCCGGTCATAATCCTAACATCTTGCTCACTCGTTTGTGAGTGAATACTTCAAGACTAGATTAATATCGGACCAGTTCGAATGGAAAAATAAAAGCCAAAACCATTAGAAAATAGCAGAAATTATGTTTTTGAAGTCTTGAAATCATTACCCAGAACTGTGATGCATACTTATTATTAATTATTCATAATTTTTGTCTATAAACTACAACATGTAAGCATGTTAGATGTGTGGATACTAGTGCTGGATTAACAATATACATTTCTACAGATATAGGTTCTTATATTGATATCAATTTATTTGTGAACCGATCATATTCACCTCTTTACTACTAGTAAAAGCACTAAATAAACAATATAAATGAACATTAGAAGGTGTTGAAAGATGCTTAAAATGTTAAAACATGCTAGCAACATGCTAGTAGCAAAATAATTTGAATACATGCTTAAAATATGTTAGGAGCAGTGTCTTAAAACATGCTAGCAATGCATTAAATATGCTAACAACATGATAAAACATGTTAGCAATATGTTCAAACAATGTGCTAAAGCAGGATTCCAATGTGCTAAAAAACATGTTATTTTAAAACAGGTTAGCCACATTCTAAAACATGCTAACAACTTGTTAGTAATGTGAAAAAAAATGCTAGCAAGCAACATTTTAAAAGATTCTAGAAGGATGTTAGCAGTGTATTGAAACACAAATATATGTGCCAAGAATAGTGATACATGTTAGCAACATGCTCAAACAGTGTCAAAACGAGACTGGAATATGGTATTAAAACATGGTAAAACATATGATAAGAATGTTTTAAAACATGTTAGCCACATTATAAACATGCTAATAGCATGTTAGTAATGTTAGAAAATGCTAGCAATAATTGAGGACATTCTAGAAAGCGTTGTCTTAAAACATACTAGCAATATATTGAATTATGCCAACAATGGTGAAACATGTTAGCCGCATGTTCAAACAGTGTCAAAATAAGACTGGAATATGATATTAAAACATGGTAAAACATATTATATAAATGTTTTAATTATAGGTGGGCATAGATTATTTTTTATAATCTAGATTAATCTTGGAATTAATCTAGATTAAAATGGCTCATTTGAATTCTGCCGAAGGCATTCAGAATATGTGTGCTACCCAAATAATAAGTTTTTTGAGAACGAGTTTCTCAAGCCAGGTGGCGCATTAGACCAGGGGCTCATCTCCTGTTTCCAAAATGCATCACAAACTGCTTGAGAAACTGTTCTACTATAATAATTGGTGATGAAAATAAATGATGTTCAATAAGATGTACTTGTGTTTACTAACTGTTTATTCAGTTAGAGATGAATGTTGAACTGTAGGCCTACATAAGCTGGAAACAGCGATTTTTGATTACCCTAATCCGACTAAAGTCATAACTGAACTAAACAGAAATGGAATTAAGACGTGGAGTATGCGTATATTAGGGGCATTATTGAACTAAACACCGCCATCAAACTATTACTGTCATGTAGGACTTTTCGGCATATTTTCCGACATAATCCACAGATGCGGCTGTCAGTAAAGGACCGCACAGACACACAGATCACAGAAGCACACACACAAACACACACACACATCGCGAAATGCGAAGTTTTTTTTCTTTCCATTTGGCGAGCGTTATTAAATTCCATAACATTATTTGCGTCTAAAACCCCAGTTTGTCACGGGGAATGAATGAAATGTTCATGAGTTAAAGTGAAACTGCCGAATGCATTAAAATATACTAGCAACATGTTAAAACAGTGTCAAAACAAGACTGCTATATGGATTTTAAACATTGTAAAACTTGATTTTAATGTTTCAAAACATGTTAGCAATGTTCTAAAACATGTTAACAACATGTTAGTAAGGTTAAATATTGCTAGCTCATATTAAAACATGCTGGAAACATATTCGAAGTAACTTCAAACATACTGCTGATGCATTAAAATATACTAACAGCATGGTAAAACATGTTTGCAACATGTTCAAACAGTGTCAAAACAAGACTGCAATATGGTATTAAAACATAGTAAAACATGTAATGTAAATGTTTTAATACATGTTATCCACATTTTAAAACATGTTAACAGCATGCTAATTATGGTTAAATAATGCTAGCTCGTTTTAAAACATGCTGTAATAATGTTAGACTTGTATTTTAACATACTAGCAATGTATTACAATATACTAACAACATGGTACATGTTAGCAGCATGTTCAAACAGTGTCAAAATAAGACTGCAATATGATATTAAAACATGGTAAAACATTTGATATCAATGTTTTAAAACCATGTTAGCCACATTCAAAAACATGTTAGCAACAGGCTGGTAAGGTTAAATATTGCTAGCTCAATTTAAAACTTGCTAGAAACATATTAGCAGTGTCCCAAAACAGGCTTACAATGTATTAAAATATGCTAGCAACATGTTCAAACAATATGTTAAAACAGGACTGCAGTGTGCTATTAAAACATGGTAAAACATGATATTAATGATGTAAAACATTTTAGCCACATTGAAAAAATATAAACATTCTAGTAAGGTTAAACAATGCTAGCTAATTTTAAAAATTGTAAATATGTTAGAAGTGTCTTAAAACCTACTAACAATGCATTAAAATATACTAACAACACGGTAAAGCATGTTAGCAACATATATATACAATGTCAAAACAAGACTGCAATATGGTATTAAAACATGGTAAAGATTGATATTAATGTTGTAAAACATGTTAGCCACATTTAAAACATGTTAAAAATACCAGTATGGTTAAAATAATGCTAGCTCATTTAAACATGTTGAAAACATGCTAGAACTGCCTTAAAACATGCTAGCAATGCATTAAAATATACTAGCAACAACAATGTTCAAACAGTGTCAAAACAAGACTGCAATATGGTATTAAAACATGGTAAAACTTGATATTAATGTTTTAAAAAATTTTAACAACATGCTAGTAAGGTTAAATATTGCTAGATCATTTAAACATGTTGAAAACATCTTAGAACGGTCTTAAAACATACTAGCAATGCATTAAAATATACTAGCAACATGTTAAAACAGTGTCAAAACAAGACTGCAATATGGTATTAAAATATGGTAAAACTTGTTATTAATGTTTTAAAACATGTTAGCAACTTTCTAAAACATGTTAACAACATGCTAGTAAGGTTAAATATTGCTAGCTCATATTAAAACATGCTGGAAACATGTTCGAAGTAACTTTAAACATACTACCGATGCATTAAAATATATTAACAGCATGGTAAAACATGTTAGCAACATGTTTAAACAATGTCAAAACAAGACTGCTATATAGTATTACAACATGGTAAAACATATGATATAAATGTTTTAATACATGTTAGCCACATTCTAAAACATGCTAGTAAGGTTAAATAATGCTAGCTAATTTTAAAACATGCTGTAAATATGTTAGAAGTGTCTTTTGCCGTAATGGCAATGTAATAAAATGTACTAACATGGCAAAACATGTTAGCAACATTTTCAAACATTTTCTTGTGTTACAACAGGACTTAAATGTGCTATAAAATGTGGTAAACATGTTATTAATGTTTTAAAACATTTTAGCCACATTATAAAACATGCTAGAAATATGCTAACAACATGGTAAAAAATGTTAGCAACATGTTTAGACAATGTGTTAAAACAGAACTGCAGTGTGCTATACAAAATGTGGTAACACATGTTATTATGTTAAAAAAACATGCTAGCCATATTCTAAAACATGCTAAAAATAGGTTAGCAATGTAAAAAACTTTTAGCAACATGTTAACACATGTTAGCCACATTCTAAAACATGTTAACAACATGCTAGTAAGGTTAAATAATGCTAGCTCATTTTAAAACATGCTAGAAACGTGTTAACAGTGTCTCAAAACACTGTTAAGAGTTAAGAGCGGACTGCAATGTGCTATTAAAACATGGTGAAACATGCCACATTCTAAGAGATGTTGCTATGTTTTAAAATTAAAGACACCATTTGAATGTATATATTTTGTGATTTATTTAATGATTTTTATTAGTTGAAAAATAAGTACGTTTAAGTAAAATACAAATATTTACATTTTTAGCTAAATACAAGATTAAATTACCATTAAAAAATGCATTCTGATGCATGCCTAAAATGTAGCTTCATTTCTTGACAGTGAATTTTGGTCATTGTCCGGGCTTGAATTTGACAGAACTAGTTTGTGTTGACTTGATCAGACTAATTAAAACACTATGATGGCAGCAGGATCTTGTTTTGTCTCTCCTGATTGCTTTCTCGTGACAAAATCATACATTTTGTCCTTCCTCTGTCCTGTTTCTGTCTCTCTTTGTTCTGCACTTCAGTGATCAGTGATGATTGTCTGTGTCCACATTGTTTAATCTGGATGTCACTTGCCGTTGGCTCTGTGGTAATGGATTGAACACTGAAACGTCCCGTAAGCTTTGATGAAAGCCTGGTTTCAATTTTTCATTAGCATGAGACAAAGCAGGAGATTGTTGAGGCTTAATTTTCTGCTGAACACACTCATTAATGTGAGCTATTTTGTGTGTTTTCCTACAGCGGAGTCACGTCTCAACAGTAGCTGCATCACAGTGTCTTCATTTTGAAAAACATTTCCTTCAATAGTCTGATACTATTTAAAAACTATATATAATGCAATTCAAAAGCATAAATAAATGGGGGGAAATTAAATACAAGCATGAATCAAAAAATATGGAAAACTGCTAATTTAGGGATGTTTTTTACAGTTTATATATATATGAGCATATATATATATATATATATATATATATATAAATATATATATATATATATATATATATATATATATATATATATATATATATATATATATATATATATATATATATATATATATATATATATATACAGTTGAAGTCAGAATTATTAGCCCCCTGAATTATTACCCCCCCTGTTTATTTTTTCCCCCATATTTCTGTTTAACGGAGAGAAGATTTTCAACACATTTTTACACATAATAGTTTTAATAACTCATTTCTAATAACTGAATTATTTTATCTTTGTCATGATGACAGTTAATAATATTTTACTAGATATTTTTCAAGACACTTCTATACAGCTTAAAGTGACATTTAAAGGCTTAACTAGGTTAATTAGGTTAACTAGGCAGGTTAGGGTAAAAAGGCAAGTTATTGTACAATGATGGTTTGTTCTGTAGACTATCGCAAAATAATAATAACTAATAATATAAAACTAATATAAAAACAATTAAAAAAAAGAATAATTTTGACCTTAAAATGTTTTTTAGAAAATTTAAAAACTGCTTTTATTCTAGCCAAAATAAAACAAATAAGACTTTCATCAGAAGAAAAATTATGATCAGACATACTGTGAAAATTTCTTTGCTCTGTTTTGGGAAATATTTAAAAAAGAAAACAAAATCAAAGGGGGGCTAATAATTCGGACTTCAACTGTATATATTGTAACATCCCCGGCTCATTCCCACTCACCCAATCCAGTCTCACCATCTCACACCAGTCCCATCCAATCACGAGAGCCTTCCCCTGACTACTAACCCTCTGCACCTGTTCCTAATCAGCCAGGACACTATAAACACTCACCTTCTCCGTTCACTCTTCGTCCGGGATTGAAGTCTCATGGTTGTCTTCATCCAAGCTCCCTCGTCTTCTCTTCTTCCATGGATGTTCCTTCTGAGTCTTCGTAACCATCGCACTGATAAAGGGAAGTGTCTTGATTATCCTACCATATCCGAAGATCTGTATTCACCTACATGCACTTTGTGCCCACTACCACCAACGGAGGTTTTGGGTTGTTAACCCATGCTTGACTCTCGCCAGGTTTACCAGGCGAAGACTTGTGAGGTGTTCCTCGGATGATCTTCCATTGCCCTGCACTGTGTGATACTTACTTGTTACTTACGTTGAATAAACCTAATGAAAAGATAACCATCTCTGTCTTCCTTGTATACCAGCGTGACAGAATCCCGGACCCAACAACAACAACATGGAAGCTAGCGCTACGCTACCCGGAAGTGACGCAGACCCCTTCGCTGGTATGGTCCATACCATGCGTCAGACGTTGCCTTCCGCACCCATGAGCGCTAGCTCCAACCTGGTGGTGACACCGAGTACTCCACTTGCTCGACCAACAAGTTATTCTGGCGATCCAAGCACCTGCAATGGGTTTCTACTACAATGCTCTCTGTATATCGAAGCCAACACTGTGCAATTTCCTAACGAACTTTCCAAAGTTGCATTTATTATTTCCCATCTCTCAGGTCGAGCCTTGCAATGGGCAGATGCATTGTGGAGTACTCGCAGTCCTGTGATAACCACCACCCATTCTTTCGTCGCCCACTTTAAGGAGGTATTTTCAGTTCCACTTACCCGTTTATCAGTGCACAACGAACTCATGAACCTTAACCAAGGAAAAATGTCTATTCATGAATATACTCTTCAGTTTCGGACACTTGCAGCCAGCAGTGGGTGGAACTCTGTGTCGCTTCTGGCTGCATACCGTAAAGGACTGAAACCTTCTATACGTAAACAGATGGTTATTTACGACGATAATGCCAATCTTGAGACCTTCATCAAGAAATCCATTAGTGTGTGTCAACACCTATCTGCCTGTTCTTCTCTGTCTGATAACCCTCCATTACCATCCAAGTCTCCTCCGATTACGCAGGACCCTGAAGAGCCTATGCTGACCGACTCCTACCGGCTTGAAACCTCTGAACGCCAGCGGCGTATTCGTCATCAACTCTGCCTCTACTGTGGTGAATCGACTCACCTGATAGCCACCTGTCCCATCCGCCCACCTCGGCTCTTGGTGAGTAAAGTCATTCTCACTCCCACAGTTTCCTCCATACCTCACTTAAAAGCAGAGTTAATAATACAGTCTCAAACTTTCCCGGTACATGTCCTGTTGGACTCTGGAGCCGCTGGGAACTTCATATCCTCCACCTTCATCTCCCGCTACAACATTCCATCTGTGAGAAATGAAGTTCAGTATCACATCACCACAATCCAGAGCTCGCCGCTAGGAGAAGGTAAAATTAATCGCCGTACCAAACCAATCCCCCTTCGCCTGGATCAGAACCATCAAGAGAAACTCACCCTTCTTATCCTTCCTCGTGCAAATGTGGATGTCATCTTGGGACGACCATGGCTTATTCAGCACCAACCTAGCATTGACTGGGAAACTGGAGATATCCTCGAATGGGGATCTAAGTGCAGAATCAATGGTCATATTAACCCCTCTACTGGTCATTCTCCCCATTGCCTCTGCAGAACACCGTCGTACAAGTCACTCATCCTTCCAGTCATCCCTTTCCATCTGTATATCACGAATACTCTGACGTCTTCAGCAAGGAACGAGCCACCCAACTACCCCCTCATCGGTCTTGGGATTGTTGTATCGACCTGCTGCCCGACGCCAAGTTACCACATGGAAGGATTTACCCACTATCTCGTCCTGAGCATGAGGCAATGTCAGACTATATCAGCGAAGCTCTCCAGCAAGGGTTCATTAGACCATCCACATCTCCCGCAGCATCTAGTTTCTTCTTCGTCTCAAAAAAGGATGGAGGACTAAGGCCGTGCATCGATTATAGAGTACTGAATGCTGCTACCATCAAGTTTGCCTACCCCTTACCTCTAGTTCCAGCTGCCCTTGAAGAACTAAGAGAAGCCAAGGTGTTCAGCAAACTGGATCTGCATAGCGCCTACAATCTCATTCGCATCCGCCAGGGGGACGAGTGGAAAACGGCCTTTGTAACACCCTCCGGCCACTATGAGTACCTCGTTATGCCCTATGGGCTGGCCAATAGTCCCTCCATCTTTCAAAACTTCATGAACGAGATTTTCAGAGACCTCCTTCATCGTTTCACCATCGTCTACATAGATGATATCCTCATCTATTCTCACAATCTAGAAGAGCATCAGGGCCATGTGAAACAAGTACTACAACGTCTGAGAGATCATCATCTATTCCTCAAGCCCGAAAAGTGTGAGTTTCATCAAACCACTATATCCTTCCTGGGATATGTCATCACCCCCCAAGGTGTGAGTATGGAGCAGTGCAAAGTGGATGCTGTGTCCAAGTGGGAACACCCGAAAACCATAAAAGAACTTCAACGTTTTCTGGGATTCGCCAATTTCTATCGACGGTTCATTAAGAACTACAGTATCCTCTCGTCACCACTCACGTCCCTACTCAAAGGAGGTAAAAAGGTACTCACATGGACCCCAGAAGCACGCCATGCCTTTGACCAGCTTAAGTCTAAGTTTACCACAGTACCCATTTTACGTCATCCTAATCCCAATCTCCCTTTCATCGTTGACGCCGCAGACACTGGAATAGGCGCAATATTATCTCAATGGTCTGGTGAACCCAAAGCCCTTCATCCTTGTGCGTTCTATTCCAGGAAGTTAACATCCGTGGAACAAAATTATGGTATTGGAGACCGTGAATTATTAGCCATCAAGCTAGCACTTGAGGAGTGGCGTCACTGGCTTGAAGGAGCCCAGCATCCCTTCACTGTCATTACTGATCACAAGAATCTCCAGTACATACGAGATGCCAAATGCCTGAATGCCCGTCAAGCTCGCTGGTCTCTTTTCTTCGCACGGTTCCTTTTCAATATCACTTACCAACCTGGTCATAAAAACGTCAAAGCAGATGCTCTGTCAAGAATACACTCACCTGACCCTCGTGACGATTCCCCGGAATCTATTCTTCCTCCTTCGATCTTCGTGGCTCCTATCCTGTGGCAAATAGATGAAGATATTCGTTTAGCCACACTAGAAGAACCTGCTCCCCCCGGCCTTCCTCCAGGCCTGTGCTATGTACCCACGAGATACCGTACACCGCTCCTTGATAGTACGCACACCTTCCTCGGCTCAGGACACCCGGGTAGTAGACGAACCCTCTCGCTTCTCAAGGAAAGGTATTGGTGGCCTAAAATGGCCAGCGATGTCACCCAGTACGTTAAGGGTTGCTCGGTCTGTGCCATCACTACTACTCCACGTCAGCTGCCAGAGGGAATGCTACTACCGTTACCCATTCCCCGCCGACCCTGGACTCACCTAGGTGTTGATTTCGCCACCGATCTACCCCCCTCTCAAGGATACACCACTATTCTGGTGGTTGTAGATCGGTTCTCTAAATCTTGCAAATTAATACCTCTCAAAGGTCTTCCCACAGCCCTTGAAACAGCCGGGGCCCTGTTCCACCACGTCTTCAGAAACTACGGTCTCCCCGAAGACATTGTGTCAGACAGGGGACCACAGTTCATTTCCAGGGTCTGGCGGGCGTTCTTCCGCCTTCTGGGTACCACCATCAGTCTGTCTTCTGGCTATCATCCTCAAACCAACGGTCAGATCGAGCGTAAAATTCAAGAGATTTCCCGGTTTTTATGCTCATATTGCAATAACCACCAAAACACCTGGAGCCAGTATCTTCCGTGGGCTGAGTATGCACAAAATTCTCTTCGTCAATCCTCAACCGGACTAACCCCTTTTCAATGTGTTCTAGGCTACCAACCATCCTTGTTTCCCTGGAATGGGGAAGCATCAGAAGTGCCCGTGGTTGATCACTGGTTCCAGGAAAGCGAGAGGGTCTGGGAGTCAGCTCACGTCCATCTTCAGCGGGCAGTCCGGAGGTACACCGACCAAGCCAACCGTCACCGGCTACCTAATCCCATATACCAACCAGGAGATAAGGAATGGCTCTCTACCCGAGACATCCGCCTCTGGCTGCCCTGCAGAAAGCTGAGTCCCCGCTACCTGGGACCATTTACCATCCACTCCCAGATCAATCCTGTCACCTACCGTCTCAACCTTCCACCACAGTACCGCATTTCATCATCTTTCCATGTCTCCCTCCTCAAACCATACAATAATCCTGTTTCTCCTCCCTCTGCAGAACCTGAAACACCCCTCCCCCCACCCCCCCCCCCCCCCCTCCCGACCAAACGGAAGTCATCAGCGACAACATTTATCAGGTTAAGGAAATCCTCAACTCCCGGCGGCGGGACGGTCGGCTCCAGTACCTCGTAGACTGGGAGGGCTTTGGCCCCGAGGAGAGATCCTGGATCCCTCGTGATGACATCTTAGATCCATCTCTCCTCAAAGAATTCCACCAGAGACATCCCGGTCGTCCAGCTCCACGAGGACGTGGCCGTCCCCGCCGTTGATCTAGGGTGCCAGGAGTCACCCGTGGAGGGGGGGGGGGGGGTACTGTAACATCCCCGGCTCGTTCCCACTCACCCAATCCAGTCTCACCATCTCACACCAGTCCCATCCAATCACGAGAGCCTTCCCCTGACTACTAACCCTCTGCACCTGTTCCTAATCAGCCAGGACACTATAAACACTCACCTTCTCCATTCACTCTTCGTCCGGGATTGAAGTCTCAAGGTTGTCTTCATCCAGGCTCCCTCGTCTTCTCTTCTTCCATGGATGTTCCTTCTGAGTCTTCGTAACCATCGCACTGATAAAGGGAAGTGTCTTGATTATCCTACCATATCCGAAGATCTGTATTCACCTACATGCACTTTGTGCCCACTACCACCAACGGAGGTTTTGGGTTGTTAACCCATGCTTGACTCTCGCCAGGTTTACCAGGCGAAGACTTGTGAGGTGTTCCTCGGATGATCTTCCATTGCCCTGCACTGTGTGATATCCCCTTGTTACTTACGTTGAATAAACCTAATGAAAAGATAACCATCTCTGTCTTCCTTTTATACCAGCGTGACATATATACACACACACGTGTATGTTCATTCATTCATTTTCTTGTCGGCTTAGTCCCTTTATTAATCCGGGGTCGCCACAGCGGAATGAAGCGCCAACTTATCCAGCACGATTTTACGCAGCGGATGCCCTTCTAGCTGCAACCCATCTCTGGGAACATCCACACACTCATACACTACGGACAATTTAGCCTACCCAATTCACCTTTACTGCATGTCTTTGGACTGTGGGGGAAACCGGAGCACCCGGAGGAAACCCACGCGAATGCAGGGAGAACATGCAAACTCCACACAGAAACGCCAACTGACCCAGCCCAGCCGAGGTTCGAACCTGCAACCCAGCGACGTTCTTGCTGTGAGGTGACAGCACTACCTACTGCGCCACTGCATCGCCCACACGTGTATGTGTATTTATATATATATATATATATACACACACACACACACACTATGTTTGTATATGTTTGCGCGAGTGTTATTTGGTGTTCATGCATGTATCGAGTTTATATTCATAAGCGAGAGTATAGATCAGATTTATATGTATATGAGTGTACTGTATACAGGTGTTTGCATTCAGCTAGTTTATGTGCGTGTGTTGTTGTAGGTGTATATACAAGGATCGAGTTTATGTAGGTGTTGCATGCATCTAGTTTGTATGTATGTACACAAGTTTCATATACTGTATATTGAACATCTAATAGTATAGGTGTATATGCGACTAGTTTATAGGTGTATATTCACATGTTTTATGTATGTGTTGATAAGCAAAGTTTATATATTTTATGTTTATATATATATATATATATATATATATATATATATATATATATATATATATATATATATATATATATATATAAATCCCATTGTACTCAAACCAATGTAGTCAGCCCGAATATGTTGCCCTTATTTGACTTGTCATAAAATCACACTGTTGCTTTATCACTTCTAGAATTGTCTGGATTCAAATTCCTCCTTTAGTTGTCTATGGTAGAAAGCAGCCTGACGCGCTTCCATGTGGATCGGCTTTGGTAAAACACTCGGCACATCCTGCGTTGTATGAGAAACATATGAATTACGGGACATGCTATAAAACCCAACGAAATCAAAAGCATTCGGCCCTCCCCCTGCAGCTTTTCAGGGACTAACGTGTATCCTCAATGCCTGAGCCCAATAAATATTCATCAAATGTATGCAAAGTGTTTAGAGGTTGAAATTCCCTGTGTGAGGGATGCCGATAAAGCCGCTTTGGGCTCCGGCGCTTAACTCCAGACTTTTGAAGGCCAAGGTTGTGGTTAGAGCCGAAAATGTACGGTATGTGCCATGTTGCCATGCTTAAATATGGCACAGCTGTGAATGGAGCTACTTTTGCTTTATTTACCCAACAGCCAGTGATTGGCAGACGTCTCGAGCGGTTCATAGATTTACTGAAGGTGTTAAAAAAAGCTGGCCTGTTTGATTTGAGCTTTTATTGGAATAATTTTTTCATGTGTTGTGTAATGGAGCCAGGAACAACAGAAAGATGAACCAGGAACAAGAGCATTGGAGCAGTCAGTCAGACCTCAATGAAGACCATATGTCTAATGGAGTCTCGCTCTTAGTCTGCACAGCTGTCAATAGCCGGGTTTTCAATAAGGTTTTTACCAGAGGAAAAAAATATTATCAGAAATATTGTGAAAAATTCCTTGCTCTATTAAACATCATTTGGGAAATAATTAAAAAAGAAAATAAATTACTGGAGGGCTAATAATTGTGACTTTAACTATGTAAATATAAGTAAATCCCAAATGTGAATTAGGTGTGGTTCTGTCAAGTTTTTAGAGTGGCTGATTGTAGTATTGGTAACCTAGCAACAAACAGTAAGCAAATCAAGCATAATGGACATTGTATTGGTCATGTGTGCACGATGTTCGCTACATCAAAGTTTATTCTGCAAATGCGTTTCCATCTTCTTTTATTCTTATTAACCCTTTTTCAGAAACCAAAACCTCAAGCAAGCTTCTTTTTTTTTTTTTTGACAGTGTTTAGATCACTAAATGATGCCATAAGAATAATCTAAATTTTTCTCAAGAAAGTATCACTTTGCTTGATATTTAACATCTCGTTTGTGATTTTTACCATCCTTTCCCCATTTAATTCCTCTCATTTGAGTCCCTTTTAGTCTTCTTTTATGTGCTTGCCTTTATTCCTCTTCGTCTGCAGTTTTTCTGAGGGCAGACTGTGGTCACTACACACAGCTGCTCTGTGTCTGAGAATAGAGAATCAGTGGAGATTGCGTAAAAATATATTCTGGTCCTAATTTATTTCTTCCGAGCACATCTGACTCGCATAAAGCACTGAGCTAGAGCGAAGGTTATGCTCTCATCATAAACACCCATTCAAGTCATTGTTTCCAGCTTTTAGGAAAATGTAACATTGACAGATAAGACAGAGAGATTTAAAACAAAATAAAGTATTTTAGGCTTTCTTAGGCTATATTTTTTTGATCAAAAATATGGTAAAAGAACTAAGTGTAAATAGCTGCATAGCTGGGGGCTATTCCATAAATCAAGCTTCGAGAATAAGCCAGGCTTATTTTGGTAAGTCAGGTTTATTAATGGCGGATTCTGTTTCATAAATCAAATTTACGATAGTTCAATCTCAGTTACTATGGCAACTTATTCTGGGAAACTAGCCTGGTCTGGGGCAGGTTAACTCTTAGGCTAAGTCAAGTTCAAGCTTAATCAAGGTAATGCTAACATTCGCCTGCCGTAATTTGATGCCATTTTATTTCACTTAAACTCTTGAATGTGATTAAAACTTTCGTCACTAATAGTAAATATATATATATATATATATATATATATATATATATATATATATATATATATATATATATATATATATATATATATATATATACCAAACATCTTTAACTATATATACTATATATACATTAACTATATATACTATATATACATTTAAATTAAAATAAGTTATTGCAAACAAAACAAATACAAACTACAACATTTCAACTCATTTTTATTTATGTTTATGTAGATTTCTGTTTATTAGAAGTTTACTTATTTTACCTCATCATATTAATTTTGGGTGTACTAATTTTTGGACTGTGATTTTCAGTTTATTTGTTGTTAGATTAGTTCCAAATTTTGCTTTGGTACTGAATAATCTAATGTATATGCACAGAGATGTTATTGTAAAGCATCCTGTAGAAAATAATAATTTAAAATATTGATCTGTGAGGGGTGTACTTTGCTATATATGCAGTATGTGAGTTACAAATTTTAATAAAGAAAATATATTAAGAAGCACTGACTGATATAAAGATGTAGGCTACATTTCTTAAAGAATCACTTTAAACCCTGAGTGGAATAATCGGGTGGTGGATCGGGGCCGAACAGTAGCCTCACTTTAATATGAAGATATTTTCCCATGGGGTGCGGGAAACACACGTGTCAAAGGGAAAGCAGCATTCTACCGCAGTTTCTGCAGCGAATTAAAAATCCCACCGCTTGTGCGTGCATGGCTCTTGCCTTTATTTTAAACTTAATGTGCTGAAGGTAAGCACATTTTGTATGTTACAGTGAGCCTGCAATGCATAAAAACTTTTCCTTGCAAGCAACAATTGGCAGTAAGCGCTAGGGCTGGGCGATTTTTTCGATTTTTTCGATTAATTCGAATTTACGTTTTAAGACGATTTTATTTTTTATAAAATCGAGAAATCGCGATTTTTTAAATAAAAATATTAAAACTTTCTCCGCAATGTCCGGCGGCAGAGTAACAGCTCGTTAATTCATGCTCGAGCAAATGATGAGACGGACAAAAGTACTCGATGCATGCCCTTCTTTTACTTATTTCAGTGTTTTCAGTTTCACAGTGCAAAACAGCTCCCGGGTGGAATTACTGAAGTAAACATAAAACAAAAGAGCAGCATTTTGCTAAATATTGTCCTTTATATCCTGATATGCTGTGTTGATTCATTTGTTTTTTTATATTTAACTTGATGCATTCGTTATTTAATGTTTGAATACTGAAATCGTTTAAATGGTTATATTTTACCATCAAAATGTAGTATATTTTATATCATTACCAACTTTTGATATAAAACCGCTGTTATTTTATTGATTGTTATGAAATAATTTAAGTGCTATATTTTTTATTAGTGAAAGTGCCCGCTCACTTTGACAAGGCCTGTCTAAATATATATTTCTGCCATGCCACTAATACAGATAAACTATTGTTGCATTATCATTGTTTATTTTTCTGTTATGTACAGAGATTTGAAATATTTATTTCCCCTCCAATCCTTTTCAATCTTCACGTTACATTTTGGTCATTTTCTCTCCAAAAAAAATTGCCCAAAGCTGCACAACATATGACCTCTACATAAATACGGGTACTGTGACTTCTATTGTAGCTATGTTTAGCATCCCTACATGAGAGAGTGCCATAACCGCGTTTAGTCACATGGTTGCTTTTCTTTTACAAGTGAGCATGAAAAAAACTAGTTTCGGCATTTATTTAAATTTAAATGAACAAGGTAAGCTGGTAAGGTAGTTACACAGTAAAAACAAAATTAATAAAAAAAAAAAAAAAAAAAAATTGAAATCGAAATCGTGAATCGGTCAAACTTTATGAAAAAATCGAGATTTTTTTTTTTTGCCATATCGCCCAGCCCTAGTAAGCGCGTATTCTCACTAGCTCTCTCTCTCTCTCTCTCTCACACGCGTGCGCAGTCAAGCTCAATTTCAATGTATTGCGACAAATGTTTAATTTAACATTAATAGGCCTAGATAATGGTCTATTGTTTAATTGAGACGATCTGCAATTTTTATGTCAGCTTCTCTCTTGCTTTGTTGCAAGCTGTAGTTTTTGATTATTATGTTTAAATTAGTATATGTTCAAAACCAACACTGCTCACTCACTGTGAACATTTGTGTCTCATTTCTGAGCTCTTTCAGTTCTCGTTGTTGCCATAATCAACATAATCAACGCATCTATGCTCGACCTTCAGGATTTCGCAACAGTAACGTGCACGAGCAGTTATCTAGATTATTTCAACTGAACTCTGATTAGTTAGATCAAATGATCTTCAACTTGCCAATTTAAGGGTGGACGTTAAGTTCGGCTCACTGAAGTCAGGTTTTTGACTTTAATCCCCGCTTTTCCTAACCACTTTTATGAAACAGCCCCCTAGTCTGTAATAATAATAATAATAATAATAATAATAAAAATAATAGGTCCTTTTGATAAACAATTTACAGTTTGACTTTTATATATACAGTTGAAGTCAGAATTATTAGCCCCCCTTTGAAATTATTATTTTTTTTAAATATTTCCCAAATGATGTTTAACAGATTCAGGAAATTTTCACAGTATGTCTGATAATATTTTTTCTTCTGGAGAAAGTCTTATTTGTTTTTATTTTGGCTAGAATAAAAGCAGTTTTTAATTTTTTGAAAAAACATTTTAAGGACAAATTTATTAGCCTCTTTAAGCTATATTTCGATAGTCTACAGAACAAACCATCATTATACAATAACTTGCCTAATTACCCTAACCTGCCTAGTTAACCTAATTAAGCTAGTTAAGCCTTTAAATGTCACTTTAAGCTGTATAGAAGTGTCTTGAAAAATATCTAGTAAAATATTATTTACTGTCATCATGGCAAAGATAAAATAAATCAGTTATTAGAGATGAGTTATTAAAACTATTATGTTTAGAAATGTGTTGAAAAAATCTTCTACCCAATACCTAAAACCAACAACTACCTTAATAACTAATAATAAGCAAATAATAAGTAGTTTATTGAGCTAAAGGTCCTAGTTAATGGTTTGTTAATAACATGAATTATACATTAAATAAAGTGCGACCAATCATTTCTGCCAGTATCTGGAGGTTGGTCCTGGGACACACACTTCTCGCCAGCAGTTCTGTACAGGGAGACCTCGAAATCTGGTGCTCATCCTGAAGATATTTCTAAACTGTTGTTGTTGGACAAACTGGAAAAAAGAAGAAGAGAGCTAGGGAATCGGGAACGTTTTAGGAGATCAGAGGCTCTGTTCAGCCTTACAGTCCACTATGGTTTTTATACTGTGCAGTCAAACCAAAAACTATTCAGACGTCAGATATCATTTTTTATATTTTTACTCAGGAGTACAGGACACCATAGTTCATTTATGTAATTAAGCAAAGCAAAATAAAGAAAACTATAGACGCTGAAATTATTTATACAGTGGACTAAAAAGCTTTAAAGAGCCTTACATTCTGAAAACGTACCGCTAAATCCATTTTTGGAGGGCACCAAATACGGTCCCAGGAGCTACGTTTTTTTTTTCTTCAGTTTTTGTTTTCAAAAATCCACCAGAGGGCACTGTGTACGCTTTTTGAGATCTCAAATTTCTCTTGCGAGTGCCATTCATGCCTGCTGATCTCACGTTAATCCACCAGAGGCCGCTGTTGACTGATTGACTGACTGATTGAGTGACCCACTCTCCTACTTCCCTAAACCCAACCAATAGTGTTTTCAAAAGCACAGATTGACCCGTCTATTCACTTCCCTAAACCCAACTGACAGTTTTCAAAAGCAATCCAGAAAAAGAAAAGCCCTGATTTTTACCACGTTTTCAGATTTTACCACATTCTCACCCTGTTATTTACTTGTTTATTTAATTTTTTGGCTTCTGTTTTTATCTTACCTGCTTTCTGGAACTGTTCTTCACCGGACTCGAACCCCGTCGTCATGGTCAGCTCCTTTCTGCAGAGTGGTTAGCACCTCACAGCAAAAAGGTTGCTGGTTCGAGTCCTGGCTGGGCCATTTCTGTGTGGAATTTGTATGTTCTCCCTGTGTTGGTGTGGGTTTCGTCTGGGTGCTCCGGTTTCCCCCACAGTCCAAATACATGCGCTATAGGTGAATTGGGTAAGCTAAATGGTTTGTAGTGTATGAGTGCATGTGTAAATGTAAGAGTGTATAGGTATTTCCCAGTACTGTTTTGCGGCTGAAAGGGCATCCGCTGTGTAAAACATATGCCGGAATAGTTGGCGGTTCATTCTGCTGTGACGACCTCTGGTAAATAAAGGACTAAACCAAAGGAAAATTAATAAATGAATGAGTATGAAAATTATTTTAATAATCTAAAAAACACTTTTTAAATGAAAAATGCCAATACAACCCAGCAGGCACACAACGTCATAAGACTTTTTTTTTGTTTGTTTTTTTAATATTATAATTTTTGAAACATTACATAAGGTATTAATACAAATTCAAAAACCATATGCAGTAACATTACAGAATAGCAAAAGGCACAACCAGAAATAATAAAGCAAAAACATAACAGGTGGGAAAAATAGAAAAAAATAGAGTATTACAAGGTACAATAAGAACAAAAAAAAAGAAAAAACAAAAAAAATATATTAATAATAGTAATAATAATAATGATTTAGGACACAATCATCAACTACAGCGGGGATTAGTACCAGAAAAAAATTTCTCCATAAAATCTAAAATTAGATAGAATTAAATCATTCTTTTTGTTTTTAATTTGCATTAGGAACTTTTTCAAAGTTTCCATTTCTAATAAAAATATATTGCAGTTTGGTATACCATTCGCAAGTCATAAGACTTTAATATCAGGTTAGATTTAGGTCATGACGTCAGCTGACCAAAGTTCAATGTCTAGCCAGTGTCTAAGGACAACGTTATTTTGACGTCTAATAATGACGTCAAATGACATTGATATTTGGTTGATTTTAGGTTGTTTTGGAAAGTGACCAAAATATAACAACAAGCCAACATCTTAAACCACCGTCATATTGACGTCAAATACTGACATTTATTCATCAGGTATGGCAACCAAAATCCAATGTCTAATAGACGTCATAGTGGTAACGTCCACACAACGTCAAGCTGTAACATCATTAGACGTTTGATATTTGGTTGATTTTAGGTTGGACATTGGACATTGACGTCAGCTTAACATTGAGTTCTGATGTCAACCCGTTATTCATTTCCAAACAAAATGCATTGTCCCCACAACGTTGTAGTACATTGTCGATCTTACATCAAGTTGACATCTTGTGCCTGCTGGGAATATTTCTCTTCCAAACATTCAATGTCAATGCATATCCCTAATATCTCCCTGTAAATTTCGCCAGATAAGTGTCTGTTTGGATTCTGATCCAGTTTATGAAGTTTATGTCTCTGAGGTGACCGTGAATCTCTCTCTCTCTCCAGGCATTACAGACCTCTTTAGTTTCACCACCCAAACAAACAAAGCTGCAGTGTTTACGCTGTTCCCAGAAACCGACCTAAAATGCCTTGCTGTCAGTTGTTTAGAAGACAGTAAAAATTTTGACACGAAAATAGTTGAATTTGTTTAAAATCAAGTGCTTTTCACTGACTGCGTGTTGGCTTTTGTTTCAAATGGGCTCCTGGGACTGAAGTAAACTGGCAGCTGCTATGGGAAGCAATTATGGGGAAAATTCCTGTAAAATCGACCTTTATTCAATTGAGGCCGAAATGACCTTCGTTTTCTGGTTCCATGATTTAAGGGAGAGAAGGAGAAAGGTTATGACATCAGGAAGTTGTGTTTTTGATTCATACCAGGTTTTCCACTTTTTTATAAGTCCCGATTGATAGTCTAAATCCTGTCAACAAAGCAGTACTCACTCAACAGCAACACAATCTTTTCAAGAGGACTAAAGCATGCTACCGAAACACAAAAAGGTCTATAAGATAAATATTGTATTACTTTTAAAATTTAAAAAACGAAGTGAAGTTTATTTATAAACTAATTTCGAGAGGATCAGGTGCTTATGATTGCTTGCAGCCGGTCCCGCATTATCCAAGTTATGATTCACCAATCAGACGATTCCTAAGCCACTATAAATACCCTAAATTCCATATAACAGCCATCTTCATTTTGAAGAATCCCCCCCTTCCACCCCTACTCCTCCTTCTTTCCTAGACAGGTGACATGGTGACCCAATGGTTAGCACTGTTGCCTCACAGCAAAAACGTCACTGGTTCTAGTCCTTACCAAGCCAGCCGACGTTTCTGTATGGAGTTTACACAATCTCCCTGTGCTCACGTGGGTTTCCCCCGGGTTCCCCGGTTTCCTCCCACCGTCCAAAAACATTCAACTTAAGTTAATTGGCTAATGCAAATCAGCACCATAGACATGCTCCTAGTAAGTAGTTATCTCTTAAGAACAATCACGATCTGTTCAATAGCTACTACAGCAGGGGAGTTCTCGAGGTCTACCTGAGCTCAAACTCCCCTCTCACCTTGCAAACAGGAGGGAGCCTCAGGCTCGAGGATCTTATGAGCTCAGGGCTCTCTCCCGGGACAGCATGCCAAACAAGCATTTATAATCAATCAGCAGGTAAGTGTGAACTCTTGAAAATGCTTTGGGATTCAGATTCGTAACAGGCCTCCAGTTTGTTCCATTTTCCAGTTGGTTCTTCTAAAATAGTGTCATTGCATTTCCCCAGGTGCATTTTACAAGACTGTTTTACTCATTCCTCTTTTCCTCCACCCTCATATTTTCCAACTCAACAGAATTGTAAGACAGTTGACGTTAGCTATGGGGCGGTATGACGGTGTTCCTTTTTGCGCTTACCAGCTGACCGATTACCTCCCTATGGACGGCTTTACCGTGGTTACCAGTTTGTCTAGTGGCTCGCCCCATATGTCAGAGGATTTGAGACGCAGAGCGGAGTTGACTGTGACAATGAGCAGGGGGTCTGGAGAAGAACGGTTCCAGAAAGCAGATAAAAAAATTAAAAAAAAGCCAAAAAATAAAGTAAAATAAACAAGTAAATAACAGGGTGAGAATGTGGTAAAATCTGAAAATGTGGTCAAAATCAGGCGAGGGCTTTTCTTTTTCTGGATTGCTTTTAAAAACACTATCAGTTGGGTTTTGGAAAGGGGGTGTGTAGGAGGATTGTCGGTTGGTCAGTCAGTCAGTCAGTCAGTCAGTCAGTCAGTCGACAGCGGCCTCTAGTGGATTTACATGAGAACAACAGGCACGAATGGCACTCGCGAGAGAAATTTGAGATCTCAAAAAACATACACAGCGCCCTCTGGTGTATTCGCGAAAACAAAAACTGCAAAAAACGTAGCTCCTGAAACGTATTTGGTGCTCTCCAGAAATGTATACATGGGTACGTAATCAGAATGACCCTGGTTTGGTTTTTCAACACCCACTAAACTAAAAACTATATTATTTTCTGCATGCATTTCCAAATTTATAGTATGTTTTGTTAGAGTAGTGTGCCTGCATAAACACACAAAGTTTTTAAAGCACTTTGTCCTCTCCAAAGCGTTTTCACATTTCCCCATTTTTGTGTTTTTCAAGTGTTTATGACTATATGCTATGAGTACTGCAGCTGAATTGTGTCTCCTCTAGCACTCATTCAGATGCAGGCGATATCTTCTGGGTCTGTTCTGCTGTGTTTTTTGTGTGTTTACAGTCTGAAGCTGTTCAGCCATCTTGGGAAACCTTTAAAGGGGACCTATTATGCTTTTTTTAACAAGATGTAAAATAAGTCTCTGGTGTCCCTAGAGTGTGTATGTATAGTTTCAGCTCACAATGCCTCACAAATATGTATTTATAACTCTTTAAAACTGACCCTTTTAGGCTTTGATCCAAATTGTGTCGTTTTGGTGACTGTTGCTTTAAATTCAAATGAGATTGGGCTCTTTTCAAAAGAGGGCGGAGCTACAAATGCCTAAGTGTCAGCATAGGGGCAGATTCAAAACAGGACTAACATTATCTGTGTAATACTGAAAATGTCAAAAGATACGATGTTTATTTGTGGATCCTAATACTCCACATTTATAATCCTCTGACATTATTTTCGACAGTTACAGTGTGAAAACTCTAATGGCGGACGGCTGCTTTTCACTCAGGGCTGTCTATGCTAATGAGGGAGAGATCATTACTAATGGACGGGGCTTTTCCCCTCTAATGACACATGCAACCCAGCCTTATTATGGATACGTACCCTTGTATACATATATGGAGAGCGCCAAATACGTCCCGAGGTACGTTTTTTGCAGTTTTTGTTTTTGCGAATCTACCAGAGGCCGCTGTGTACGGTTTTTCACATCTCAAATTTCTCTCGCGAGTGCCATTTGCGCCTGCTGTTCTCACGTAAATCCAGCAGAGGCCGCTGTTGACTGACTCCCTGACCGAAGGACTAATACGTCCACCCACCCACTTCCCTAAACCTGTTTTCAAAAGCACCAATTGACCTGATCACCCCTTCCCTAAACCTGTTTTCAAAAGCACCAATTGACCCGATCACCCCCTTCCCTAAACCCAACCGATAGTGTTTTCAAAAGCAATCCAGAAAAAGAAAAGCCCTCGCAGCTGCCTGATTTATACCACGTTTTCAGATTTTACCACATTCTCACCCTGTTATTTACTTGTTAATTATTATTTTTTTACCTGCTTTCTGGAATCGTTCTTCACCAGACTCGAACACCGTCATTGTGGTCAACTCCTCTTTACATCACAAGTTCATACGTGGCGAGCTACAGGGCAAACTGGTAACAGCGGAAAAGCCGTCCACACGGAGGTAAGCAGGCAGCCAGTAGCGCGAAAAGAAACAGAAGCCATCGGCGGTGTCATACCGCCCCGTAGCATTCGCTTTAAAGACGAAATGCAACCATACATACCTCTGACTACATAATTTGTGCTCTCCAGAAAAGTATACGGGGGTACGTTTTCACAATGAGCCTGTGTTATTAAATTCAACTGAGATTGTGCTCTTTTCAAAAGTGGGCAGGGCTACAAATGCCTATGTGTCAGCATAGTGGCAGATTCAAAACAGGACTAACGTTATCTAAAGTTGTGCATCTTAAAACTCCACATTTATAATCTTCTTAGTCGCTGACATTATCTTCGGCAGGTACAATGAGAACTGTTTATTCTATCAAGGGAGATATGATCACTTATGGGCGGGGCTTTCCTTCTCTGATGACACGTACAAAGGGAGAATGTCAATCAAAGTGTTTCTGCAGACTGTTTTTATCAAGTGTGATTATAAACAATAGAATTAATTAATTTTTATCATTATAAGCTGGCTATATTCACACACTGTTGTCACACACACACCCTTATAAAAGTGATTTTTGCATAATAGGTCCCCTTTAATTCCAAAACCACCAAACACATCTTGGTGTGAGGAGATGATGTGAACTGTGGATGATAACAACAGAGCTGATTTTGCCTTTAATCAGTACATTCACTCACAGAAATGCACATAAACAGAGTCACACCGCCACATACATACACACCGATGAACATGCAAACACATGGACGCGATCGCTAACAAACACACTTCAGATGTCATAATCACTTTGCGCTAATGCAGTTCATCAGCCGGTGTTTATGTAATGATTAGATTGAGATTGATAGATTTAGAAAGCAGAGTGTTGTTGTATGAAGCAAGAAGGAGGTCTGGTGTTTCTCAAGTCTATGACCGCATCTATACCGCTGTCAAACAATCACTATTTTTTTCAACAATTTCTGGCACAGATCTTGAAACACACTGCAAATGCTTTTCTTACTTAGAGTTTGTGCCATGTTTCTTATCCAAATATCTAAAAATTATCTTAAATCAAGGAGCGTTTTATAGACAAGCAAAAATGATTGTCTTGTTTTCAGTCAGAATTAAGTGACTTTTTCATTAAAAAAAAAGCTAAATAATCTTCCAATGGGGTAAGACAAGAAATCTTGTTTTTGCTTAAAAATAAGTCTGTTTTGCTTACCCCATTGGCAGATTGTTTTGCTTGTTTTAAGGGAAGACTCACTGAAGTCTGACTTATTTCTGAAACAACCCAGGCTCATGCTGAAAACGTACCCCTATATACGTTTCTGGAGAGTGGTAAATACGTTCCAGGAGCTACGCTTTTTGCAGTTTTTGTTTTCGTGAATCCTCTAGAGGCCGCTGTGTACGTTTTTTTCAGATCTCAAATTTCTCTCGAGTGCCATTCACACCTGCTGTTCTCGCGTAAATCCACCAGAGGCCGCTGTCGACAGGTTGACTGACTAACTGAATAAATGACCCACCCTCCTCTTTTCCTAAACCCAACTAATAATGTTTTCAAAAGCACAGATTGACCCGTCTATTCACTTCCCTAAACCCAACTGACAGTTTTCAAAGGCAATCCAGAAAAAGAAAAGCCCTCGCCTGATTTTTACCACGTTTTCAGATTTTACCATATTCTCACTCTGTTATTTACTTGTTTATTTTATTTTTTGGCTTCTGTTTTTGTCTTACCTGCTTTCTGGAACTGTAAATGCGAAGAGGAAAGGTTTCATACCACCCCTTAGCGTTCTTTTTTTTTTTTTTTTTTGTTTTTTTTTTGAATCTGTTTATTAAACTTTTAGATATAACGAAGTAATTTTACTGAAAAATTTCAACAAATATTATTCCCACCCCTTCTCTCTAAACAAGTTAAAATTACATTTATCTGAGAGAGAGAAAAAATAATAATAAAAATAATTTAAAAAAATTAAATAAATTACAAAATAAAAAAATAATTAATTTAAAAAAAATAAAAAATAAAAAATCAATAAAAAAAAACCTGTACAGAATACACATATACCTTGATAACCCAATATTACAAACATTAATCCTCAGGTATTTATACTTAATTATATTTGCTTTGCAATTGAAAGACCTTAAGATTGAGATTTGGTTAATACTGACATGCTCAGAAAAGAAAATACTAAATGGGTCCCATGTTTCAGAAAAAGCCCTAGTACAGAGTAGAGGAACTATGACGTCACCTTGTAGGCCAATCGGCTGCTAGCATAAAAATGGTTCCCTCGATAAAATCCCCATAGGATTTTCCCGTCGGCTTTTCGAAGATTGCAAACAATAAGCTCTGTGTTCAAACACTGTTCATTACACTTACACGTTTTGCCCAACCGGATAATCCTCACATGAAAATGTAACTTTTAGCACTTTTGGGTCGTAAATGCAAATGCAAGAACTGAAAAGCTAACATTAGGCTATAAACGGACTACAGTGCCTTCAGGGTGCTCGCCTGTGACGTCAGCACCACCCTGCTACAGACAACTTTTCAAGCTTATTTTTTAGAAATATGGTCCATTACAATGATTTACTTTCTCTGTTTATTATATTATAATCCACGCTATATACTATAAACAAATAAATACGCAAATACACAAATGTATAGACCTGCATAACTTTTATATATTTTTTATGTGGGAAATACATTTGTTTTGCTTTACGGTTGTTGTAAAAGTTTTAAAATGCGTACTGTACGTTTCATTATTATTATTATTATTATTATTAATATTATTATAAGACAGACTTAAATAAGTGTATCGTGCGTGTGCATACAGCCCGCTTAACTTAGTAATGAGGCGTGAGGGACAGGTCTATCAAATGCTTGCAAGTTCCATCATGGATAGAGAACATTTAATATTCTTTTGTGTCACGAAGCACCGTGACACAAAAGAAAAGCAGCCTATACAGCGAAAAGCAGCCCATACAGTCACATATGCTGTAGATTTTAAGGAGGAGTGTAAATATTGCAGTTATGACAGAGTCAAATGTGTTCAGATGAAGAAAAAAGTCGACGAAAAATCAATTGATCACGTTAAATGACAGTTAACATGTGTGTATTTTTTTTTACGAATTTATTCAAATTCACACGTTTGCATTACCGAGAGCAGGAAAGAGACAGGCTGCACTGGTAAGCATCTTCATAATATCGTTTAATTAAAATAAATGATCAACAAATTGATCTGTCTTTACAAGTGAGGGCATTATCTACACACAATATGAATACTACAAAATATAAAATACTATTTATCAAAATACCTAAATAACAGACAAATCCAAATGCCGCAAGCGGGCTGCGTTCCAGACCAGTTCAGCTCGATGTCTCTGACACCGCCTGTACTCCTATTTAGCATCTTGATAGCAGCTGTCTTTTTAAAGAAGCGTAACTGATTTAAAAAATCAAGAGTGTAATGTTACTGATGTGTTTTATGTTGTAGAATAAAACGTGAAAGTATCTTGAGTTTGTGTTAGCCACAAAACTTTTTTAAGTGATTTAACCAAAATCCCTTTCAAAATACCTATTGACTTTGGGACGAGGGAAGCGGAACTGCTAAAATGCTAACTCGCTTCTGGGTATTTGGATACAGATTGTCGTCATAGTTCCTCCACTCTATTGTTGTTTATTGTAAACCTGATTTTTTCCAAATGGATGAAGTTCATTGCATCTCGCAACCAGTTGTCAAAACTCGGGGGAAATCTTTGTTTCCATAATAAAAGAATACACCATCTTGTGATTAAAATTGTTGCCTCGTTTTGTGTAGTTTGCAAAATATGTGTTATAAGTTGTAATCGCCCCGCACAGCTTGTAATCACGTATCTATTATAGATCTGTGCTTGTACTGTATCTCTCAGGTTAAATCATTACGGGCTGTTCACATGTTCTGTACTAAACCATGTTAAAAACACGTTGCGTGCTTCTTCCTTTACTGATTTAAATGCGTTTCTGAACTCGCGATCCTCTGCCGTATGTCTTTGCTATGGTCACCATCAGCTTTTCCTTACACGCGGCGCGGTCAATTTTCAAAATAGTTCAACTTTTTACCACTGTGTGGATTAATGCAGAATGTGTGTCCTTGTTATTACTTGGGGTTAGCGTTAAGAGTAGAGCAATATGCTGGTGTTTATTTGCATTGCTTTATTGCATTCCTGCATTGGGCACTCAAATACTCTCTGCTACTTTATAGCTGTGATGGGCGTTTCTCTCTGTCTCGCGCTGAACGCAGTCGACCAATCAAAACAGACTGGGTCATTAGTCCAGTCAGCGCAGATTAGCTTGGCTAAGGAGGGGTTTGAGAACAAATGAATCGCTGAACGATTCATATGGAAGTCGTTGGGATAATTAGGCAAAAATAAATAGATATTATAAGACAATGAAAGTGTTTTTTGACCTTGCACGCATATCAGTATGTTGTTGGAGACCCCTAAAACCAAAATATGACCTTTTATAATGCAAAATAGGGGCTCTTTAAGCTTTAATGCTAAACGCAAACTTCACTAAATCACTGGAGACTATTAAAGTAAACACAACCTGACATCTTTATTTGTAAATGTAAACAGCCAGAATGAGTTACTTTCAATCATATAAATCCCCTTTTTTAAATACTGCAACTATTTAAAGTCTTCAAAACAATAAAACATGAAGATTAATTGCAAAAAATTGTCTTTATACCTGCTAAAATTGTTAAAAAAGATCGGAAATGGCCTCAGTTTTGCCTCAACAACAATTTTTCTTGGCCTAGCATTATAAAAATGCTGAAATATCTGACACCACAGATGATGTAAATGGGAAATCCAGCTATCCTCTATGAATAAAACAAAAACATCCTCATACTGAAGCCTCTTTAACCTCTGATAATCAATATTACATTGTTATAATTGCTGTCCAAAATAAAGCAGAACTGCAATCCAAGCCATCCATCTTTCTTGACTTCTTAGCAGGGATGTGTTGCCGCTTGTTATTTGTGGCTCGCCCAAGGAAAATACAAAGCTCTTTGTTGCATTAAAAGTCGATTTGTGTTCAGGCCTGCATGAGCGAATTGAGTTGAAAAGTCCAACGGCATTAAAGCAGAACCAGAAGTCGGCCGGAATGAAACGTGTGACAGCAAACGCAGTGTGCATCAAATAGAGTAATACTGTAATATGAGCAGGGGTCCGTTCTTCATACAGTGGGGGAAATAAGTATTGAACACGTCATGTTTTTTATATTTGTTTAATTTTGGATGATGTCAGACGATGAACGTCTTTCTGCAGGTTTAGAATTTGATTGAGCTGGTAAAACAAAGACTAAAGCGGGTTGACAAGATATGGGCAGGTTTGGGATGAGTTTTCACTTGAATGTTTCCAGCCCAAACTGTCCACAACCCTTCCAAACCAAGTGCGTGTACCTAATCATTTTTAGTGTTTATGCATTTTTGTGTGTGTGTGTGTGCATGTGGGAGGTTTTTGGACAGTTTTGGGCTGGAAACATTCAAGTGTATCTGGCAATACTGACCGCCATTTTCTCATTGTCATGTTGTGGGGTGTGTTTGTCTGAGGTTCTTCTCAGATACCTGCTTCTTTGGTGAAATTTGTTTTTGCAGACTGCAAAAAACCTGCTTTTAGTATTAAATGAATCATTTTTAATATTAAATGGCACGGTGGCTCAGTGGTTAGCACTGTTGCCTCACAGCAAGAAGGTCGCTGGTTCGAGTCTCGGCAGGACCAGTTGGCATTTCTGTGTAGAGTTTGCATGTTCTCCTCGTGTGGCGTGGGTTTCATGTGGTATAAGTTAATAGAATTACTAAAATTGGGAGAGGGATCTAGCTGCAGACATCTGCATGCAATGCTTTTGAATGGGCTAACCTAACCCCACCCCTAACCCTACCCGTCACAGTGACGTCACTAGCTCCATTGAGTGCATTGTGTCTGAGACTGTGTGTGAATGAGAGAGTCGACTTTAATACTTAAGTTCAGTAAACTTAAACCATGTCCATTGCACTTTAATTGTCCTGTCAACTTTAACCTAAGTTAAGACAACTTCAGTATTAAAGGGAAGTAAACTTAAATTTTAAAGGCAACATAAACACGTAGGGCTCTATTTTAATGATCTAGTCGCAAAGTCTAAATCGCAAAAGCATTAAGGTCATGTCCGAATACACTTTTGTTATTTTAAGGATGGAAAAATACGGTTTGCGCCCTGGCGCATGGTCTAACAGGGTTAACTCTTAATGAGTTATGGGTGTGTTTTGAGCATAACGTGCATTAAACTAATCAGAGTCTTATCTCCCATTCCCTTTAATGGCTCGTTTCCACTGACTGGTACAGTACGGTACGGTACAGGTTGGTAAGGGTCACCTTTATCAGGCTTGCGTTTCCACTGCTAAAAGGGTACCAAAGGTACTCTTTTGGTGGGCGTGGTGTACGACAGAAAGTTTCAGTCAACTCATTTTCGCTCGAGAAAATGTCTACAGTAAAGCTGTACGGGTCGCTCACATATAATATGAGAAGCACTTCTCACAAAACAGATGCTTTATACACATACTTAACATGAGTTGATTTATAACTGCACATCAATGACAGTGCGAAATAGCCTATACTGTAACAAATATACTGTATACTGTTTCAAAAGCACGTCAATAATCAAGTGCACGTTATTATCATCAGCTCAAGAAGTTTGTTATTTCAAATATAGACGTGCGGTGAGCGCAAGCAAGAAACCATAACCGCTCGCGCTTCAGACTGGCTCGTAAAAAAACTACGGGGCTCTTCTTTTTGGCTTTGTGGCTGTTCATCAAGACGACGACAAGGTTCGTTTGATATATATAATTAGTAATTACGCCGTAATCTCTCTTGGCTGTGTATTAAAAACATGGGGGCTTCTTTGTTTTCATTTTGGCTTGTTACGTGAGCGAATGACGTATCTCTGTAAACCAATAGCAATCAGCTGCGGGTCTAGCTCCGCCTTTTGGTACCCTTTCTCGTCTTTGGTACCCTTTCGAAAGGGTGCCGAAAAAGTGGTACGGTACGGTTCGGTTAACCGAACCATACCATATCACTCAGTGGAAATGGGCCATAAGAGTCAATTACATCATGCCATGGTGCATGTGCTATTTACATGGTGGACTTTGTAAGTGGAAAAACTGAACGCTTCACTAGCGTTAGTTAAACAGACCATCTGCAGCAGGAGGATAAAGAACGAGCCTCCTCCATTCGACCTCTTTACTTAACTTTTCCTCTTTACTTTACTTTCGTGAATAAGGAAACGGTGTTGTACGCACTCCACTGAAGACATCCATTAGCCTACATATTTATTTCATTTGTTAAGCACAAAGATTTGTTTCAAAACTATTTCTAAATTCAGTTCTAATTTCCAGCAAACGAATAAATGAACAATAATAATGAAGTGTGGTCAAAAAACTGAGTTATATCCAAACACACATCCTATTCTAATGCCCCATATGGTGATGGAGACGTCTCCAAAACCCGTCAGGTGGACAAATCTAAACTTGTTTTTATTAAAACAAATATAAATATCCATATAATACATAATAATACTAATAATGTTAACATTATATAAATGCTAGTTGTCATGAATAAACTAACAAAAAGACCCCTGAGATGAAGAAGTCATGGATTTTTTGAACATTTTAATCCTTTATTTTTTTCATATGTAAAGATATTAGTGTATTGCTGTACATCATGTGTGTATTAAGCAATGTGTAAGCATTTGGAATGGCATAGGTGCAACTAATACACTGTGCTGGACTTTAGACCAGCTTTTACTTGGTCAATGATGCAGTCTATTTCAGTTCCTCAAAATAGCAACACGCCAACAATGCGCCTTAACACACCTCCTTTTCAGACCAGCACACCCATGAGTCCACAAAGTGGCACAAATGGATTTGCTATTTAAACAATGTGACGCAAAATGTGAAAATTAATCTTGCGCTGGTCTAAAAATAGCAACAAATCGTGTCATACATGTCTTGCGCCCTACTGCGCAGGTGGTAAGATAGGGCCCTTACTTTTTTTTTTAAGTTGAAGCAATATTTTTTTTTACAGTGATTGCAATAATTGGTCCAAAGCTACAGAACAGCATGCCATTGCTTATCAGGACTAGCTGAATTTAAATCGAAGTAAATCGACACACATATTTCCTCTTCTGCTGTTAAATGAAAATAATGCATGTGCATCTTTGTTTTTACTTATTCAAATTATTTATAATATAATTATTATATATTATTATTACTTATATCAAATTACTGTTATTATATATTCTTCTCTTATCTTCAATTTATCTTTTCCCTTTATATCTTTGTACAGGACTTTGGCCATCTGAGGATGAACTTACATTAAATGTACTCTGGATATAAAGTCCGCCTCCCAAGTCTAGCGCCATTCGTGGTGAGTTAACAAGCAATACAGTCACATCAGAAAAGCTGTCCATATGGAGGTAAGCAGTCAGCGGAACCACCTGTAGCATTTGTTTTACACATATTTTTCGTTTCTCACATTTTCCCGATGAGCCTGTGTTGGGTTTTCTGCTTACGCATCGTTAATTAGACAATTCTCCACAAACAAGGAGCAGGAGAAAATCACAAGACATTGTCTCTGAAAAATAATTCCAGAAATTACATTTTGCATAATATTGGCATCAAATTCAAAACATATACTCAGTAGATGTGTAGCTTTTTACTTTTCTGTATTGCTTCAGGACTAATTTCATATATTTATGAAATAATAAAATAAAATTATACTCAAGTAAAAAGAGCATTACTTGCACAAAATGTAGTGCAAGTAGAGTAAAATAATCTGTTGTAAATATTGATTCAATTGAATTCATCTTTGTTTCTCCTGCACTTTTACAATGTAGATTTTGCCAAAGCATCTTCACATAGAAGTTCTAGTAAATTGAAATTGTGTCAGTCCAGTTTTCAGAGTTGAAGTTCAGTTCAGTGTGATTTAATTTTCACTGCTGAAAGTCCAAACACTGAAGAGCAAATCCATCGATGCGCAGCTCCACAAGTCTCAAACTAAGCAAGCCAATGGCTTCACCAATTAACGAAAGTGAAGGAAAAAAAGCTAGAGAGAAACCAGAGTATGAGTAAAAAGTAGACCTTTTTAAAGTACTCAAGAGTATTACACTGTGAAAGTTGATGCATTTACATGCAGTTTGTGCATGTATGTGAAAACGTAACATTCTGTAGTGCATTTAGTGATTGTTCAAGACCATTTGACGATTTCAGTCATCCTACAGTAGACATCCATCACCATCACATCAAAGATTTTGGACATTTTGGACTCTCTGTGGTTATTAAAAATCCCAGGATGTCCTTTGAAAAGGACCTAGTCACGGGCCTCTTTCCATCATGGTCTCCTAACCATCCCCATATCATAATTGGCTTCAACACTCTGTCTCCTCTCCACCAATCAGCTGGTGTGTGGTGTGCGGTCTGGCGCAAAATGCCTGCCATTGTAGCATCCAGGTGGATGCTGCACACTGGTGGTGGATGAGGAGATTCCCCCCAAAAATGCATAAAGCACTTTAAGTGTCCAGAAAAGCGCTATATAAATGGAAGGAATTATTATTATTAATATTAAAAATGTACTCAAGGAAAGTAAAAGTACACATTTTTAAACCTACTTAGTAAATTACAATTCCTGAAAAAAAACTACTTACAGTATACATTTGAGAGTTGGAATTTGTTAACACATGTCACATAATCCTGGACCAGGCCGTATACTGAGCAGATCCTGTGGTGGTCATGGAGGAGTGGAGAGCATAAGACTGATTCCTGAAAGATCCCAATGACAAACGAGTGTCCGCATGGTTCCCGTGGGCCAACCTGAACACCCGCTGGTGACCTACTCACACCTGCAGCCCTCTGCGCCTAGACTGCAGCTCTGCAAAAGAAGTTTGGCCAGAGGAGAAATGGTCGTGCCCAACTGAGCCTGCTTTCTCTCAAGGTTTTTGTTCCTCTCCACTGTCGCCACTGGCTTGCTTGGTTTGGGACTTGTGGAGCTGCGCATCGATGGATTTGCTCTTCAGTGTTTGGATTTTCACCAGTGGAAATTAAACCACACTAAACTAAACTAAACTGAACTTCAACTCTGAAAACTGAACTGACACTGTTTCAATCCACTAGAACTTCTATGTTAAGCTGCTTTGACACAATCTACATTGTAAAAGCGCTATAGAAACAAACATAAACTGAATTGAATGGACTGCTTTCTGGAACACTCTCCAGGGACAAAAACATTCCCCTAAATAAATTTTGACAGCAGAAGCAGTGTGAACAGCTGCATCAAATGCTGTCCTACAGTAACACTAGCATATGAGCAGGAGATCTGCTTCATTCTGCAAAAACAAGGCTAAAAACAGCTGTCGTAAATAGCGAAATAGAGGTCATCCGTCTGTCCACTTTTACAGGGCACACAAGGACACCACTGCGTTTTCATTGATGCTTCAGCCTGTCTAATCAAAAACACAACAAATCCCGTCTCCTTTTTCCGGGTCCCATTCACATCTGCGCTGCTGGAAATATGTAATCAATGTTTCGATAAACTCCGGTTACCCCCTTCGCCCACCCTATTGAGCGCAAACACTGCGTTTCGTGCAGCAAATGGATCTCATGTGTTGGGACAGCTGGATGGTGAGGCAATAGTGAGACGCTTATTGGTGTCAGAGGTTCTGATGCAAACCAGCAGGAGCCCCAAATGTGGCTCAACAACACCATTTAACCTCGTTTCACCTGCCATCACGTTTATCTCACTGTTTGCTCCAGATATGCTGAATTAGTTGGTACACACTACCATAGCATTACAATGCTAGTTTTGTGATGAACAATTCATCTGTGCATGTCATTAAGAAAAAAAAAATAGTTTGCCCTTTGATTCATTCATTTTCTTTTCCGCTTAGTCCGTTTATTAATCAGGGGTCACCACAGCGGAATGAACCGCCAATTATCCAGCATATGTTTTACGCAGCGGATGCCCTTCCAGCTGCAACCCATCACTGGGAAACACCCATACACTCATTCACACACATTCACTACGGCCAATTTAGTTTATTCAATTCACCTATAGCGCATGTCTTTGGACTTGTGGGGTAAACCGGAGCACACGGAGGAAATCCACGCGAACACGGGGAGAACATGCAAACTCCACACAGAAATGGCAACTGACCCAGCTGAGGCTCGAACCAGCGACCTTCTTGCTCTGAGGTAGTTTGCCCTTGTAATCTTTAATTGAAATCTGAAAATGCACTTCCTGTTTGTTTTCGGTTAAATTTTCAGATTAGGTCTGTCTGAGGTAATGGGCGTGGCTAACATATTAAACTATGCCCCTCCTACTGTCAGTTTTGTACTTAAGCCACGTCCACTGTTTTCTCATTTAATATTCTGTTTCTATAGGAACTGTGTCACAATATAAAAAAAAAAAAAAAAAAAAACCGGTCACAGCTTCTGGTTCATGTGGACTTTAAATGAAGTTTTACAAACTCAGGGTGTCCGCGGGGTTGTAAAAGGTAGTAAATGAAATAAGCCAAAATTTAGGGCATTAAAAAGTATTAAAAAGTAATAAACGTCATCTGATGAGGTATTTCATTTTCGAGCCCAATTTTTTTAGATAAATTTTTAATTTGTGTTAAGTGCAGGCCTTTATTCTAAATTTTGCATGGATTTATTTATATGTTGAGAGTAGGAGCTGAGCGATATCATGTGATGTGGTGTTCAAGCGCGCGCTAAAGCAAACTGCCGGCCGGCTGGCTTGCTGCCAACCATAACGCTTTCGTTCATTAATTAAATTAAAACATGGGGAAATCCAAGTCTCCAAAGCTTGTGAAAACAAAAACCATAGCATATGTTAATGCTTTTAATTTAAAGTAGGTTATTTATTAAGTATCTGTACTGTATATGACACGGGCCTGCTGGTTAGAACATTTCTGCTGTGGTTTACATGTGTCAAATTGTAAAAGTAGACTTAAAAAAATAAAAAAATAAATAAACAATATCCTACTTAATAATAATAATCATCATCATTTTTATTATTATTAAAGTATGATTTTTTTCATTTCCTAATAAATAATACATATTAAATTTCATTTCTTAATAAATAGCCTCATTATTTATTCATTTATTTATATGATTTATGATATTAGAATACATGTTAGCTTTTGTAAGTGATTTTATGTTCATTTAGAATAGAATATGTAATGTTCTCAATAATATTTGTAATGAAACATTGGTCCTATATGAGATGTTTACATATATTTCAATTAATATGGAAAGCGTGTGCATGTTTTTACCAAAACTAATATTGGATTTTTTTTAAATGCGTGTGCGTGTAAAACAATATAATTTGCACAAAGAAATGATGGAGTTCTTCGCTAGTTGATACTCCACCCTGTTTAGAGCATCATTTTGGGCGTTTAACGTTATAACTAGCGTGGTTCAAACCAAGAATCTGCGACAGAGAAACTACGGGTTTTTGGGAAACACTCGTCACGACATCGTTCTTTTCCCAAACGATGCATCGTACTATGACAGTTCAGCCGCGAGTTACGTCGTTGTTTGGGAAACGCACCCCAGATTAATCCAAGCCTACAATAAATAGACTGATTGCACCCTACTTGCCTTTACTTCGTTTTGGAAGAATACTCTGTCCACTCCATCTCCTCCTTTTCCTCCTTTACCAGGGGGAGCTCTCAAGACCTACCTAATCTCGGACCCCCTTTTATGCCAAATGACCAGGCTGGAGCCTTTGGCTCAATTATCTCTGAGCTCAGGGTTCTCTCCTGGGACAGCATGCCAAGCCTTCTAATAGTTTCAAGCAGTATCTAAGTGTGAACTCAAATGTTTTTGAAAGAATTCTGGGTAACATTATACAATACATTACACATAATATTTGTTAGTTAATGACATAACAAACAACAAATAACACATTCATTACAGTAATCTTTGTTATTGGTAATTAATGAAATTTGGGGCGACGCAGTGGCGCAGTAGGTAGTGCTGTCGCCTCACAGCAAGAAGGTCACTGGTTCGAGCCTCGGCTGGGTCAGTTGGCGTTTCTGTGTGGAGTTTGCATGTTCTCACCGTGTTGGCGTGGGTTTCCTCCGGGTGCTCCGGTTTCTCCCACAGTCCAAAGACGTGCGGTAAAGGTGAATTGGGTAGGCTAAATTGTCTGTAGTGTATGAGTGTGTATGGATGTTTCCCAGTGATGGGTTGCAGCTGGAAGGGCATCCGCTGCGTAAAACATGTGCAGGATAAGTTGGCGGTTCATTCCGCTGTGGCGACCCCAGATTAATAAAGGGACTAAGCCGAAAAGAAAATGAATTAATGAAAATGCAGTTGCTAGTTCTTAGTTTGTTAATTCACAGTTCATAAACTAATGTATTGACATAGCTGTCTGGAATTCTTGATTCTGATTGGTCAGTCATGACATTTTTCAAATGATGTTTAACAGAGCAAGGAAGTTTTCACAATATTTCCTATAATATTTTTTTTTTTCTGGAGAAAGTCTTATTTGATTTATTTTGGCTAAAAGAAAAGCAGTTTTTCATTTTTTAAAAAACATTTTAAGGTCAATATTATTAGCCCCCTAAGCAATATTTATTTTCGATAGTCTACAGAACAAACCATTGTTATACAATGACTTGCCTAATTACCCTAACCTGCCTAATTAATCTAGTTAAGCCTTTAAATGGCACTTCAAGCTGAATACTAGTATCTTGAAAAATATCCAGTAAAATATTATTTACTGTCATCATGACAAAGATAAAATAAATCAGTTATTAAAACTATTATGTTTAGAAATGTGTTGAAAAAAATTCCATTTAAATAGAAATTGGGGGACAAATATACAGGGGGAGTAATAATTCAGGAGGGCTAATAATTCTGACTTCAAATGTATGTTATTCTGAGAAAACAACCACTGAAAATTGACCGTCAGGGAATGTGGTCACATCCATATTTATGTGTTTATGTGTCACACTGCAGTTTTTGACTGGTTGGCGCCATCTTGTGATTAAATAATATGTAGGTTAGTGTTTATTCCATTCAGCCGTTTTTGTTTCTGTCAGCTTTGCATTTAATTAAACGATTAATTTTCTGTCAAAAGTGGCACGGTGGCTCAGTGGGTAGTACTGTTCCTTCACAGCAAGAAGGTCGCTGGTTCGAGTCCCGGCTGGGCCAGTTGGCATTTCTGTGTGGAGTTTGCATGTTCTCCTCGTGCTGGTGTGGGTTTCCTCCGGGTGCTCTGGTTTCCCCCACAGTCCGAAGACATGCGCTATATGTGTATTAGGTAAACAAAAAGTGGCCTTAGTTTATGAGTGTGTGTGTGAATGTGAGAGTGTATGGGTGTTTCCCAGAACTGGGTTGCGACAGGAAGGGCATCTGCTGTGTAAAACATATGCTGGATAAGTTGGCGGTTCATTCCTCTGTGGCAACCCCTGATAAATAAAGCCGAAGGAAAATGAATGAATGAATTTTCTGTCAGAAATGACAGCACTAGAGGGTTAATATTTTTCCTATACAGTACAATAATGAACTGAAAGGTTAAAATATTTTATACATATCTTTTTTAATATATCTTCAATAAATTGAAAAACGAATTTCTTTATGAAAAAAAACTGACCCCTTGCTATTGGACAGTACTGTAAGTCAGTCATTATGTTACTGCCAACCCGCAGAAATTATGGTTCAAAATTCAATCAAGTTTCTGTCTGTTCTGTGTTTGTGAGTTTTAGAAAATTCATATTTGGGTTTTGGTAACAGTTTCAGAGAGTTTGCTTTGGCTTGCTGAATTAATGCTGCTTTGTTTTTCCATATTGCGTGAAATGTGAGACTGATGTTTGAGATCTCATGGTGGAGATTACTGTCAATGATGTTAGGACAGGGGTTGGCAGCTTGGATCGAATTGCCAAGATTAATATTATATTTATTTATGTAATTCAGTTGTTCACTTGAGGAACATTTAAGGCATTCGTGAAACAGTGTTATGGAGCCTGTTTAATTTAGCAGAAAGGAAAAAGTGCTGGCAAGGGCTACTCTTCACAATCTAAATAAAACCTGTAAAGAACAAAATGTTCAGACACGCTCAGACATTCAGATGTGAGATTTCACAAGCATTTCTTGAAAGTTTGTCACCAAATTGCTTGTATTCATTGCAGGCTACATTCTACATTAATGAAATAAACCACATGCTCAATATGCCCACATTGCCAAGCAGGTGCGACAACTGACAATATTACATGGAATATTATACAATATTACACATTTCTAATGTGTGTGTGTATGTGCAGAGGCGCTGCTTGTCAGACAAGGCAAGCAAATGATAATAGTATACACAATATATGCTACATATCCCAGATGTGAGCGATAAATGACATTTATTTTATGCACTGGTTGTTTACCTTGGCTCTACAGGTCAAACAACGAAAAATAAGGTCAAGAATCTTGGTGTGACTCTGGGGTCAGATCTGAACTTCAGTAGTCATGTCAAAGCAGTGACTAAATCAGCATACTTTCATCTCAAAAACATTGCAAGATTTAGATGCTTTGTTTCCAGTGAGGACTTAGAGAAACTTTTTCATGCTTTTATCAGCAGCAGGGTGGATTACTGCAATGGACTGCTCACTGGCCTTCCTAAAAAGACAATCAGAGAGTTGCAGCTCATCCAGAACGCTGCTGCCAGGATTCTGAGCAGAAGCAGAAAATCAGAGCACATCACACCTGTCCTTAGGTCTTTACACTGGCTCCCAGTTACATTCAGAATAAATATTAAAGTACTACTACTTGTCTGTAAATGACTAAACGGCCTATGACCTCAATACATCACAGATATGCTCACTGAATACAAACCTAATAGATCACTTAGATATTTAGGATCAAGTAAATTAGAAATTCCAAGTGTTCAGTCAAAGCAGGGGGAATCCACCTTCAGCTACTGCGCCCCCTGCTGCTGGAATCAGCATCCAGAAATGATCAGATGTGCTCCAACATTAGGCACATTCATATCAAGACTTAAAACACATCTGTTTAGCTGTGCCTTTACTGAATGAGCTTTTAATAATGAACAATTTTTGTGTTGTCGCCTATCCAAGTTTTAGGAATAACAAATAATAACTTGACTTCTAGTTCATCATTTGGTATCAGATGTGGCTTATATGAAAGGCAAAGGCCTCTAGATTACACTTATTGTACCAAAATAAATATGATCATGCCTTGATTTTTAATGATTTAATTAGGACAGTAAGGTCTGACTTTGCTTAGACAAAAGTCTTGTCACTTAACAGAACTAATGTACAGTATAGAATATAAAGTCATGGTGCAGTGGAAACAGAATGAATATTGTGTCTGACTCCCATGAGCTTGGAGGACTGCATCCATACATCTCTGCAGTGACTCAAATAACGTATTAATAAAGTCATCTGGAATGGCAAAGAAAGCGTTCTTGCAGGACTCCCAGAGTTCATCAAGATTCTTTGTATTCATCTTCAATGCCTCCTCCTCCATCTTACCGCCAGACATGCTCAATAATGTTCATGTCTGGTGACAGGGCTGGCCAATACTGGACCACCTTGACCTTTGCTTTCAGGAACTTTGATGTGGAGGCTGAAGTATGAGAAGGAGCGCTATCCTGCTGAGGAATTTTCCCTCTCCTGTGGTTTGTAATCAGGGCTTTACATTAACACCCGCCAACCCACCAAATGTGGGTAGATTTCAGCCCTGGCGGGTTAGACAGACACCTCCACTAGCCAATTTGGAAATCATTTTTAAATTGCAGTTTTCTTAAAAGCAGGGTTCGACAATAAAGATGGCCTAATATTCGTGCAAATGTGATCTTATAATCGAAAAGCAGCACGACTGACAAAAATAACTGTGTTCGCACAAGCAGAAAGGAGGTAAATACCGAACGAGAGGATGATCACTCGTGCGCGCTCCCGTTTACTTGCACGAAGCAACCATCACTGTGCCTAGAGGAAGCGCAACTGGTGCGATCGGTTCCCTTTGAAATAGACTGGACAAACTTCGATGATCGTACACCTACAGTCCTTCTGCTTTCAAGAGCTCAAAATTAAAACAAAAATACACATATTCTTTTGTAAGCAGCAGCGGTCACTGCTTTCATTTACAGGCCTATATTAACCGTGCTCGTGCTCATCCTTTCATTATCAAACACGGTATGTTTCACCTGTTTTCTTTTGCTTACAGTTATTTTTGTTAATATGGTTTAACTATATTTCTTTATAATAACATTGCTTTAATGGGAGATTACTCACCGTTTATGTTAACTGGTGATGTGGGACTTTTAGCCAGGACAGATTACTGTGCATAATTTAGATACATGACAATAATTCTTTTTTAAATGTAATGTTTTTTTTAAAGAAAAGTTTTATTGAATTAAAAAGTGCACCTATACAGCTATATTTTCCTTGTTTTGACACACAAAAAAAATTGTGGCTAAGAAATACTTATTTGGTGTGGTCGAAGATAAATTTGGTAAATCCTTAATTTTGAGCCCTGAAAAGTCGTCAAATAAAAACTGATCGTATTGCGACACAACCCATTTGCTCATACACACTGAGCAAGCTAATACACAATACACATAAGAAGTTAAATGAATGAGAAGGCATGTGGACATAACACATCTAAATCAAGTCATTTTAGCATGTCAAAGTCAAATTTATGCATATAAAATATATTTTTCCAACAAGAAAATTGTGGCTAGTGAAAATGGCGAGTGGCTAGTAATGTTGGAAATCTACTAGCCACAGTGGCTGGTGATCAAAAAAGTTAATGTTAAGCCCTGTTTGTAATGTAATGGGCAGCACAAATGTTTTGATACCTCAGGCTGTTGATGTTGCCATCCACTTTGCAGATCTCTCGCCCCATACTGAATGTAACCCCAAACCATGATTTTTCCTTCACCAAGCTTGACTGATTTCTGTGAGAATCTTGGGTCCATGCGGGTTCCAGTAGGTCTTCTGCAGTATTTGTGATGATTAGGATGCAGTTCAACAGACGATTCATCTGAAAAATCGACCTTCTGCCACTTTTCCCAATGATGAAGTCAAGTTATTATTTGTTGTTCCTACAACTGGGATCAACGACAAGACTTTTGTCAGGTAGTGTGGTATTTTAAAGACTAAATGTTCAGCACCTTGACACTGTTTTGACGAACTGAAGAATTGTGAGCTTATATTATTAAAATAAAGGTAAAATATCGAATTTTTATAAAAAAAAAAATCCCCAATTTCTGCTTAACAGAAAGAAGATTTTTTTTCTCAACACATTTCTAAACATAATAGTTTTATTAACTCATTTCTAATAACTGATTTCTTTTAATCATTACCATGATAACAGTACATAATATTTTATTAAATATTTTTCAAGATACAGCTTAAAGTGACATTTAAAGGCTTAACTAGGTTAATTTGGTTAATCAGGCAAGTTAGGGTAATTAGGCAAGTCATTGTATAACGTTGGTTTGTTCTGTAGACTATTGAAAAAATATATAGCTTAAGGGGGCTAATAATATTGCCATTAAAATGGGTTTAAACTGTTAACAGTTTAAAACTGCTTTCATTCTAGCCGAAAATAAAACAAATAAGACTTGATCCAGAGGAAAAAACATTATAGGAAATACTCTGAAAAATTCCTTGCCCTGTTTAACATCATTTGTGAAATATAATATTCACAGGAGGGCTAATTATTTTGACTTCAACTGTGCATTATTACATCTCTGAATTGCTAAAGCTTGACAAACATAAGGCTGTTTACATGAGCTGCAGGCGCCGGCTGACAACAGACTTTATCCTTTAGTATTATATTTATAACTAAGTCATTTGAAGTGTCCTGGTTGGCTTGTTGGTTCTTCAGGCTCGGGCTGGTTGACGGCCAATAGCAGCTGGTGACTCAGAGTGTGGTTCCTGATGCGGGCCGAGTCTGAGCCAGCTGGATCTCTAACATCTGGTTCTGATGTTCTTGTCTACCTCATCCCACAGACCGATCTGAATCAGGCTCGGGGGATGACCAACGACACTGAGAGATCATTATAGTTCACACTCATTTCAGGAACCAATCACTGCCCTACTTTTTCCTGAGGCTTTGTTTAAGACAGGGGTCTCAAACTGAATATATGAAATATATGTGCTCTATTTTTACCAAAGTTCTATTTTTGTAAATATTTAAGGGTCATTTGATTATTATCGGTTTTATACCGCCTGCATTTTGTTGTACAAACACTTCTTCCTGGCTTACATGTTATGCTGGTCGTGTAACAAATATTAAATTGTGCTAATATTCGATTCAGATTGTCTCATTTAATAGATTTTCCTCATATGTGTATGTGTTGTCACGATACTGGAATTCAATACCATTTCCCGCTAATATTCGAGCGTGTTCTTAAACAGCTCTGATTTGCCATTGTGTTTACATGCTCAACAGAAATGACTGTGATTGGCCGTAAAGGTCACCAGTTCACCGAACTCACCGCTGTTTACTGAGTGTAACCAAAGATACAGGGACACTGGACACTGGGAAATGGACGTTTTTAAAATTTCAGTCCCGATTGGTATCGAAATCCAGTATCGTGACAACACTTTTGTAAATGTAAATACAGTATATGTCAGCTTATAAACAGACCAGCTGATCTTCCATAAAAGCTTCTAAATGTTCCAGTGTCCCTGTATCTGTGGTTACACTCTGTGGTGAACACAATGGCACATCAGAGATGTTCAAGAACGCGCTCAATTGTTAGCGGGAAATGGACATGCGGGAAATGGACAAAGACATGCGGTACAGAGTTGTTGTGTGGTGTGGTTTTGCTCCTCTTATCCAATATGGCCATATGTCTGAAATATTCTGAAGCTGCAATACTGTTTTGTACTATCGTTATAGACGTTATTCTTCAATGTGGAAGTGCGCTCGTTTTTGCGATTGTTTTAGAACTTCCGATTTAGTCGCCTATATGGGAGAAATGACTAGGAATAATAAACGGCAGAAAATGTGTCAAACTACTTGCTCTGCACATAAAAATTTGAATAAAATAAAAGGAAAATATCAGTTTGCTATATCAGCAACGTAACAAGCTGTTTTTAACATCTAAAAATCAATGGAACTGAATGAGAACGGAAGTCTCGAGCCAAATAGACTCCCCAATGGCTGCTCCTGCGCAAACGTGAAGAATAAGGTCAATCGTTAGCATGAGATTGCTGCTTTTAAACAAAAATATATATAACATTAATGTACATCAGTAACTAATGTCCCTGTAAGAAAACATCCTAAATAACCGGAAATCTGGTGACTGGAATATTAAAAACCCTTCGAAACAACTGTGGTTGAACCAAAGTTTCCATAACTGTGTTCTTTGCAATCCTCTCAAGCGGTGGACTTCTACGTTCCAATTGCTTGCCACCGAACCGTGTCATAGCTAATTACCATAAAGTTGACTCTATTTCAACTCTCCTCGATGCTCACACCAGCGAAAATGTGCCGTCCCACTTATCGCCACTGGCTCCAATTAAAAATGAATGACTTCTGTTTACTTTGACGCTGTCGTCTTATTCAGGCAGGCAATGGGCAAGCAGAAGCAAATGGTATCATGAGGGTAATCCAAAAGCGTAGTCACAGGCAAAGATGTCTGTGCAGACAGCAAACAGGATAAACAAAGAACAAAACAAGAGTCAGGAAGCAAGACTAGACTATACTACACTAGACAGGCTAGACTAGGGATGGCTGTCGTGAAACTGACGTTTCGACACAGTGTCCAGATCTCGAAGCACAAGTGTTTCGAAACACTGCACCAAAGCATGATCTGAAACAACCAGGTCAATTAACCAAAGTGATTTGAAACACCCGGGTCACATGACTGTGATTCGAAACACCCAGGTCACGTGACTAAAGCGATTCAAAGCATCTGTCATTTCAGAAGCGTTTTGAGTTTCAAGACCTGGCAAATTTTGTGTTTTGTTCTGACAGGGTCGGAAAAAAAATCTATTTTATGTAGCATAGTAGACCATGTGACTTCGAATTCCGAGTTCGAATCCAGACTTGTACGAATACTCAGAAATTGTGACTTGATGTATTTTTTATGTTAATTTTTTATGACCAAAACAAACATATTTATTCACAAAGTGTTCATTCGGATGTCAGACCAATGTTAAAACAAAACACATTACAGGAACAGAGCATTTAAAAAAACTAACAATAGCTGCATCACCCTGGATTCGAACCTATTATCTGTGCATGCTAGTTTGGAACTCTCACTGCTTTACTAAACCACTTGAAACCTCAACTCTACAATGTGCAGTTTAATCCCTTAATTTGCTTAAATGTTTTTTTGCTTTAGCTGTTCCAGAACAATACATAAAAAAACACATTTGCTTCGACTATTTCAGTGTTTCACGAAGACAACAACAGAGGTAAGGGGCTAAACACAGTTTATTTACAGCTTAGTCAGGCAGGCAATGATCAAACAGGAACAAACAATATCATGAGGGTAATCCAAAAGTGTAGTCATATTCACAGGCAAAGAGGTCGGTACAGGCGGCAAACAGGATAAACAAAGAACTAGGCTAGGCTAGACTTGGTAATGTTACAGACAAATAAGACTCAGCAATGTGAGAATGAGAGAAGTATACAGAATATAGTCCTTGTAATCAGTCTATGATGAGCTTTCAGTTGTTTGTGTTAAATCAGGGAGAAAACTGGAACTGGTGTGTGTGTGGTGGATGATGGGATTTGTAGTTCATATCAGTGGCAGAATTGCTAGATCGCTGGTGATCATAACAGAAATGTTCAAAGTTGATTTGCTAGCTTTTTTCAGCCAATGAATGCTGTAGCTTTGCATCTCCTCCTCTCCACTTTCCGGCCAGACTCGCCTCAGCACAGTTTTCCGGATGATTGTAATTACATTGGCAGATTCAGCATGTTTGGAAAGAGCAGCCGTGGTTTAGACTGCAGTAATATTTTATAGTGATGAAATTACAAACAAGAAATACACATCCTCCCATTTTCACCTCTACATTTTGGGAAGGCTGTGCCTTCAATGACGGGCCGCCGATGGCTCTTTATTAAACTGCAGAGTAACAGCCTTTGCTTTCTTCTCTCTCTCTCACTGCATAAAACAAACAAACCTGCCTTGTTTCTAGTCCAAATATCTAAAAATGGTTAAATGAAGAAGCTTTTTCTAGATAAGTAAAATATTTTTCAGAAATAATAGGTAAAAATGAAGTGAGTCTTTTCTTAAAACAAGCTAAATGGTCTGCCAATGGGATTATTCAAATAATCTTATTTCAAACCTAAAACAATATTATCTTGCTTTTCCCACTGGCAATATAAACACCGCGTCTCAAAAAAAAAAAAATCCAAGCAAAATGAATTCTGTCAGAATTTCAGCAAAATACCTCCAACTTTAATTATATTTCGGGATTAGATTGCAAATAGATGAAATTATATGATATGTATCTGTAATGGGTGCGTGGTGCGTCTTCTTGGCTCAGTATGCCTTTGACAGTGGTGATTTTTTTTAACAATACGGGCAGTGTGTGGATGACCAAACCCCGCCACACAACATACTGATCAGTTTTCACCAACAAGTAATCCAATCCACCTTTTGTCCAAAACATGAAGCACTGTAGAGTTTCAGTTCTCATAAACCTTTGATCAAACTCTTATCTTCATTTGAAAACACTGTTTTTATTTAAGCCTTACGCAGCTAAAAATAAATACGTCATTATTATGCCATCATTACGTCATCGCCAAGGAAAGTAAATAAAAGGATTATTCTAATGCACAGACTGCGTTGTTATTCCTGTACAAAATTTTGTCATTCTTATTCTTGTACGATTTATTTTTGACATGATATATATATATAGTTTTTTTTTTGAGACACAGTATGAGCAATATCATACGAGTATGGCTGTATATCAGCACTAGTGGGAGGCGTGCATTGGCTCAAGGTGCGTTGGCTCAAGGTCGCAGGCTGGTGTCCCACCAGTGACAATATACAGCCATATCGCACTGCTACTCGTGTGATATTGCTCATTTATATATACAGTTGAAGTCAGAATTATTTTTGATATAATTTCATTTTTCTTTTTTTAAATATTTACCAAATTATGTTTAACAGAGCAAGAAAATTATTTGTTTTATTTCGGCTCGAATAAAAGCAGTTTTAAATTTTTTAAGATCTATTTTAAAGGCAAAATTATAAGCTATTTTTTTTTTTTTTTGATAGATTACAGAACAAACGTTTCAAAAGGCATGTTCCAGTTTTCACGAAAAGTGTGTGTGTGTGTGAACATCAGAAAACGTTGCTACTTTACAAACGCCACTTTAGAGCTGGTATTTGAATGATTCTCTTGTGTAATGTCTAAAATGATGACAAAACAGATATTTTTGCTCACATTTTAAGATTATAAGGCTGAACGTCATGAAATGCCATCAGTCTACAGAGATTTCCCAGTATTTCTCTGTTGCAATTGGAAGATCACAATAACTAACCTCAAAAAAACCAAAGCAAAGCAAACACTACCAGAATACTATGGTATAAATGCAGGACTACAAAATACCAAAGAGAGAGATCGACTTAGAAAGTCACTTACATGTTCTATAATCATTCGATCAGCTTTCGATTGAAATGTACATTGAAAAAATGCTGTTTTTCTCCCATAAGGACTTATTATGTGGTCTCTGTAACTATCTTGTGGCTGAACATTAACCGTCATTGTTCTGCTCAGTATGACAGGCTGATGGATGCCAATGCGCTGAATCTCAGAAATTTTAAATATTTAAAATAGGCACTATCCTTAAAGGTGCTGTATGTAAGTTTTTGACTCTTCTAAAGCATAAAAATACCATAATATGTGTGCAGATATTTAAGAAACATCCCAAGTGAACATACTTGTTTAACTGAAAAACAATGCTGAAGTCAGATATTCTGCTTTGAAAATGGGTTTTCCGTGCCGGAACGCTGTCTTTGTTTAGATAAATTTCATATGCACGATGCCAGTTTGCCAATTATATTTCAGCACTCCGGGTTGCCTTGTTGGAAAACAGCGTATTTCATTCATTCATTCAGAAAGACTCTGAAAGCATGCGTCCGTGACCAAAAAGAACAGTATGGGAGACAGATTCAGTTCCACATGAGGTTATTAATTAGCAAATTACATAAATATTACGAAGGTAAACATTAGGTGAGCGGGTTACATTGTAACCGCGTGTCCTAACAACACGCTGTGACGAGAGAGGCAGTGATCAGCTATTTGGCTGTTTGCACCAGACGAAACACGGCAGAAATGTAAATACAGCCTTTCAGAAGCACAGAATATGCACTCGCTCACCAAACGGTAAGGTTTAGAATCTATTTAATACATGTTAATCCACTTTAACATCAATGTAGATGCTGAATCACTCATATGTGTTTAGTTCTAAAGTTCAATTTCAGACGGTTTATTGTATTTTCAAGATCTGAGGTGAACTTTCTGCTTTCAGTATATGGCAACAAATGCCATGTAAAATGCATTCAAACTCGCATTGTTAGCATTTAGCACAGAATAAAGCACACAAGGCTTACCTGAGGTGATCTAGCTGTCATAGGTTTCTGTTGTTCAGCTGTGAGAAATAGAAGCCATTTCTAATATATCAATTCGAGGTGTTGATTAGACCTAAAACTCCTTTTAATATGGAGAATATTCCCTCTATCGCGTGTCGTTGCTTTTATTTAGAACACAGTTTAAATCACTCGCCCCTGTACACAATCTGGCATCCTAGCGTACTTTTATTATGATCCAGGAGTGCAATACCTAGTTCAACCACTGGGTGTCAAACTTACATACTGCACCTTTAACAATAAACTGCATAGATGCAATCTTAACAACTAGATTCTCATTAAAAAGCCTCAAAAGTACATTATGTTGTCCAACAGCTGCAATATTTATCAAACTTTAGAAATCAAAAATTCAATCAAAATCATTAAATCCTATCATTCTATCACACGTGGACTAGCGGTAGGGCGTTGAACTGCGGATCTGGCGGCCCGAGTTCTAATTCCGCCGGGAGCAGTTTCTAAGCTTTTCACTCATCATAGCACACGTGCTGCTGATGATGTGACAATAAAAGTGATTCGATTTGATTCGATTTTTTTTTTTAAATCATTAGAATAAAATTATTTGGACTTACAAGTTCTGAAAACAAAACAGTATGTTTTACTTGTTTACTTTATATTACTTTATAATTTCATTAGAATATACAAAAAAAATAATTGTGTTAAGAGTTTTTAGATATTCAGGGTAGAATAAAGACAAAAACTCTAAAGCCCCAAACATATTACACTGTAAAAAAAAAAAGCATCTTTTAATTAACAGTTTTGGTATTTTGTGATTTATTTACAGTTGTGAATTGCATTCTGGGACCTTGATCTCTGCTCTTTTTTTTAATGATAAAAATTCAACTCAGTTTAACAAAGTTTAACAAACTAGTGTACTACTAATTGAATCAATTTAAACTATTAAACATGTTAATAAAAGTCACTTTAAAAGTTAATAAAAGTATAAAAAACTGCTAATTTACAGATTTTTTTTTTACAGTACACAAACGACACTGATGTAAGTCCTCCAGTCTTCACCTCTGGTGCTTTGAGAATTTGTCTAAAACCTGGCCAGTCTTTCTTATTCCCTCTGTTTTCCCTCTTCTGTCAGTTCCACTCTCGCAATGAGAATGTCAGTTTAATGCAAAGCATCTCACAGGACATTTATTGCAGATTCTGTCTGCTTTGTTTTACTGTGCAGTTAACTCAATAAGACACAGATTATGTCCTGAAATACGGCGTGTAAAGTCGTCCAACTATATAGCGAATTAGCTCCTAAGTGCCCTGCAAGTAAACAAAGATCAGATTTAACAAATCACCTCCTACAGACTATTATTTATCAGTCCAAATCTTTATACGCTAGCAGTTGCACCACTTGAGCATGTTATATTTTACAGCTTTTTGGTCAAGTCCCAGAAGAGACAGCTTGTACTGAATGAACCAAACTGAATGGGAACATGAGTTAATGAAATAGATGTGGATGACAACTACAATTTCCATCACAATCTGTGTGGGTTTTTTGGGTACATTATAATGAAGCATGACTGTTTTGGGGTGCTTTCATGTGTTTGCGTGAGCAGACAGAGAGACATTCAAATGCTTTACATTATTATGCCAGTTTAATCAAATGCATATTCTACTGCCTCTGGAAGTGGTCGAAAGTGAACAAGCTCAAAACATTTATTGTTAAAATGTCATTGTAACTGCAACTTCATTCAAACTGTACTTTAAAGGGCACCTATGATGGAAGTCATCTTTTGTAAGCTGTTTGGACAGAACTGTGTGTAGGTATAGTGTGTCCACTGTCATATTGTGGTGAAATAAACAGCATTGCTGCATCCCAATTCGCATACTTGATCTGCGCCCTAAAAGTATGTACTTTTTTGTGAAGGAAAAATATATACTTTTGAGTGTGTAACAGAAGAGTATGCAAGCTTTGGGACATACTATTTCCTCGTTAACAGATCATTGTGTTGCTTAGTTATGAGCCCTGTCAATCATCCACAGGTCATCCACATTTCTTTTATATTTAATTTCCTACCTTATTGGAGAAGCAGCAAAAGCAGCAGGTTACTCTCCCAGTCACAAGTCTTTCATGCAGAGAAATGACCTCAGGTCTTTGGATAATTATGCACTCAGACGTTAATGTACAAACACCTCTTTATATAAGTTCAGTATTGTTGTTGCAGATGAAATAAAACACAGAAAACGTGATTTACGTATTTTCCATTCATACAAACATCTTTACCGAAGCCTCTCTACTTGATGGTTGGTCTCGCGTGTCCATCATGCTTGTAGTTTGTACACTTTTTACCTGCGTTTGTAGTTCTAATCGAATTCCCGTCCAACGTGCAATGTACTGTGGGCAATATCAGCGGTTAGAGTATGGACGCTTCTACACGTAAAACTTTGACCGGAAATAATAAACCATCCGGGAACCTTTCGCATACTGTTTTCAACATACTATGATTTGGGACATACTAATTCTATTTTCAAATACTATTTAGGACGGATGGTATGCGAATTGGGACGCAGCACTTAAGTCTCTTTTTTTTTAATTTCCTGACGTTAAAATAGGATCCAAATTCCTCCCATTTTGAGGCAGACGACGTAGAAGTGCGGTTTCCCCGCCCACCGAATTGATTGACAGCCGCGTATTAATATTGTCTTTGTAGTGACGTGTATAATCATATCAACTAGATGGGACATGCGCAAAGCAACTGGGATTAAAAGATCTGTTCAGCTCTCTGTGATCATCAATCATCATCAAATGTGATCAAGAATAAGTTTTACAAGTTTGAAACGTTTTTAAAACAGTGCATGTTTGTAATGAATTACAGCGATTTTACTGTATTTATCACCACAGCCGCACGTCAGTACAATTATAAAAGAAGATGCTTCAATCCCGATTTGTGGACGTTAAATCAGGTTTATTTTGTACATTAACATAAAGAATATCCATACAGCAGTGGATATTATTGTGTATCCTGTCACATTTGCTGTGCAAAACCCATGTAAAGTGAAACGTGTGCGCTGTGTGTGTCCACTGTGTGTGTGCGTGAACTTTGTAATGACATTGTGTGTGACTCATCATTGCAGAAAGGCTTGAATTAACTCTAACACAAATACATCAAATAATCATTGGGAAAGTTCTTACTGTAGTTGTTCTCACAAACGTTACGTGAGATCTGCTTTCTTCATGTCTGTCACTGTGCTGTTTATCTGACGCAGCCGAGCTGGAGATTGAGGCACACTCTGACAGGCACGTGGAAACAGTGGGCAGGGAGAACTAGCATTAAAGGCACAGACACCAAAAACAGCTACAAAGTGTTCAGAACAGAAAATTCTAATGTTCAAAAAGGTATAATAAATAATCTGATGGGTGTTTTGAGCTGAAACTTTACAGACACATTGTGGAGACACAAAAGACTTAACTAAAATCTTGAAAAAGGGGTAAAATAGGTGCCCTTTAAAACAACAAAGTTGCTAACAACAAAACAAAACAACAAAAAAGTACAGTAACAACAAAGGCATAAAACAGCATATAAAGAAATACAATAAAACTAATTTAAAAAACAGATAAATAAAATAAATAAGTCTGACCTGTGTAACTGGATTGACCAACATAGGCTTATTCTGAAAACATAGCCCTATATACATTTCTGGAGATCACGAATTATGTAGCCACATAGATATATACACTAGATGTCGCCTACCCTGCTATTGTCTATTAGAACGAATTCGTCAATAGAGCCGCCATTTTAGTACAGAGTAGCGCTCCTTTGAAATGAATGCGGGACCAAGGTGAAGTGGAGGACTGTGGCCATCCAAAGCCAGAGAAATACACATATACACATATATCTATGATCAGGAGTTTTCCCCGGTGGTCAGTATGCAAATATTTTTTTCAATTACGAAATATTATAATTTTACATCACTTTTCTACATTGATGGATGTGACCGCACGGGCGGTGAGTGAGTGTTTGTGTGCATGGAAATGCATTACCCTCCTTCCCTGTTTAATTTGATCTAATCCATGTCCTGAAACACACTCCCTCTCCTGCGTTCACTTCTCATTCTGACGGAGGGAGCGATTCGTTTGTGAATGAATCCCCGTTATGAATGACTCGTTCACTTAGCTGACAATAATACAAGTTTCTGGCACGGCAGCATCTTCTTGTCATATTTCATAACATAGTTTGCTTATTTTATTCAACAAAACTAGCATAAGCTTAGAATTTAGTGCGAGTTGATGCTACTTTGCCTTATGGTGAATGCAGCAAGAGACTGTATTATCATCAATAACATTACTTTTTAAGCACAAAAGTTCATAACATACAAAAACATAAAAAACAAAATCTTACCTATGAAATGTTCTGCCTTTGTGCTTTGTTTTCTTTGTTTGCTCGTTACTACAATGCAAACACAGCGCTAAAGTCCAGCATCTTCACATTGGCACACTGCCTTGACTAGTGCGGTTGAATGACGTTTGTCCTAGAAGTACTGTACCAATGTGGCGGCGCTATTGACGCATGCTCAGGGTCCCTATGCGATATCTAGTGTATATATCTATGATGTAGCCAGAGGAACGTATGGCTGCATTTGGACCTTAAAGCGAATGCTACAGGGCGGTATGACGCCGTTCCTTTTCGTGCTACCAGCTGACCGCTTACCTCCGTGTGGACAGCTTTTCCGCTATTACCAGTTTGTCCAGTAGCTCGTCATGTATGTTGACAGACTTGAGACGCAGAGTGCAGTTGACCACAACAACAGGGTTCAAGTCTGGCAAAGAACTGTTCCGGAAAGCAGGTAAGACAAAAGCAAAAGCCAAAAAAATTAAATAAACAAGTAAATAACAGGGTGAGAATGTGGTAAAATCTGAAAACGTAATTAAAAAAAAAGGCGAGGGTCGATCGGTCAGTCAGTCGAAAGCGGCCTCTGGTGGATTTACGTGAGAACAGCAGGCACAAATGGCACATTGCAAGAGAAATTTGAGATTTGAAAAAGGGTACAGAGCGGCCTCTGGTGGATTCGCGAAAACAAAAACTGCAAAAAAACATAGCTCCTGGGACGTATATATGGCACTCTCCAGAAATGTATATAGGGGTACGTATTCAGAATGAGTCTGGGTTGGGATTCATAACATCACACCTTAAATGGTCATTTCACCCAGAAATGAGTAAAAAGTAAAAAATACACCTCGCCATTTGCCTGCTGTCACATGGTTTAAAATTTATATGAGTTTTGTTTTTTCTGTTGAACACAAAAGAAGATATTTTGAAGAATGTTGGAAACCACTATTGACGTCCTTAATAGAACTTTTTTAATAGGATTTTTTATTTTTATTAAATTATTTAGTTTCTGTAACACCTTATAACTACACACTATGAATCATTTATTAAGCATTTATTAAACAGTAATTTATTATTTGTTCAGCATTACCTCTACATTAATAGATTTTAGTAATAACTACATCTACAAATGCTCTATTCTTGACTTAAACGCACATGTATAATGTACTTAATGTGATTGTGTTTTCATACTTTGTTAATGATTAATTTTTCATTACTAAATTAAGTATTGCATTATGTACAAAGCAGTTCATTTAAAAATAGTTGGTGGTTTTTTAAGATAATTGTCCAGTAGTGTGAGTAAATGATTAATAAACTATTCAAATGAACATTTATACATATTATTATTTAGGCATATAGTAATAGTGTCTTTTTTATGTTAATAAATGCTATATTAACTCAACTTCATCCAATTTTGCAATCCAGGCTCATTCTGAAAATGTACCCCTATATACATTTCTGGAGAGCCCCAAATACATCCAAGAGATACATTTTTTGCAGTTTTTGTTTTCGCGAATCTGCCAAAGACCGCTGTGTACATGTTTTGAGATCTCAAATTTCTCTTGCGAGTGCCATTTGCGCCTGCTGTTCTCACGTAAATCCACCAGAAGCCGCTGTCCACTGACTGACTGGCCAATCGACTGACTCAAAACCCAAAATTCCTTTCCATAACCCAATCGATAGTGTTTTCAAAAGCACCGATTGACCAGCACCCACCCACTTCCCTAAACACAACCAATAGTGTTTTCAAAAGCAATCCAGAAAAAGAAAAGCCCTTGTCTGATTTTTACAACGTTTTCAGATTTTACCACATTCTCACCCTGTTATTTACTTGTTTATTTTATTTTTTTGGCTTTTGCTTCTGTCTTCCTGCTTTCTGGAACTGTTCTTCACCGAACTTGAACCCCCTTCGTAACGGTCAACTCGCTCTATGTCTCCAGTCCGCTGACATATGCAGCGAGCCACTGGACAAACTGGTAACAGCGAAAAAGCCGTCAATACGGAGGTAAGCAGTCAGCTGGTAAGCGCGAAAAGGAACGATGTCATACGAGCATTCGATTTGAAGACAAAATGCAGCCATACGTTCCTCTGGCTACATAATTCGCGATCTCCAGAAAAGCTATATAGGGCTACTTTTCAGAATGAGCCTATGTTGCAATTTTGTGACCCAATCTAAAGTGCGGACTATTTATACTTTGTAAATCCCTCATAAATGACAATTAACGACTGTCCAACATCTTGCCTTTACCATCACAGCACATATTACTCTACATTACTTACTTTAGCAGGTTATGTTTTACCACAAACTTTAAATGTAAACTTTAGATAAAGTCTTTAGCTTGGATCAGTACGATTACTACTACACAGATGTAATGCATTAGGCAAATAATGTTTGACATTTTCAGATGTCTATGTATGTCCTCTTCTTAATAGGCTGCAATAAATATTCTTTCAGCTGAAGAATATAAAATGTCAGTTGGCTGATTCAGGGATAGATAACATGTGAAAATAAATGGAGCAATTGATGCTTTTTGAATCCCCTCTCGATTGAGTTTTGTGCAACACTTCCCGATTGAGCTCTTCATGAGGGAACATTAAAATGAAGAGGATATATATCTCAGGAGTATCAACAGCTCAACACCAGTTTATGTTACTGGGTCATTAGAGCCACTTTTACAGTGTGCACAGGTTGCCATGTTGATGATGCAGGCTGTTGAAACATCTGTTAGCATTGTGTAACTTTTGGCCCTCGACAAAAGAATAACAAACCAGTACAAAATAAATATATTTAGAATTTAAAATCTGTGTGAAGACAAACTTTACATTCATTCATTCATTCATTTTCCTTTGACTTAGTCCCTTTATTTATCAGTGGTCACCACAGCGGAATGAACCACCTACTTCAATTCACCTATAGCACATCTATGGAATGTGGGGGAAACCGGAGCACCCAGAGGAAACCCACACCAACACTGGGAGAACATGCAAACTCCACACAGAAACCCCAACTGACCCAGCTGGGACTCGAAGCAGCGACCTTCTTGCTGTGAGGTGACAGTGCTAACCACTGAGCCACTGTGTTGCCAAAAAATTTAAAATGAAATCAAAATCTTTGTTATTCTTTATATCAGAGATGCCCAAACTAGGGCCCTCGTGCCAAAGTTGGCCCATGGTAACCTTTGATTTGGCCCACCAACCAATCAGAGAAGAGTTGGACAAATGATGGGGAAAGTTGGGGCGAATGCTTCAAACAGAGTTCGTCATTTCTATTTTAAAGGGTCACGAAATACCAAAACACATTTTGTGAAATGTTGACAGTCATTTATGTGTCCCACGCTGCTATAAACACTATTAGGACACATATATTGCACTAAAAAGTGAAAATTGGTTGTTTTTATGTTATTTTTTGCAAATTCGTTCTTCCGGTTTGAAACTAATTTTTGAAGCTGCGTCATGGCGATTAGATACTTGTGTGTAATCCAGCGTGGAGAGTGGCTGTCTGTACTTGCGAGTGCATCGTGACATCTCTGAGTGTGCGGCATCAATTCATGAGAAAGACTTGGCTCAAACTAATCAGCGCGCTCTATTGTGTATGCAGTGCAACTTCATTAATATGCATGATAGCTTTGAAGAAAGATTTTACCTGTTACAGTGTTCAGAAGGCAGAGAGACGCCACGTTGTGTTGCCAAAACAAGTGGAAAAACAAGAATTTGGAGACACGGGTCATCAGTGTTGCATTTATTAATGTGCTGCAACGAAGGTTTTGTTTTCATTTTCCCGCTATGAGAGCGCAGCTGTACTCACGTGTGGATTACAGTGCACGCGACAGAAATGCGTTTGTAAAAAACGTTTTTTTTTACCCGAGAGCTTTTCGCACCTGGAAATGATGAAATCCCGATTTGCCGCTCGTCTTCTTTTAAAAAAGACGGGGCTCCAGTTCATGTTGATTGTCCTGTCTCAACAGATTTGGTAAGTGTGTGATCAGTGCTCTTTGTTTGTTCATTCAGATGGCAAAGTTAGTTTGTATCGTCAGCAGTGCTCTTTCAGTTTTTAAAGACATACCTTAGTCAAAATGATTTATTTACTAATTTACTAATTAAGTACGTTAATATCACTGAAATATTATAGTACAATATTATAGGCTGAAAGATCCGCTGTAAATGCTGCTCTCCGAATGTAAACATGTAAACACCTTAATCAAACTATTACCGTCGTGTAGGATTTTTGCTGCATTTTGTGACAGGATAGTCTATACACACACGGCTTTCTGATGATATGTTATCTACCGAGTGCATCTAAGTTACCGAGAAATGCGGAGGTTTTTATTCTCCCATTCGCCGTGCGGTATCAATCATTCCATTAAAACCCCACTCTGCTGGAGTTCATCCTCACATCCAACATCTCGTTTGTCAGGGGGGCATGCATGAAATGTTCCTGAATGAAAGTGAAAGTGCCGAACTGCAGTTAAAGTCGACAAATTAAGAATTTGGCAAATAATTCGATTACTGATGTCCATGTAAACACAGTCACTGTCTTTCTCCCCTGCGTCTCTGTGTTTGTTTTGTCTCTGTGAAAATCAGCACGTGCCCAAATGGAAACTCCCATTTTTATGCAAAATCTTCCCTCTTTCCCCACCTCCCACCTAAACAGAGCTGGACACACCCACTTTCCTGACTTTTTCCAAACTAGAGGTGTGAAAACACCCTGCTGAGACAGGGGGGGTTCGTGACCCTTTGACATAACCTTTTGTTTGTTTGTTTAATTGCTGAGATACAAAAAAAGCAAAACTGAAATTAAATGTTTCAATTAAATGTCAATAATCAGGGTAACACTTTATTTTGATGTTCCATTTGAGTATTAGTAGACTGTCTGCTTAATATCTGCTGATACTGCTCCTTTAACAGACATTTACATTTTTTTGGATTGCTTAAGTGCAATTTTCAAAACGGGGGCCTTGTTTTCAAAACAGTACACACAAGTACAGTAGCACAACCACACACCCAATTAGCAAAACACTACACATCCTTCGCATAATTAAACATTCTTGTAAAAACTATACACTTATGTTTAAAAACCACACTTTTTAACCATAAGAAACACGTGTTTCACATTTGCTATATTCTGTTTGCACGAGTTACACTCTGCTGTGATAAACCTAAAACACTTTTAGCACTTTTGCTTCCCTATGATTAAAGTAGGCTACCAAAGTAAAAATATAAAGTAAATCCACTAAACACTACATAAGACCAATGCTGCACACTGAAGAAACTCATTTATTTCTCAACATGCCCAAAATGTTGACATGGAGACTCATAGTACTGTAACAACATGTCACTTTACGTATTGTACTGCAAGTTTACTTTTACAATAAAAAAAACACTAGACGTTCTGTCTTCGCCTAGCTGGATCTGGCCAGAGAATTTCACCAACATCGCAGGCAATGTTGTCATTAGCAAGACACCTTGGAAGGAAACGTCTTGAATGACGAATCCATCCTTGTATTGCTGCTTGCCACTGTGTATCGGCTTAGATTTGGCTGTACTCGCAGTCCAGCCTCTCTCAGCGGCAGGCCATGGTTGACAACGTGGTTAACCAGTGTTGCGCGAATCTCATTTGTCAGATTCAGTCCACTTTGAGCACCTTCTTGTCTTCGTCTTCCTCCTCGTCTACCTCCAGCATGGCCTCCATCTTGTTCTCTTCCTTCATTGATTCCTCTTCCCCCCCTTCCTCGTCGTCATTGTCTTACTCTTTCTTTGACTCTTTCCATTGTGCTTGAAGACCGATGAACTCACCTCCTTCTTTTTATAGTGCTTAAACACCTGATTGGTGTGTCTGCAATCAAGCAAACAAGTGTTTGCACACCTGATGACTGTGCTGAACCAATTGGTTGGACAGTGCGGTAATTTGACAGTCAGTGCTTTGGTATTGCAAGAAAGTGACTTCATGATAGATGTTTGTGTGTAATGTATGTTAAGTGTGTTTAGTGTTTTGCAAATCACTGTGTGTAGAGTTTTGCAACAAGTGTGAGGTTGACAATGTGCTTATAGTTGTGCAAATATGGGCTGATGTTTTGCTTGTTGAGTGTAAGGTTTTGCTAATAGTGTACTATGTTTAATTTTAGTGTGTAAGCAATCCAAAAAAACTGTAACTGACTATAAGAAACTTTAAGTACGTCAACTTACACTAAGCTCTAACACTAACCCCAACCCCAACCAACAGTCTATTTATAATCTAATGAGAATTTGTTGACATGTAGATGCAATGTAGCTTAAATTCAACAAACAGACCATCAAAATAAAGTGTGACCTTAATCAGATTTTTTTAAAGGGTCATGAAACCCTAAAACAGGGGTGCCCAAACTCAGTCTTAGAGGGCCGGTGTCCTGCAGAGTTTAGCTCTAACTTGCCTCAACACACCTGCCTGGAGGTTTCTGGTATGCCTGCATAGAGCTTGATCATAGATATATACACTAGATATCGCATAGGGACCCTGAGCATGCGTCAATAGCGCCGCCACATTGGTACAGTGCTTCTAGGACAAACGTCATTCAACCGCACTAGTCAAGACAGTGTGCCAATGTGAAGATGCTGGACTTTAGCGCTGTGTTTGCATTGTAGTAACAAGCAAACAAAGAAAACAAAGCACAAAGGCAGAACATTTCATAGGTAAGATTTTGTTTTTTATGTTTTTGTATGTTATGAACTTTTGTGCTTAAAAAGTAATGTTATTGATGATAATACAGTCTCTTACTGCATTCACCATAAGGCAAAGTAGCACCAACTCGCACTTAATTCTAGACTTATGCTAGTTTTGTTGAATAAAATAAGCAAACTATGTTATGAAATATGACAAGAAGATGCTGCCGTGCCAGAAACTTGTATTATTGTCAGCTAAGTGAACGAGTCGTTCATAACGGAGATTCATTCACAAATGAATCGCTCCCTCCGTCAGAATGAGAAGTGAAAGCAGGAGAGGGGGTGTGTTTCAGGACATGGATTAGATCAAATTAAACAGGGAAGGAGGATAATACATTTCCATGCACACAAACACTCACTTTTTGTCAGGAATGCCCGTGCGGTCACATCCATCAATGTAGAAAAGTGATGTAAGATTATAATATTTCGTAATTGAAAAAAATATTTGCATACTGACCACCGGGTAAAACTCCCGATCATAGATATATGTGTATATGTGTATTTCTCTGGCTTTGGATGGCCACAGTCCTCCGCTTTACCTTGGTCCCGCATTCATTTCAAAGGAGCGCTACCCTGTACTAAAATGGCGGCTCTATTGACGCATTTGTTCTAATAGACAATAGCAGGGTAGGCGACATCTAATGTATATAGCTATGGAGCTTGATTAGCGGTTTCAAGTGTGTTTACTTTTTGGTTGAAGCTAAAATCTGCAGTTCACCTGCCCTCCAGGACTGAGTTTGGGCACCCCTGCCCTTTTTTTTATATATATATATATATATACATATACACACACTCTTACCAGCCACTTTATTAGGTACACCTGTCCAACTGCTCGTTAACACAAATTTCTAATCAGCCAATCACATCACATGGCAGCAACTCAATGCATTTGGCATGTAGACATGATCAAGACGATCTGCTGCAGCTCAAACCGAGCATCAGAATGGGGAAGAAAGGTGATTTAAGTGACTTTGAAAGTGGCATGGTTGTTGGTGATCTACTGGGACTTTCACGCACGACCATCTCTAGGGTTTACAGAGAATGATCTGAAAAAGAGTAAATATGCAGTGAGCGGCAGTTCTGTGGGCGCAAATGCCTTGTTGATGCAAGAGGTTAGAGGAGAATGGCCAGACTAGTTCCAAAGGTAACAATAACTCAAATAACCACTCGTTACTCAAGGTATACAAAATCTCTGAACGCACAACACTTCCAACTTTGAGGCGGATGGGCTACAGCAGCAAAAGACCACAAAAGACCACTCCTGTCAGCTAAGAACAGGAAACTGAGGCTACAATTCACACAGGCTCACCAAAATTGGACAACAGAAGATTGGAAAAACGATGCCTGGTCTCGATTTCTGCTGCAACATTCGGATTGTAGGGTCGAAATTTGGCATCAACAACATGTAAGCATGAATCCATCCTGCCTTGTATCAACGGTTTGGGCATCCCTGCTTTATAATCTAATACTAATAACCAGATCTTTAATGCAGTGAGTTTATAATAGCCAGTACATTGTCTGTTGTTTTACAAACTATATATATTTCTTATATTATAAATTGTTTCAAATTTTTTTTTCTCACTTTTTAAAACTGAATTTTTAACATCAAAAGTTGACAGCGCAGAGATAAAGATCCCATAATGCAATTCATGACTGTAAAAAACACTTTTGAATCACAAAATACGGTAACTGTTAATTAACATATTTTTACAGCGTTTACAGTATTACAGTAGGGTTGTCACGATGCTGGTATTCGATACTAATTGTTACTGAAATTTTAAAAACGTCCATTTCTCGATAACATTTGAGCGCGTTCTTAAACCGCTGATTTGCCATTGTGTTCACCTGCTACGTAAAACCCTCCACTGTCCCTGTATCTGTGGTTACACTCAGTAAACAGCGGTGAGTTTGGTGAACTGGTGACCTTCACGGCCAATCACGGTCATTTCTGTTGAGCACGTGAACACAATGGCATATCAGCGCTGTTTAAGAACACACTCAAATGTTAGCGGGAAATTGAGGTTTTTAAAACTTCAGTACTGATTGGTATCGAATTCCAGTATCATGGCAACACGATATTACAGTACATTGATTAGTTGCTGCATGCAGTTCACTAAACGGCCACTGGCATCACTAATAACAAGGATTTCTGAATTACACATTACTCTTTGGGTTAAAAATGTTGCGGTTTTGAACCGGTTTTGAATATTGATTCATTTTTATTTCCCCAAACCTGTCTGGGGTAAATTTGGGGTATTGGGGTTTGATTTATTGTAAAACGTAATAAAGACATACTACACAAAAATTTTGTATGACTCATGAACAATCCCATTTTGTCCACTAACAGGTATTAGCTTTACAGGCTGACGTTCTGAACTATAATTGCATTAAACCAGATTTGAATTGACACAAATGAATTATATTTATATAACCTCTTGGGAAACCCAAACACTAAAACTAAGTGCACAGTTATTTGGCTCTGAAACAACATTACAGCATGACAGACTGATGGTTTGCGATGAAAGGACAAACTGTGGATAACCTTGATGAGTTTCAGATTTAGCAGATAAAGGATGGGCAAAAAGAGCCAAGAGAGACTGAACTCAAACCAACACACTTGTGTCCTTACTGAGATGCTAAGCTGTTTGTCATCCTGGTAGAAGTGTATACCCAAAACTGAAAATCTGCCTTTAAAATTAGTCTGGGTCTGCTACATCTGTCTTGTAAAGCAGTCGTTTTTTTTTTCAGCTTGCTTATTTAATTCTTTATTTTATTTTATTTTTTTTTTATTTATGTATTTATTTTTCTTTATTTTCTGTATGTATTTATTTTCTTTATTTCTTCTTATTATTATTAATATTATTATTTATAATAATTTGTAATGTATAATCTATTATTATGCCACTCAAGCAAACTAAACTGAAATAGGGAGAAGTAGAGAACAAATCTGCAGATAAAGGCAAAACATGGAACGAAGAACAAATGAGGTGTTAAATGAAAAAGAGCTGCGCTAAACGGCTGGAAAATATGAAGATGAACAAGTAGAATATAAGATATACTCTATATTGCATAAGCACATATTTACACATTGAAAGTACAAATATGAGTAAAATTCATTATTTTAAATAAGACAGAAATATATTGATTTTACAATTTATGTTTTTTGTATTAAGGGTTTGTTTTTGTTTTCTCACAAACAAAAATAAAATCAGTATAATTGTGAAATATTATTATAAGTCAAAAGGACTGTTGTCTGTATAAATATTTCTTCAAATGTCATTTATTTCAGTGATAAAATGCTGGATTTTTAGACCCATCACTCCCATTTGAGTGCCTTCAGAGATCATTCTACATCATCATATAATTAATATCAAATCATTCATATTTTTGTAAAAAATTATGCATTTAATTCATGACTATTTTGATGAATGCAAAATACTTTTGCCTTTTTTAGCATTACGAACGTCTATAATTGCTATTGCATTGATCAAAATTGACATTAAAGACATTTTTAATGCTACAAAACGGTTTTATTTCAAATACATACTTTGTACTGGACCCTTTGGGAACTTTAGGCTACCAATATAAACCCTTTAAGTACAAAAGCATGCATTTTTTTTAAGCAATCACTGGAAGACCCTTTCAAAAAGTACAGTTTTTGTAACTAAAGCGTACATTATATAATAATCTGGTTAAATATTTGTACCTAAAGGGTCCATATTGGTACCTTAAAGTTATATATTAGTATAAAGATTTCATTTTGGCAACTTAAAGGTATAAGTACCTAAAGGGTCCATTTTTCCAACCTTACAGTTTTATATTAATACCCAGGGGGTCTGTATTGCTACCTTAAAGTTATATATTGGTGCTTAAAGGGACTATATTGTACCTTAAATCTATATATTAGTAACCAAAGGGTCTCTGTTGGTACCTTAAAATTATATATTAGTAACTAAAGAGTTTATATTGGTACCTTAAAGTTTTATATTAGTACCTAAAGGATCTGTATTGGTACCTTAAGGTTTTATATTGGTGTTTATAGGGTCCATATTGTACCTGAAAGTTATATATTAGTACCCTGAGGGTTTGTATTGGTACCTTAAAGTTATATACATATTAGTTCCTAAAGGGTCCATATTGGTACCTTAAAGTCATCAGAATCAGAATCAGAAAGAGCTTTATTGCCAGGTATGTTCCCACATACGAGGAACTTGTTTTCGTGACAGAGCTTCTACAGTGCAACAGAATTACAGACAGGACTAAAAAACAGATAATAAATATATTTTAAAAAGTAGTGAGTGCAATATACAAATGTACAAGTGTATGTACAGCTATATTACTATATACAACATTATATGTGCAGCTGTTATGTGCAAATTGGCATGTAAAGTGTGTTGTTAAATAAGTGTATATGTGTATAAAAGTGTATAGCAGGTAGTGATGTTGGTTCCACAATTATTATCATCAAGTGTTCATGAGATGGATTGCCTGAGGGAAGAAACTGTTTCTGTGTCGGGCTGTTCTGGTGCGCAGTGCTCTGTAGCGTCGACCAGAAGGTAAAAGTTCAAAGAGGCAGTGTGCTGGGTGTGAGGGGTCCAGAGTGATTTTGGCAGCCCTTCTGCTCGCTCTGGATAAGTGCAGTTCTTGGAGAGTAGGGAGTGTTGTACCAATGATTCGCTCAGCAGTCTGAACTATTCGATGTAATCTTCGGAGGTCAGATTTGGTAGCTGAGCTAAACCAGACAGTTATTGATGTGCAGATGACTGATTAAATGATGGAGGTGTAGAACTGTTTCAGCAGCTCCTTTGGGAGGTTGAACTTCCTCAGCTGACGAAGAAAGTACAGCCTCTGTTGAGCTTTTTTGACAATGGAGTCAATGTGAGTGTCCCACTTCAGGTCCTGAGAGAGGGTGGTGCCCAGGAACCTGAATGACTTCACTGCTGCCACAATGCTGTCCATGATGCTCAGTGGGGGGAGAGCAGGTGGGTTTCTCCTGAAGTCCACTATCATCTTCACTGTTTTGAGCGTGTTCAGCTCCAGGTTGTTGTGACTGCACCAGACAGCCAACTCCTTAACCTCCTGTTTGTAAGCAGACTCGTCACCATCCTGAATGAGGCTGATAAATGTGGTGTCGTCTGCAAACTTTAGGAGCTTGACAGAGGAGTCTTTTGAAGTGCAGTCATTCGTGTACAGGGAGAAGAGCAGTGGAGAGAGGACACACCCCTGGGGGACGCCAGTGCTGATTGTGCGAATTGCTGGATGAGAATTTCCCCAGCTTCACCAGCTGCTGCCTGTCCGTTAGGAAGCTGTTGATCCACTGACAGACAGAGGTGGGCACGGAGAGCTCAGATAATTTGGGCAGGAGAAGTTTTGGGATGATAGTGTTAAAAGCTGAGCTAAAGTCAACAAACAATATCCTCACATAGGTCCCTGGTCTGTCTAGGTGTTGCAGAACATAATGCAGTCCCATATTGACTGCATCATCCACAGAACTGTTTGCTCTGTAGGCAAACTGAAGAGAGTCCAGTTTGCTTATATTAGTATCTAAAGAGTTCATATTGATGAAGGGTCCATAAAACCTTAAGGTTTTATATTAATACCCAAACAGTCTCTATTGATGCCTTAAAGTTTTATATTAGTACCTAAAGGGTCCATATTGGTACCTTAAGGTTTTATATTGGTGCTTAGGGTCCATACCTTAATGTTATATATTAGTACCCAAAGGGTCTAGATTAGATTAGATTAGATTCAACTTTATTGTCATTACACATGTACAAGTACAAGGAAACGAAATGCAGTTTAGGTCTAACCAGGAGTGCAATAGCAGCAAGTGCAGGATACAGGTATATGTTATAAAGTGCAGTTATAGAAAAACTATGGTGATATTTACAGATGGATGTACTATGAACATTATATACAGAATGTATTAGCTATGAACAGAGATTTACAATAGATGGATATATGTACAGGTTGCTATTAATAATCAGTAGTGTGCAGATAGAGTAATCAGAAGTATGCAGATAGAATTGGTTCCTTAAAGTTATATACTTATTAGTACCTAAAGATTTAATATTGGTACCTTAAAGTTATATATCAGTACATAAATGTATCATATTGGCAACTTAAAGTTATATATTTGTATCTAAATGGTCTGTATTGGTGCACTCTCAGAAATAAAGGTACACGAGCTGTCACTGGGGTGATACCTTTTCAAAATGTACAAATTTGTACCTAAAAGGTCCATATTAATACCTCAAAGGTACATATTAGTACCTAAATAGTACAAAAGTGTTCCTCATAAAATTTGTAGGTACTAATATATACTTTTGAGGTATCAATATGGACCCTTTAAGTACAAATGTGTACCTTTTGAAAAGGTACCACCCCAGTGACAGCTCGCGTACCTTTATTTCTGAGAGTGTACCTTAAAGTTTTATATTCTTGCTTAAAGGGTCCATATTGTACCTTAAAGTTATATATTAGTACCTAAAGGGTCTGTATTGGTACCTTAAATGTTTAGATCGGTGCTTATAGGGTCCATATTGTACCTTAAAATACCCAAAAAGTTCATATCGATATCTTAAAGTTAAATATTAGTACCTAAAAAATGTTCATATTGCTACATTAAAGTTTTATATTGATGCTTATAGGGCCTATATTGTACCTTTAAAATTTTATCTTAGTACCTAAAGGGCCTGCATTGGTACCGTGAAGTTTTCTATTGGTGTTTATAGGGTTTATATTGGTACCTTAAAGTTTTTTATTTGTACCTAAAGAGTTCATATTGGTACCTTAAAGTTTTGAATTGGTACCTAAAGGGTCTGTATTGTACCTTAAGTTTTATATTGGTGCTTATAGGGTCCATAGTTTACCTTAAAGTTATATATTAGTACCTAAAGGGTCCATTTTTGCAATCTTATGGTTATATATTAATACCCAAAGGGTCTGTATTGGTACCTTCAAGTTTAATATTGGTGCTTAAAGGGTCCATAAAGTTACATATTATTACCTAAAGGGTTAATTTTGGTACCTTAAAGTTTTATTGGTGCTAATGTGGTCTGCATTGTGCCTTAAAGTTATATATTAGTACTCAAAAGGATCAGTATAAGAACCTTAAAGTTATATTTTGAGACTTTGTGTGGTTTAAAATGAACCACATATATTTATGCAGTTTTGAAAGCGAGTTTTTGTCAAGGCAACAGCAAAATCGTTACAAAAGACATTTTGGCCCACACATCTGACAGTCAAAATGTGAGAAATGTGAGCAGTCATGGGAGTGCAGAGAGTCTATGATTTGTTCATTTTTAACGTTTCTACTGTCTAAGGCTCGGCGTGGGGCTCTGGTGTATGTGTGTGTGTGTGTGTGCGGCTGAATTTACTGCAGCTCCTTCTGGCAGAGATGAAGTGGATTAATGAGTGTGTCTTCCTTCACAACAGCTGCTGGAGGACTGAGATTTACAGACTGAAAGAGAGAAGGAGACACGAGGGGAAAATGGCATGAAAGGAGGGAGTTGGTGGAGGATGAAAACAGTCCACAATGAGAGAAATGGGAGGTAATCTCGCTCTTCATCTCTTTGCCTTCTTGACATCCCACTGTTTGTTTTAATAAAGGGACTGTTCACCTAAAGAAAAAGAAAAAATTGCTAATAATTTACTCACCCTCAGGCCATCCAGGATTATTTTTAGTCGAGCATTAAAGAGGATTTTGCTGACACTGTAGACCTTAATGATTCATATAATGCAAGTCAATAGCTACCAGCAGTTTGAGAGTCAAAAACCCCCAAAACAAAACAACCTATAGGCCTACAGGCAAAATAAAATGTTAGGCATAGTTCATCCAAAAATTGATTTACTCATTATTTACTCACTCTCAGGTGGTCCAAGCCTTTATGAGTTTCTTTTTTCTGTTGAACACAAGAATATTTTGGAAAATGTTTTGGAAAACCTGTAACCGTTGACTTCCATTGTAGGAAAAACAAATACTATGGAAGTCAATGGTTACAGATTTCGAATATTAAAAAAAAAAAAAAAAATTGTAGTTCCCCTAAAAATGAAAGATCTGTCGTCATTTACTCTCCCTTTACTTGTTAAAAACCTTTATGAGTTCCTTTCTTCTGTTAAACACAAAAGCAGATATTTAGAAAAATGTTGGAAACCTGTAACCATTGACTTCCATTGTATTTGGGTTTTTTTTCCTACTATGGAAGTCAATGGTTTCAGCTTTCTTCAAAATACTTCCTTTAATGTTTAACAGAATAAGTATTAAAGATTAAGTTAATAGTGTGTAATTTTTCATTTTGGGGTGAACTATCCCATTAAATACACACTGATTCTATATTTACACAACAATGATCTAGCCTGGCGATGTGGTGGCGCAGTAGGTAGTGCTGTCGCCTCACAGCAAGAAGGTCGCTGGTTCAAGCCTAGGCTGGGTCAGTTGGCATTTCTGTGTTGAGTTTGCATGTTCTCCCCGCGTTCGCATGGGTTTCCTCCGGGTGCTCCGGTTTCCCCCACAGTACAAAGACATGCCATACAGGTGAATTGAGTAAGCTAAAAAATTGTCCGTAGTGTATGTGTGTGAATGAGTGTGTATGAGTGTTTCCCAGTGATGGGTTGCAGCTGGAAGGGCATCCGCTGCGTAAAACATGTGCTGGATAAGTTGGCGGTTCATTCCGCTGTGGCGACCCCAGATTAATAAAGGGACTAAGCCGAAAAGAAAATTAAAGATTACAAAGGCAAACAATATTTTTTTCTTCATGACATGCACATATGAATTGTTCACCACAAAACAAATGTGAGCTAACAAAATCAATATGGTTAGTTTTAATTTCGTTTGAAACAATAAACAATGGTAATTTTAATTACATGTGGACTTAAAAATTATTGCAAATGAAAATAAAGAAATACAAGTAGTAAAATGGAATAAAACAGGGGTGTCCAAACTCACTCCTGGAGGGCCGGTGTCCTGTATATTTTAGTTCCAACTCCAATTAAACACTGAACCAGCTGCTCAAGCTCTTTCTAGGTATACTAGAAACTTCCAGGCAGGTGTGTTAAATGAAGTTGGAGCAAAACTATGCAGGACAGCGGCTCTCCAGGACTGAGTATAGACACCCCTGATCTAAAGCAAACATACTAATATACAGTTGAAGTCAGAATTATTAGCCCCCCTTTCAATTTTTGTTTCTTTTTTAAATATTTTCCAAATTATGTTTAACAGAGCAACGAAATTTTCACAGTATGTCTGATAATATTTTTTCTTCTGGAGAAAGTCTTATTTGTTTTATTTCTGCTAGAATAAAAGGAGTTTTTAATTTTTTAAAAAACATTTTAAGGTCAAAATTATTAGCCTCTTTAAGTTATATTTTTTTTCTCTATAGTCTACAGAACAAACCATCGTTATACAATAACTTGCCTAATTACCCTAACCTGCCTAGTTAACCTAATGAACCTAGTTAAGCCTTTAAATGTCACTTTAAGCTGTATAGAAGTGTCTTGAAAAATATCTAGTCAAATATTATTTACTGTCATCATGGCAAAGATAAAATAAATCAGTTATTAGAAATGAGTTATTAAAACTATTATGTTTAGAAATGTGCTGAGAAAAGTCTTCTCTCCGTTAAACAAAAATTGGGGAAAAAATAAACAGGGGTCGAATAATTCAGGGGGGCTAATAATTCTGACTTCAGCTGTAAGTAAGACATGCTAGTATGAACACAACTTTTAGTAAAAGACAGTTCAAGTCTCAAATACCCAAAGTCGTAAATTTCAACGAGTTCTTCAAGAGAGATAACGTAAACCATCCTATCCAAGAACATCCAGCAATATAAAAGCATTTACCATATTTCATTCAAACTTGTGTACAAAGAAGATTTCTCGTAAACTCTCACATTATCGAATTAAATAGGACAGGCTGTACAGTCACACGCGGGCAATCCCAAATGAACCGATGTGTGTGTGTTGCTTTGCCTCTCGGTTCACATAGAGTTAGCTAAAAAAGCTTGTAATGATTATCCATCCTGTCACAAGCAGATGCAAAGGCATGATGTACGGGTGTAATTATGTATACAAATATCGCTCAAGGCTCAAGATTCTCTGTTCTTCCTCACTTTTCCTCAGTATTTTTATCATTCTCCTGAGGCCAGTCTCCACTCTGAAAATCACAGTCTTTATCACACCCACAAAATAACACACAAACACCTGCTCGGCCTTCACACACACCTGTTCTGAGGTAAGTACAGCTTTTACGCCTGGGCTAAAATGAAAATGTATCCGGCACTTGACAGTTTGAGTGGTGTGATGGAGAAATTCTGCTTCAGATCTGCCATAATGCGCATGAAATAATTTATTAATGTTTCACCTAAACATTCCGTACGCTCCTAACAATGTCCTGTAGAATCTACAGCAGGGATTCCTAACCGGTGGGCCTCAGCAATCCTGCAGGTGGGCCGCGAGAATTAAATTAACTCTCAATATTATACTGTCTTTTATTATTTTATTAATATGCTGTATTAAAATGATCAAAGTAATGCACTTTCTCCTGTTCTGTGATTGATTAATCTCGGCGCAAAAACAACCTCATGATCACGTCTGCATTAAGTACATGTAAGTCTGTTCATTCACAAACTATGCGTCAAGTGAGAGTGAAAGTCTCTCTTTGTGTATTTTTGTGTGAACTATTTAATATATTCGCATAGTTGTCCAAATAATGTCTTGCGAGTGTATTATAATGGATGCGCACCTATACAGGAGAATCTAGCGAGTCTCAATGGTGTTTCTTTTTTTTTTTAAATACAGTTGAAGTCAGATTTATTAGCCCCCCTGTTTATATTTTCCCCAATTTCTGTTTAATGGAGAGAAGATTTTTTTAACACATTTCTAAACATAATAGTTTTAATAACTCATTTCTAATAACTGATTTATTTTCTCTTTGTCATGATGACAGTAA